>JAZKJV010005174.1:0-68135 GCA_037367405.1 Ottelia alismoides
TCATATGATATCGTTTAAAGTAAGGGGTAAAATGGGGCTGCCCTGTTAGAGGTAGCTAACTTAGCTCCCCCCCCCCCCCCCCCCCGTGCCATTTCGCCTGTTTTTTTTGAAATTTCTTCCGTGGATTTTGATCAATATATCCCTATATTATTTCATCAAATTTTGCACGAAATAGAGATTCTTACAGCCTCCATCCAGAAAGGTCGTTTTTAGCAATTATGTTACCGTTAAAAAATGATTATCTGGATGGAGGGCTGTAGAAGTCTCTATTTTGCACGAAATTTGAATAGCATAATACATGGATATAGTGATGAATATTCACGAAAGAAATTTTAAAAAAAATAAGAAAATGGACAAAATGACATGAGGAAAGCCAAGTTAGCCCCCCTCCCCGGCAGCCCCATTGAACTCTTCACCATGGTGTGACCGAAAAAGAATATTTATGGGTCGTGGTGTAAAAATCCCATTTAATGCGATGTAGAATGTGCTGCGCATTATGTGCAATCAGAGCATAACATTAGGACCTTCTGTACAATTTTAAGCATGTTGAAAACGGCATGACTATGCTTCCCCCTCTTTCAAACAACTCTCTCAACGGTCTCAACGGTCAAATTTTGTTACCATACATCCGATCATCCGAAGCCCTGTTTCTCCTCTCCTCTTCTCTCCCAACCTCTCATCCCTGTTTCTTCTTAACACTAACGTCGGCTCTTCTCTGTAAGTTCCTTGCAATCTTGGGAGAGCATCTCGGGAGAAGCTTCTCGCGGTTGTTCCAGAGGTGGAATATTCCTTGAGGCTTCCGCGAATGGGAGTGCGAGGAAACATGGCTGATTGAGCGGACACATTTGGACGGCTGGGCGGTCTTGTTGCGGGTAGGGTTCAAGGTCCGCCTCCTCCTCCGCCGCCATAACGACCTGCTTGAAGAAGCACAGGAAGAAGCGCGGGCATGTGAGCGCAGGCCATGGAGCAACGGAAGTATACCGGAACAAACTCGCCCCCCTTCTTTTCCTATTGTTTGATGTGGATGAAATGGTCATCTGAAAGAAACTCGTCTCTGGAAGGGTGTTGTAGCTCCTGTTGGTGGTGGAGGTGATCTCTCCATCTCTTTCAAGAAATCCGCAAAAGGCGTCTTTCTGAGGCTTTTGTGACGCGGACTCCTCTCCTTCTATTTGGAAGATGGAACGTGGAAAAATCTACTACGTCAAGAAGGGTCCACAGAACTAGAACTAGAACTAGAACTAGAGAGGAGTTGCCCATCTTCCTCTCTCTGCAGAGAGATCCGTCTTGAGAAGCCGAGAGAACCAGAGTCTCCTCCCCTCTTCTTCCATCTCGCGATGGACAGGAGCAGCACAAGTAGCAGCACTACCACGACCACTCTCACCTCCACCACCAGCGACCAGATCTACCCCTTTCTTCTTGGCCACCAAATCTCCGCCTACTCCTCTGCTCTCGGGGCCGATGCCACCCACCACAAGGCAACCCGACTCCTCCCTTCTTCCACCCAGCACTTAGCAACCGCCCACCACTTCCCTCCCCTCGTTTCTACAGATGGCGAAGAGGGAAACTTGCACGCGGGGTTCGACCCTGCTGCTCCTGTTTACGCGAATGGTGCGAAGCCGCTTGGAGCCGGAGTATGATGCATATGATTGCGAGAGTGAGGTAGTGCTGATCCTGAGTGTTTCTTGTTCATTGTCATCCTTTTGAATTGGAGGACTAGTTTCCTGAATTTGTTGGTTTTCTTGTGTTGCAGGAGCCCGCGAAGCCAAGCGAGCCACGCCGTTCGGGATCAAAGAGGAGCTGGGCTGCTGAAGTTCACAACCTGTCCGAGAAAGTTGGCTACCTACTATAGACTTTTGCCCACTTTTTCATGGGGAATTTTGTTGGATTTTCTTGGTTTTTAAACATGGTCTGATCTATGGCCTAAAGGTGGTTTCTTTCTTGATGTGATCGATTTTGCAGAGGAGGAGGAGCAGGATCAACGAGAAGATGAAGGCCTTGCAAAAGTTGATACCGAATTCAAACAAGGTGCTAATTTGATTCTCTTGATTCAGTGTAATCACAGGTGACATTTTCTCATGTCATTGTTGCTGGAGTTTCTGATTTGTTTCTTTCATGACGATGCGTAGACTGATAAGGCTTCGATGCTCGATGAGGCGATTGATTATCTCAAGCAACTTCAGCTCCAAGTGCAGGTTACATCTTGATCCAAATTGCAAAACTTTTTTTTTTGCACCATCTTTAAAGCTGATAAATTCAAGACCATGAATGGATGTGACCCAAAAACATAAATCTTGCAAATCTGCGGAGATACTCCAATGGGAAAGCGATGAGATTGATTGGATCTGGCGCTCAATGCTCATGACCCTCTCGTCCATTCATTTTTTTATATTGGCGTGCTTACAATGTATCTGAGCATGTGGATGGCTCAAGTTGCAAGTCAGAATTTGGCTCAAGTTGCAAGTCAGAATTCGGCTCAAGTTGCAATGTATCTGACATCTTTTAACTTAAAGATACAGATGATGTTCTCTTGTCAGCTTTCCCCCCATTCTCAGCACATAATGCATTCAGAACATTTTTGATTGTTCAGAGAAACTGATAAAACCATATAGGTGATCCAAAATATTCGTGATTAAGGGTCGGTGTATATAATTTGTAGGGTCTGGCATATAATTAAGGGATATAATATACACCGTACCTCGAAGCAAGTTTGCCTAATTTCATTGTCTAGAAGTTAGGAGTCCATATTGTTGCAGTTTGTTAAAGTTGGGTATTTATTTTGAAGATGATGATTACTTCAGCGTTTCTACAGAAAATCTGCACCAGTTGCTCATTATTTGGTGATGTTTGGTAGATCATTATTCAACGGTTATATTTAAAACTAACTTCTTTTATTTACCTAAAAAAGACAGTGAATGCTGAGCTTGAATGTTCAGTGATTCTTACTCGGTTCATGGCTGCAATTTCTCTTCAAGATTATTTGGATGCTGAAGCAAAGTGCTGGAGTTCTATCTTAAATAAAACTTATACATGACTATATCCATATGTCATGAAGGCCGATATTTATAATTTATTATAGTCAGGACACATCTATATACATATGTTCTGTAATTCTCTCTGGCCCATAATGTACATCCATTGCTGCCCAATTTAAGAAACCTGTTTAGTTTATCTTTCTCTTATCCCCATTTTCTATTTTACCCTCCATCACCCTGACCGATTTCTTCAGCTTTATTTATAAAGATATGGGCAACTTTTAAGTAGCATCCTCTTCATCTGCAAAAATATGCGTTCTACACCCATTATATCTAGATACCGTGAAAATCTTCTTTTGATTATATATTTCTTGGTATAAAGTACTATAAACCTTGTACTTCTGTTGAGTAAAAAAAGTGGCATGTTGTATTTTGCAGATGCTGTCGATGAGAAATGGGCTGACCCTGAATCCTCCCTACCTGCCGCCGGTTTTGCAGTCTCTGCAAACTTCACATATGCGTCGATTTAGCTCGGACAATGCGTCGGTGTTGAACGTGGGAATGGGCATGGTGTCTCTTGATCCTTCAAGCTCCAGCTCATTTGGCCTACCGAATCGTGGTGCCACGTCTTCACATCAGACTTTTGGTACTTTTGGTACTTTTCCGGTCTGAGAAGAAGAGGAGGGAGTTGAGGGAGTGAGGGAAGAGACTTAATTTTTACCTTAGCGGCGATTTGTCTCGGAAATGCTCACCTTTGCGAATATGGAGGAAAGATGAGCAGAGCATGGTCTACCATTCCTCCTGGAGGGAGCCCGGGAAGAACATGGGTCAGGATCGAAGTGGGTGGACGCCAAGTAGCCGCCTCTGTGCGCGAAGATGCTCAAAGCCTCCATCTTCGCGGAGAGCGGGAATTCATGAACAGTCTTTGAGGATTTGCTGCATGGAAAATGCAGAGGGTGAGGTTTGGAGATCTAATCGCTCCCGCTCCGCCACCAAGTATGTGTATGCTAGTGAGTAGGGTAAGTTTGTGTCAGAAGAGAAGGCCATGCCACTGTCCAAAAGGTATGCATATTGCACTTGAGAACATGATCCATTTATGAACAGAAAAGTTTATTCGTTATTTTTAGCTTAATGATAAATGCCAGACACCTGGTAATGAACATGATTCATTTATCTGCTTGATCAGTTTCAGTTGCCAAGAGAGTGTAGGACTGTAGGGATATCTTTGCCATGGGAAGTTCTCAATAAGATCCAAAGATCCGACGATGCCATTTACGGTAAATATTCCTTCTGTGCACTGTCTTTGTACAAATTCTTTTATATTTTTTTCAGAGGATTTAGGAAAAAGGCAAATTAGTAGTATGGGTAATATTAGATTTGACAGAAACAAATTTAATGAATGGATGTTGATAAGGGGTTTTTATGCCTGATGAGTCAGTGAAAACTTGGATTTAGTAACGTTTTCTCGTAAGGTATAAATCCAAACATTTTAAGTAGCAATGGATTAAAAAATGCACTAACAGCCTAATATGTATAGTTAATTATCAATATTTTCGCATTATTTACTTGCCTCAACTTGATATACGTACGCCAGAATTAGCCATGGACGGTTATTATCGAACTGTAACAATGACCCGGTATTGATGCTTGTTAATGGCTGATGATCATAGATCATAGAGTTCATGGGCAATGTCAGAATACGAGCAATACATTGGAGGGCAAATCTTTACAAGAATTCCGGTACGTACGATTAGAACTTGAACATCTTTACAAAAAATACAATCAGAAGATAATCATCATTGTTGTATGATGTACTTCAGGGAATTCTCGGTTGAGCGCTAATGCAAAAGGAAAATTACATGAAGGCTAGCGATGTGGTGTGTGGAGCATGTTTGCTTAAGCAAGTTATTACACTTTTTATGTTGTATAGTTTGTAATATTGTCTTTATAGCGGTTCTCGTTCGAGGACTCGCGATTGTATCTTTGGACTTAGACTGTGACATTATGTGGTGTGTGGAGCCTGTTTCACCCGCAACTCGGGTGGGGCCTCACTTGAGTGTTCGAGCTAGTTTAGGAAAGTTACTAGGGATGAGCATCGGGTCGGGCCTGACCCAGCCCATCCCGAGCCCGATCAAATATATCGGGCCCACGAACCGGGCTTAGCCCGCTCAAAATTTTCACTTGCGGCCAAAGTCCGAACCGTCCCGCTAGAAAATGGGTCGGGCCTAGTCGACTAACCCGGGAGGGGGGGATTGGAGGCCCGCGGTGGCCTCCGGAGGGGGGGGGGGGGTGGGGGGTGGGTGGAGGCCCGCGGTGGCCTCCGGGGGGGGGGGGGGGGGTGTGGAGGCCCGCTGTGGCCTCCGGGGGGGGAGGGGATGTGGAGGCCCGCTGTGGCCTCCGAGGGAGGGGGTGGGGTGGAGGCCCGCGGTGGCCTCCGGAGGGTGGGGGGTGTGGAGGCCCGCGGCGGCCTCCGGAGGGTGGGGGGGTGTTGAGGCCCGCGGCGGCCTCCGGGGGTGTGTGTGTGTGGGGGGGGGGGGGGGTGGAGGCCCGCGATGGCCTCCAGAGGGGGGGGGGGAGGCCCGCGATGGCCTCCGGGGGGGGGGGGGGGGAGGCCCGCGGTGGTCTCCAGGGAGGGGGGGGGGGAGGCCCGCAGTGGCCTCCGGGGGGAGGGGGGGGGGGAGAGGCCCGCGGTGGCCTCCGGGAGGGGGGGGGGGAGGCCCGCGGTGGCCTCCGGGGGGGGGAGGCCCGCGGTGGCCTCCGGGGGGGGGGGGGGGGGAGAGGCCCGCGGTGGTCTCCGGGGGGGGGGGGGTGGAGGCCCGCGGTGGCCTCCGGGGGGGGGGGGTGGGGAGGCCCGCGGTGGCCTCTGGGGGGAGGGGGGTGGAGGCCCGCGGTGGCCTCCGGGGGGGGGGGGGGGTGGAGGCCCGCGGTGGCCTCCGGGGGGGGGGGGGGGGGGTGGAGGCCCGCGGTGGCCTCCGGGGGGGGGGGGGGGTGGAGGCCCGCGGTGGCCTCCGGGGGGGGGGGGGGTGGAGGCCCGCGGTGGCCTCCGGGGGGGGGGGGGGGGGGGGGGGAGGCCTGCGGTGGCCTCCGGGGGGGGGGGGTGGAGGCCCGCGGTGGCCTCCGGGGGGGGGGTGTGGAGGCTCGCTGTGGCCTCCGGGGGGAGGGGAGGCCCGCGGTGGCCTCCGGGGGGGGGGGGGGGTGGTGGTGGTGGTGGAGGCCCGCGGTGGCCTCCGGGGGGTGGTGGTGGTGGGGGAGGCCCGCGGTGGCCTCCGGGGGGGGGGGGTGGTGGTGGAGGCCTGCGGTGGCCTCCGGGGGGGGGGGGGGGGGGGGAGGCCCGCGGTGGCCTCCGGGGGGGGGGGGAGGCCCGCGGTGGCCTCCGGGGGGGAGGCCCGCGGTGGCCTCCGGGGGGGGGGGAGGCCCGCGGTGGCCTCCGGGGGGGGGGGGGGGGGGGGGTGGAGGCCCGCGGTGGCCTCCGGGGGGGGGGGGGGGGGGGGTGTGGTGGTGGTGGAGGCCGCGGTGGCCTCCGGGGGGGGGAGGTGTGGTGGTGGTGGAGGCCCGCGGTGGCCTCCGGGGGGGGGGGGTAGTGGAGGCCCGCGGTGGCCTCCGGGGGGGGGGAGGGTGGAGGCCCGAGGCCCGCGATGGCCTCCGGGGGGGGGGGGGAGCGGCCCGCGGTGGCCTCCGGGGGGGAGGGGGGCCCGTGGTGGCCCCTAGGGGGTGGGAGTGGGAGGGGTGGAGGCCCGCGGTGGCCTCCGGGGGGTGGAGGGGGGGAGTGGAGGCCCGCGGCGGTCTCCGGGGCGGGGGGGTCTCTGGGGGGAAGGGGGGGCGTGGGGCCTCCGGGGGGGGGGGTGGAGGCCCGCGGTGGCCTCCGGGGGGGGGGGGGGTGTGGTGGTGGTGGAGGCCGCGGTGGCCTCCGGGGGGGGAGGTGTGGTGGTGGTGGAGGCCCGCGGTGGCCTCCGGGGGGGGGGGGGGGTAGTGGAGGCCCGCGGTGGCCTCCGGGGGGGGGGGGGAGGGTGGAGGCCCGAGGCCCGCGATGGCCTCCGGGGGGGGGGGGGGGGAGCGGCCCGCGGTGGCCTCCGGGGGGGAGGGGGGCCCGTGGTGGCCCCTAGGGGGTGGGAGTGGGAGGGGTGGAGGCCCGCGGTGGCCTCCGGGGGGTGGAGGGGGGGAGTGAAGGCCCGCGGCGGTCTCCGGGGGGGCCCGCGGCGGCCTCCGGAGGGTTGGGGGAGGGTGTGGAGGCCCGCGGTGGCCTCCGGGGCGGGGGGGTCTCTGGGGGGAAGGGGGGGCGTGGGGCCTCCGGGGGGGGGGGTGGTGTGTGGCCTCTCGGGGGGGGGGGTGGAGGTAGACCTGGCCAAATTGCGGGCCGGGCCGAACGGGCCGAGGTTAAAAAACCTCTTTCCAAAGCCCGCCCATGGGCCCCCATGGCCCATTTTGGCCATTTTCATTGATTTTTTTAATGATATTTCATACGTATAAATGATTTTATTAATAACATCTATACTTCATATAACTAATATACGTACTTTACATGTTACTTGACATGTAATTCATTGAATTTTTATTTAAAAATAGTGTTATAAATGAAAAACTTAAAGCATATCATATTAATATATGTATAATTTGACATATATTTATATATTTTTATTTTTTGCGGGTTAACTTTCGAAGCCCAAGCCCGACCCATGAGCGGGCTGGGTGGGCTAGGCGGGCGGGCCCCCAGCCCGTTGGCCAGGTCTAGGTGGAGGCCGGCGGTGGCCTCCGGGGGGGGGGGGGGTGGAGGCCCGCGGTGGCCTCCGGGGGGGGGGGGGGGGGAGGCCCGCGGTGGCCTCTGGGGGGGGGGTGTGGAGGCTCGCTGTGGCCTCCGGGGGGAGGGGATGTGGAGGCCCGTGGGGGGGGGGGGGGGGAGGCCCGCGGTGGCCTCCGGGGGGGTGGTGGTGGTGGTGGTGGAGGCCCGCGGTGGCCTCCGGGGGGGGGGGGTGGTGGTGGAGGCCCGCGGTGGCCTCCGGGGGGGGGGGGCCATTTTCATTGATTTTTTTAATGATATTTCATACGTATAAATGATTTTATTAATAACATCTATACTTCATATAACTAATATACGTACTTTACATGTTACTTGACATGTAATTCATTGAATTTTTATTTAAAAATAGTGTTATAAATGAAAAACTTAAAGCATATCATATTAATATATGTATAATTTGACATATATTTATATATTTTTTATTTTTTGCGGGTTAACTTTCGAAGCCCAAGCCCGACCCATGAGCGGGCTGGGTGGGCTAGGCGGGCGGGCCCCCAGCCCGTTGGCCAGGTCTAGGTGGAGGCCGGCGGTGGCCTCCGGGGGGGGGGGGGGTGGAGGCCCGCGGTGGCCTCCGGGGGGGGGGGGGGGGAGGCCCGCGGTGGCCTCTGGGGGGGGGGTGTGGAGGCTCGCTGTGGCCTCCGGGGGGAGGGGATGTGGAGGCCCGTGGGGGGGGGGGGGGGAGGCCCGCGGTGGCCTCCGGGGGGGGGTGGTGGTGGTGGTGGTGGAGGCCCGCGGTGGCCTCCGGGGGGGGGGGGTGGTGGTGGAGGCCCGCGGTGGCCTCCGGGGGGGGGGGGGGTGGTGGGGGAGGCCCGCGGTGGCCTCCGGGGGGGGGGTGGTGGAGGAGGCCCGCGGTGGCCTCCGGGGGGGGGGGGGGGGGGGTGGAGGCCCGCGGTGGCCTCCGGGGGGGGGGTGGTGGTGGAGGCCCGCGGTGGCCTCCGGGGGGGGGGGTGTGGTGGTGGTGGAGGCCCGCGGAGGCCCGCGGTGGCCTCCGGGGGGGGGGGGGTGGTGGTGGAGGCCCGCGGTGGCCTCCGGGGGGGGGGGGGGAGGCCCGAGGCCCGCGATGGCCTCCGGGGGGGGGGGGGGGGGAGCGGCCCGCGGTGGCCTCCGGGGGGGAGGGGGGCCCGTGGTGGCCCCTAGGGGGTGGGAGGGGGAGGGGTGGAGGCCCGCGGTGGCCTCCGGGGGGTGGAGGGGGGGAGTGGAGGCCCGCGGCGGCCTCCGGAGGGTGGGGGGAGGGTGTGGAGGCCCGCGGTGGCCTCTGGGGCGGGGGGGTCTCTGGGGGAAGGGGGGGCGTGGGGCCTCCGGGGGGGGGGGGGGGGTGGTGTGTGGCCTCTCGGGGGGGGGGGGGGGGTGGAGGTAGACCTGGCCAAATTGCGGGCCGGGCCGGCCCATGGGCCGGGCCGAACGGGCCGAGGTTAAAAAACCTCTGTCCAAAGCCCGCCCATGGGCCCCCATGGCCCATTTTGGCCATTTTCATTGATTTTTTAATGATATTTCATACGTATAAATGATTTTATTAATAACATCTATACTTCATATAACTAATATACGTACTTTACATGTTACTTGACATGTAATTCATTGAATTTTTATTTAAAAATAGTGTTATAAATGAAAAACTTAAAGCATATCATATTAATATATGTATAATTTGACATATATTTATATATTTTTTATTTTTTGCGGGTTAACTTTCGAAGCCCAAGCCCGACCCATGAGCGGGCTGGGCGGGCTAGGCGGGCGGGCCCCCAGCCCGTTGGCCAGGTCTAGGTGGAGGCCTGCGGTGGCCTCCGGGGGAGGGGGGGGAGGGGGGTGGTGGCCTCCGGGGGGGGGGGGGGGAGGCCCGCGGTGGCCTCTGGGGGGAGGGGGGGAGGGTGAAATTTAATAATTTAATAGTCTTTATAAATATATATAATGGACTAGGCTAGCATTTAGTTCTAGAGTGAGTTTTTCTCTAAAGCGAGTATTTTGAGGAACCTCTTGGAGTATTTCATCATGCTATACTTGCCATGAGGAATACAATGCCCTACACTGCTCAATCACATTTTCAGAATAAAACCTTTGCCCCCTAAATATAAGCTCATTCCTAGCACGCCAGATGGACCAAACCATAATAAAAGGAAAAGAGCTATCTTCATGTCCACCACCACAAACTGATCTCATGCTCCTCCAAAAAGCATCATAGTCCCGGCTCACCAACCATGCCACATTGCCCTGTCTAGACCTGGCCAAAGGTGTGGGTCGGGCCGACCCTTGGGCTAGGCCGAGCGGGCCGGGTTCTAAAACCCCCTGTCCAAGGTCCGGCCCGGTCCATGGGCCATACTTCAAAACCCAAGCCCAGTCCAGATCTGGGCCGAGCCGGTGCGGCCCATGGGCCAAATGTAAAGTATTTTTATTAATTTTTTAATCAAATTTATGGAGATAATTAAGTTTTTTTAGCATCATCTAATCTTTCTAAATCCAAGCAACCATAATATGTGTTACTTTGCATCCAAAATATAAAATAAGATGCAACATTGATAATGTAAAAATAAAACTTGAAGTAGATTATATTAAATGTATCTAAGATATACTTTTTAAACCTATATTTTTATATGTGAGGGCCGGACCGGGCCGGGTTTTATGGCTAATGTCCATGACCCGCCCAATTGACGGGCGAGCCAAAGAGCGGGTCGGCCCATTCCTAAAATCTCTTGGCCTAAGCCCAGCCCATGAGCGGGCTGGGCGGGCGGGCCCCCGGCCCATTGGCCAGGTCTAGCCCTGTCCCACATCGCCGTCGAATATTGATAATCAAAGAACAAGTGGTTTGCGTCTCCATTGACAAGCAAATATTGGCAAGACCTCCTGCTTATAATATAATAATGAACTAGTGTATAGCCCATGCAAAGTACGTGTATAATTTTATGACCATGTTTCTTTTTTCAGACATACACAATTTATTTAATGTTAGTGGATAAATCCATGTGCCAAATGTAAGTTTTCAATATTTGACAACGGATACATTCCATGTAGTAACATGAAAATTCCAAACATATATTACATACCAAAACTTAAAAAACCAACATATAAAGGACATTCAATATGCATTTCAAAATATATTATTTGAATGTTTGTTGATGATCTTCCAATGTTAAATATTAACAAATATTCTTCGATCAAAAATTATTCTTATAATTCTGAATAGTTGTCAATATTTGACAACGGAATACATTTCCGTGCAGTAACATGAAATTCCAAACATATATTACATAACAAAACTTAAAAAACCAGCAACTCTAAATAAAGGACATTCAATATGTATTTCAAAATATATTATTGAATGTTTGTTGATGATCTTCCAATGTTAAATATTAACAAATATTCTTCGATCAAAAATTATTCTTATAATTCCGAATGGTTGTCACATTTGTTGTTGAAGTTTCGTATGTATAACGACAATAATTCGATGAATTTTGCATTAAATTTTTTTCTATCATTGTTAATGTTGATTGATGATTCAATACTAGAAATATAGCAACATATATGATATTTATTGCAAATGTGAAGAATCATGCAACGAATAATATTCATTGTACAATTAATTATGAAAGATATAACAATATTGAATATCAAATTAGTCATTACCCATAAAAATTTTGCTAAAGTAGAAATAAACATTTGACTCATTAAGCATAGGTCCAACTTTATAACAATATGTTACACTTGACCATGTTTCCCCATTATTCCTTCCTTCTCATCTCCTTTGTTGGTTGTTGCATTGTCCTTGAACTTCCTCTTATTTACCTTAATTTACCTTTTAAAGCTGGATGCAGGAAGTAGACAATCCTCGTCACCTCAACCTTCTCTTCCTCCATCCTCAGCTTTTCCAAAATATATCCCCTTAGAGATATCTTTTTAGGTAATTCATCACATTTAATTGATTTATGGCTTCAGTACTTCTCCTTCCCCCTCGATATCATAAACCAAGAAAGGAACAATCGTCAATTTGTATTCAAATATCAACAAGCCGTCGTAGCAACGATGTCATTTCATGCTGGACTTTGTGTTAAGACTCCCTCAAAGCCCACTGCAGTTAACTCGACATGCATATATCAATGGTTCCTCGAAAAGTCTTCCAATTTTGATAGAGGATGAGCACTTTGGTTCCTTGTCAATTTCAAAGCTAGCAAGAGCGACGTGGTATTTTTTCCCCTATGCTTTATAGTGTTCATATAGTGGTTATAGAGTCTTTCATGTAAACACACAACAAGCATCCATGACTCGATCTGAAATGATCACATGACACTCAGATTTTAGATCTATCTAATGAATAAGTTCATATACATAAGCATGCCAGGTCTAATCCCATGCAATGTAATCTTAAACGGGAGAAGAAGGGTGGATCTGCCTCAAGAGTAGCTCTAAAGAAGGAAACAATGTCATCAAACTGTGGTCTTTTATGCATATTTGATGAGTGGCAGTGGGTAATTAAGTACTAAATAGGTATCTAAATGGTGAAGGACACAGGAGGCTGCCAAGTGGCAAAGGAGGCCTTGCATTCTGTATCAAAGTTATCAAAGAAATATGCAATGAGATCAATGCAATTAAAAAATATCATTTGTGTCCATTGATATGTAATCTTAGTGGTTAAGTGAAAGCATCACATCTCCTAAGCAATTGGAAACATGATTAGGATTCGATGTCCCGAAAGGAGGTTGAGACACTAATAACTCCAAGGAAAATGACAACATGTCAACTTTTTTGGCATCGTGTTTCTCCTTGACCCCTATATTTCTGGGCCATCCACGAATAAGTTATCGTGAAGAACTTGGGGCTTCTAGGAATTAGAATCAAAGCAGGAGATATCGAAATATATTGCATTGACTCACATATCCTTCCCGACCTCGATAAGGATCCTCGTATCCAATCCACGAGGTGCATGACGATATCTGTGGCATATTGCGGACCATCAATTCCAAGTTCGGGTAGGTGTTGCCGAGGACGAAGTTCGAAAGGATGTCGAGCAGCACATCGTGGAGGTTGGTGACATTCAACAGCTTCTAGATCTCGTTGCAGTCGACGCTGATGGTGTCAGGAAGCCGATGAGCTACATCACGATATCCTTCACGATCTCTAAGAAGGTGTTGCTCTCGGCAGCAAAGACATCGAGGGAGCGGATTGTTTGCTGTAGCGGGGATACTGCAGACTCTGCTGGGGGCCTTTGGAGATCATGATCGAGCGGTTCCCACGAAATCCCACTGTGTGTGGCCCGAATCAAAGAGATTCCGTGAGAACCGCTCGATCAAGATCGAGCGGCTCTAAAAGCCCCCAGCAGAGTCTGCAGTAGCCCGCTACAACAGATGATCTGCGCTACGACGTCGAACGGTAGCTCGAGAAGTCAGAGCTCTTTGGCGAATAGGATGCAGACGGAAGGAGAAGGGGAGCGGTGGAGTCGGGATCCGCCGAGATAGGGTTTGCGGGTGCTATAGTTTTGTCATAATACGACGCAGACGTCATTTGCAAAGTCATTCGGGGTAAAAGTGGAATATTCTTCAATGGGGATACAAAAGGAATTATGAAAAGAGAAAGTAACAGGTCTGTGGACTTCCGACCTCTTTAATATATAGTAATAACGTATATACTAAAGTAATAGAATGGAATGGAATGGAAAGGGCGTTGTGCCGCCATCGGCATTAATTGTTGACATGAAATTCCATTTTTACCCCCCTTAAACAATTAATCCCATGCTGTTTTGGCCATGTTAATCATTTACTATACTTCTTAAAATACTCGGGCGTCGTTGCCGCAGTGGCTGTACTTTCGAGGCATTTCAATTGAAGATTTCACGTTTGAAACCTTGCATAGACCTGCTACTAAGCAGGCATGCCAACATATTCTTTTATTATTTACTTTCATTCAAAAGACAACTATATATTTTTTTAATTTCTAAGTCACCTAAGCGTAGGGATGAAAACGGTCGAATACGAATACGAATATATGTATAATCATATCCTTATCCATTTTAAAATACGAATACGAATGCGGATACGAATATCGACGGATGTGTAAAATGTGTTACCATATTCTTAAAAACAAATACGAATCGGATACGAAAATAAACAAAAATACTTAATAGATTAACTAAAATATGCATGCTTAGGATGCTTTACACATAAAATAGACATAACATATGTATTAATTTCATAACACTTATATCAACAATGGTGATGCAATCATAAAATGTTGTTACGCATAGTTATAAATAAATTTATCACTAAACTTATGTACGAAAACGAATATACGAATACGAATGCGAATAGTAGCGAATATCAAAGTGATATCCATATCCGCATCCATTTTAAAACGAACGCGAATACGAATGTCAGAATATGTATAAAACGAATACGATAACGGATCGGATACGAATATATTCACATTCGTTTTCATCCCTACCTAAAGCGCCAACATATCCATTATCTTCATCTTACAATATATTAACCTCTGTCGAGTAGGCATTGTTCACCGATTCCTTTGATTATTTTTCAAACAAAATATTGTCGACGTTGCTCATGCAGCAAATATATGAAAAATGCCACGTGTTGTGTTTAATGGCATCGTGATGGCACGTCCTCTCTCCCCCATCTATGTATTGTCTCTACTTCCTTCATTAAAGCGCGCTGGGCTACTACTGTAGCAATTTTGCAGCAGACAAATTTCATCCGATACCCGCTATTAATTCTTGGGCACGAAAATTCCAGTTTTGCGCTTAGTTGGTTAAATCCCAGGTTGCCGGTCCGGAACCTACCGCCCATTTATTTTCCGCTTGAAAATTATACTAGCGCATGCCCCCGCGCTTCGTTGCATATTTGAAGAATACGATGGGTGATTATTAAATTATAAAGGGACATGTAGGCTTTTACCATGAATGTGTTATTTCTTTGTATACACACTCACTTTTGGTAAAGACCGCCCGGTACAACTACATATTTCTTTTTTAAAGCTAGAGCAATAGAGTTCCACTCCATGTGTGCTAGAGAGAGGATTGAGATCTTTACTCATTGTTACTTTGTTCCATTAGTTCTTCACAGTAACGTTTTTGTTTCTATAAATTTTTTTTATTAAACGACGCAAATGTTAGATGGCAATGTCTTCAAAATATTTCCCTCTAATATTTATTCTTTATTGCAGGATGTATGTTTTGACTATTGGTACTTTTCTTTCGATTTAATGTCATATTTATTATATTACTAAATCGTACTACGTAAAAATATTGTAAATAGTCATATTTATTTCCCCTTATAAGTGTAGATATAAAATATACTAAAAAGTTATTTAAAATCCTTAGTGTATGTCGTACTAAATAAAATACAAAAGAAATAAAATGTGAGTAAAAAATAAGGAATAAAATTATACATAGTACTTTTTATGTATCAAATTAAATACTATTTTAAAATAAAATGTAAAACATTTATAATCCTACAAATATACTAAATTAATAAAATATTAAATAAATATATTATTTATTAAATAAGTAATTATAAATAATTATTTTTCTTTGAAGTAAGTTGTTTTTCCAGCTTAGAACCTAGCCAGAATTAGGAAAACATTTGAGATCATAATTGCAAATGGCCTAAAATAGCTAGAAATCATGCGCATCGCGCGTGAGGGAGAGAAGTTGAGCGGTGGTTGGCGATGGAGGTTGAAGTGCACACGTGATATGTTGTGTTGTGATACGATCGCAGATTTGATAGCGATAAATCAACTCGATGCAACTCGAAGTCTTGAATTGCTTTTCATCAAAGTTGATCCTAAGATATCTGTACGAACATGAGTACAATAGTCGTTCTCCCCCAAATGTATAGAGCTATAGATGATCGCTATTGTTACTATCGTTGCTCAACAATGTGCATTTGATTTCCAAGGTATCGTTGATGATATGCGATTTCTATTGAAGTTGTGGCAGAGATGCTTCGACTCGATGTTTGACGTTTTGGTGCTGGTGGGCCAATCTTCAGATGGTGGTCAGGTACATTGATACGCAAGGATAGAAGCAAATGCCTCATGCTCCGGATGTTGTTGCATGTTGTCGAAGATCCTCGTTTTTGATCTCTATGATGCTCACGTACACGGATTCGATGCTCCAGGAATGAATATAGCAGATTTGATCAACTCCAGGTAGTCTTGCATGCAGGTGATCGATGGCGTGATATTCTACAAATCTACACCTGCAAGGGTATAAACGATTCGAGGATGAAGCCTCAGTCCATAACAGAACAAAAATGTTAGCGAGGGCCATCTGACGAAGGAGCTCTGAGCTCCGGCCATCGTGTGTGGCCGGAGGTGAAAGATGCATAAGGTAGAACGTAAATGTCTAGGGGTACACGATGGTGAAGTTGATGATCAATGGTAGTGATCTCAATTGGGTTCCAATCAAAGAGGGAGAGAACAATTGAAAAGAGAGAAGAAATTGACTAAGAAGAGAATGAGGAGGAGAAAGAACAACACCTTGCCGGAGTGGATCACATGTGCTGGAGCTCGAAAAGCTGATGGTCGTGGTGCAGATACTGTGGTCTTGCCGAAGGCGAAGCGATGTCGGAGAAGGCTGGATCATATACCCACCCACACTCGACCTCGCTGCAACAATTGTTCGAAGAATCTGACACCATCTTATAATACTTTTGTTGTATTTTTATTATTTATATTTGATTTATTATAGAGATAATGAGGATTTATTTAGTATACATTTTTATAGAGACAAATTTGTAATAACGGGAAGATAAATATGTAGGCACGAAAGTTGCGGTTAGTATGGAGTCTCAGAGGTAACATTTCCAAATATAAACGTTTGGGATCCCATATCTACAAAAAATAAGGGCTTGCTTGCAATAACCACACATTCTAAGAGTATCATGTGCTCAGAATAGAGCTGATACCACTTTCATGTCCATCAGATGATTCACACTAGCCAAATGAACTCGGTATATTTTCAAACCACAGAGGCATTGCTTCGACCTCCTCCCACTCCAGCCATAGTCATAAATTGCAAAGAACATAATATGAGTGCATATGACTGGTAGCCACAAAAGATTAGGGGAAAAAACTATGGTTTGTAAAGTGAGATACATTACCATTTCTCGTAGCACTTATAAGGATTGGCAGTGGCTTGGGAGACTCATCACTACTTGATTCTCCTAGATACTCAGTTCTGAAATTCAATTTGAACATGTGATCACCAGTGTTTGGGTCAAAAATGTGCTCATTTTCTTTACCATGTTCTCCAATCTCTTACTTGGCAACAACCTCATCAGCATATTTGCAAATATAGGTTCCTACCCTGATTGGATCCCATGACTGAAGACCCCAACCTCTATTTGTGGTCTGAAAAACCTCAAGGTGAAGTTTAATTCCCTTCAGCAATACTCTGTTGCAACAATTCAAAGGACAGAAACACGAGGTACTACATTCGTACACCATCAGCTTGCGCCTTACAAGCTAACCATCTGAATTGTAAGGACTATAATTACCATTGAATTGAGCACACAAACAACCATAATCACTTGATAGACACATTTAGACAAGCTCAACCCATGGGGAATAATTCTAAACTGGTGGGCTTAGAATATGCAACTTCAGTAGAGTGGGCAAAGAATGCTGGTCCCTTCTCATCATCGACCTTATTCACAAGGCAAACAGGAATGCGTTCAGCACCAGAAGAAATGTCTGGCAAGATGATACCACCTTGAGAAGCTGGATTCTCCCTCCACTTCTCTACCTTTTTCAATATAGTAAAACCATCAGGCGGGTCAAGCTCCCTTAGTAATCTGAACTTAAATGTATGTTCTCTCCCTCTCTCTACACAAATCACGATTCTTCTATCTTCAATAACCCATCATAATAGAAGATCTTTATGTTTGCCTTATAATTATCCCTTACACCCTGAATATCTCTTACCGGAATAGAGCGGTGCAAGCTCCTCTCTAAGGCAAGGCTACACCTATCAAGTTGCTGGGACACAGAAGTGGTCGGTACCAAATCAGCTCTGATACCAACTTTTTAGGACACGACCTAGTACTAACTTTGCTCTGATACCAATTATTGGGACATGAACCATCTGATGCGGATGCAGATGCACAATCGACCACCACCACCACTGAAGCACGTGAAGAAAAGAACAATTAGATATAACAGTGGTTGGTCACCTCTTGCGACCATCGAAGAAAAATGATCACTAAAAGAAGAATGAGTATAACTCTCTATGTTCCCTTACTCTTATATGTCACATCATGTTCCTTTAACAATGCTTAACACAACTCTGATACCAATTGATGGGACATGGAAGCAGTCGGTATCAAGTCAGAGGGATATGACATATCGAATGAAAACGTGACGACAACGAGGGATACGACGTGGCAGATCAGAGTGAGATTCGACAAGAAAGTACAATAGTGAGGGATACGCCCTCCCTTCATCAGTTGTGGGATGGATGTAATCAATGCCTAGCACCATATGTGCATGAAGACCAATCAAAATCATCTTGAATCTATAATACAAAATATCACCTACTTCAATGCCTTGATGAGATCCAAAGGTCTCACTCAGAAAATATCCTGAGATCATTATGCTTCTAGATTTCACATATGCATTTTTGTCAGATAATAGGCGTCTTCCAGCTGCAAAAATCTCCCTCGAAGAGCATCATAGGTAATAAGAATGACTTCCACTGCCTCGCGAGGGTCACTAGATGAAGGAATCATCAATGCAACCTGCCCCCTAGGCCGCTTCTTTCTAGGCATCTGTTTCTTTTTCATATTGATCCCTTATGTTTCAGAATCGCTGTCAAGTCGCTTGTAGCCTTTGTTTGTCTTGTGATCGACACACATTACTGAATACTTATTTAGAGGCAGAACCATCTGAGGTAGTGTTTGGAGAGGTGACTATTGTACATGCGAGCCCATGACGAGCAATTATGTAATAAATGTTATTGTAGTTCATTCCTTGATATGAAATAAAGAATAACCAATTTGCATAATAGGTCCCTTAGTACAATTAGGATTATATACCACGGGCATCTTAATGATCATACTATTCTTAATTCAAATGTTGAATCATAGAGGTTGGTGCTTAGATGATATCTAAAGAGTTGGATTGAAGACTAATCAAGCACCATCAAGTGATTATTAAGAGAGGATCTCTAACCTAAGAGGAAGATGGAAATTCTTCTCTGTAAGCTAATATCTAACCGACCTCTTGATGTAGGTCGTCTGCATAGGAATGGAGATTCATAGGTGTTAGATAAATTAGGTCAAAGAGTTGACTTAAAGAGATCGAAATAACCACGACCTATGTGGTATACTGCCACGATATAGGCATGCATCCTTTGACCGGAGATGGTTGTGTTACTATATGTTTGAGTATATACATATGACAGATCGATAGGTTGATGATACACCGACAAGCTGGTATGCATATAAGTGCATAAAGTAATACGATCTCTCAAAAGGATTATACAATACATGTTCATTACTAAACCAAAAAACATGAGCTCACTCATGAGATATCGGGATCAAATTCCGTGCACGGTCGTTTCACTTTGGAAGCTTTACTGAATTTGTAGGTTTGATATATATTTTTGGAAAGTATATGATCAATACCCAGGTATGATATATGCTTTTGGAAAGTATGTGATAATACCAACTCCCAATGATCAAATGAGAAACTTAATGATAAAATTCTGAAGAAGATAATCTAACAAGATCTAAAACTTCAGGTTTTATTCTAGGTCTTCTAGTATGCAGGGTGTATAGGTATTGGCAATACTCGAGGGTGATATGATCAATAAATAATTGTATAACAATGACGCTTCCATTCCGAGGGAGTGATAAAACATGTTTGGATTTTAGTAACTTCTCTCAGTAGAGAAGTAATCTAATCTTAGTCTAAATGTTGGATATTGATCTGAATGTGATTCAGATGCAAAGAGAATATTAGATCTACAGGAGGTCAGGAGATCTGAATTCGATATGTTATCTCAATATCCAAGTCACTATACATGTAATGTACAATCGCCCTGTCCTTATCTCCAAGTATCCGCAGAGAAAGCCATTATTCTTGAAAGAGTTCAAGAATACTTCCATTGATGTATTATATGTCTGAGCATTGAGGAGTTGATAATTAAATGTGATTTAATCATCATGAATAATGTAAATATGATTCATATTATTTAAATGCATGAGAATGATGATCCAAGATAATTAAGTGCGATTCAATCATCATATATATATGGATAATGCGGATAGTACTATCCATATTAATTATAGCCATTTGTAGTATTTACAAATTAAATATTGATGTGAATTGGATTCACATTAGACAATTAATTAAAAATGCAATTTACATTTTATATGGGTGTATGCATATGATTCAAAAATTTCTAATGGTATGATTGAAATTGTCACAAAATCATTTGGAATTATTTTTGTGAAATAATATACAATAAAAGTTGTTATATACAATGAAGGATTATATGAGATATGAGATCTCATATAAAAGGAAGAAGGAGCCCTCCTTCCATATTGGGAGGGTGGACAACCACACTTGATTTAGGACTCAAGGTGGTCAGTCCCTCTTAATTGGAAGGAGGCTTGTCTCTTTTCTAATCCTTTATGGTATATTGATTTGATTGAATTAATTTATATATCTTCTATGTGGTTTTCACGCCCCCCCTCTCTCAAGAGTGGTCGTCCACCTCTTGCTCTAGAGAGGATCGCCGTCGTCGCTATGCTGTCGTGTTGCTGCTTCGACCGCTCTTGGATCTTCGTCTTCCTCGGTGCTTCTACTACGTGAAGAAGACCTCAAATTTTGTGTGACAAAATTAGGAGATCTGCCACTTGAATCTACATCTTGGATTTTGAGAAGGACACGTCACATCAATGTGCTCGCAAGCGTCTCCTCCGTCGGATCGGACTTGAGACAGGTGACCTCTTGCTTTAAAGGCTTCAATGGCAACCACACTTCAAGAGGTATTCCTATATCTTCTATGTAGTTTAGATGAAACGATACGAGAAATGTTCTCGGATCAAGTAGTTTTCAAAATTTTAAATTTTGCTGTCCCAAGTAACTAATGCGACTACTCACTCCCGATCGCATATGACGCGATATTCATGCTTCCGTAATGCGTTTAAAGTTTTCTCTGTGACCTTAAGTAACTCCATAACTCTACCCATGGATTCATTAGCATAAAATTATCGTGGTGACGACCATCTTCATTGATTGGGGTCAAGATAACTGGAGTAGATGGACTACAATTCGTGGTAAACCAATATGATGGAGGAATATAGGGGGTCAAAGTTCTCAATGGTTTCACTGTAGTTTGATGCCTTTTCCATTATGGTATACAGTGATCAACCAAATGCAACAAAATTTTCATATATGTAATATGCAATAATATTGATTTATCCAAAATTCTACTACATGCGAGTCGGGGTCTAACTTGGATGAATAGAAGTGGGACCATCAATTAGCAACAATTTCTCATTTATTAAAATAAAAGTAACCTTATTCTGAACTAGGTTGATTATGGTCATTTTTTTGGTTTCTTCCAAACAATTTCTCAAAGATGGCTTTTTTATGATGATTTTCGTGTACCCTCAGTAAACCAGATGAAGTTCTTGTCGACTCTTCTTATAAATCAGTGCTAATTACGACTAGAGGAAAGCTGATAAGGATTTTATGAGAAACATTACTAATTGAACTTCTTAGGGTAGACCCCTTAATATATTGTCAAAGAAATTATTAGCTCTGATCCAAATTGGACCTTTCAATTCTCAAGAAACATAAGTCCATAGAGATAGAGAGATCATGTTCATTAAAGGAAATAATAAGGTATCTGACTATATATGCCTTTATTTATACCAATAGGATTCCTATGAGAATAATTTGTTACAAAACCAAGCATAAATCAGAACTCAAAGTAGGCAACCTTGTCAATATTAATTAAGAAGTAGGCAACTTCAGGAATTAAACTTACAGAAAAACTTCAAAAAAGAACATCATATTTCGTCATGGAAATCCACTATATTTGCTATATTTGAATTATTTATGTTTAAGGGTGCATGCATATGTATGACCTTTCGAACATTGAGTTCTCTTCTATGTGTGATTGTTGTACTTTGTGAGATATTTGGTTTTAGCAAACATGCTAATGGAATCTGTAGTCAATCCATTTGACGGACAGGAGGCTAACCTGTTAGTTGAAAATATATACTAAAAAATTTGCAATCAGTACCCATGCCATTTTATAGAAAAATAACAGCTTATTTGTCTCCCATACAAATACAAATGATCTTGAAATTTTGGCCATGATGAATCTGGTGGAAGCATTTCAGCGCAATGGCATCATTGAGTCTGAGAAAATTTTGAAGGTTTATTTCATCATCAAATCATGCAAAATTTAGTATCTAGGTTAATCTGCACTACTTATCGCACGACTCGAGTTCTTTTCTTCACTTTTCTCATAATAACAAGAGAATCGTGCTTAGATTCTTAAATCGTTATCGAGAAAAACTGGTCCCAGTAATTTATTGGATTTGAATCCGATTAGATCTGCTGATAATCATCCAAAATGCTTAAGTATGTATTGTCAAGCAGTGGTCCTCACTATATCACTACTGGCACACTTTTTGCATTTTTAGATGCGGACTACATAAGGTATCCTATTACACCATCTAAATTCTAAACACATTAAAAGATGACAAACACATCATGTACGTTGACAGAGACGAAACTCAAACCAGCTTCTTTTGTGTAGAATTGCTACTCTTACTAGGGACTCGACTTTGTCGAAGTTGGATCGAGATTTTGGGATGTAAAAGGGATGTTCATGGCTTTAGGTTTGGTGCTTGCGTTGAGCCTCTCCTCTCCTATATGTGTTTTAGCGGCTTAGTGGTTTGATGGTATCACACTTTTTGGCTGCATAGTAGTTTCATACGATTGGCAGGAGATCGTGCAAGGTGGCACACCGATGCATCCAACTATGGGTGTGTCACCCAGAGATAGTGAGTTCTTGCTAACGAGACATGCAGATGATGAGCATAGCCAAGTATAGACTCAAGATGATGAAGAGATCACGATGGAATTCAACTCAAGGGGGAGATTGTCAGGAATTAGGAGCCATAATAAGATTGAGAATCATAAAGAAATAGGACTCCTAATCCTAATAGTAATTGAGTTGTATTTCTATTTTTAGTCCTAATTGAAATGAGACTATGGGTTTGTAATTAGGCTATATATAGAGGGGGTGGAAGGCATTGCCTCCACACCACCACAAGAACAATGTAACCCCTAGAGGGGGGGGGACGAAGAGAGCAAAGAAACGAAGAGTTGTACTCGTTCTTCTTTCAGTAATCTTACTTCTCTAGTGGTCGCGAGATGTGACCAACCATCGTTATATCTGGTTGTCCTTCACATGCTTTCGTGGTGATGGATGATTGTGCATCTTTATCCGTATAATGTGATTGTATCCCAACAACTAGTATCTCAGCGGAGATGATACCTCAAGGTATCCGTATAAAGTGATTGTATCTGATTCGCACTAGCCAAATGAACCTCGGTATTTTTTCGAACCACAGAGGCATTGCTTCGACCTCCTCCCGCTCCAGCCATAGTTATAAGTCAGTTCTGTCAGTGAAGGAATGTGCTTGATTGCAAAGAACATAACATGATGGTAGTATTCGTATCCATGATCATACATGATTACTAGCCAAGAAAGATTAGGGGAGCAAATATGGTTTATAAAGTGAGATACATCACCAGTTCTCGTAGCAATTATAAGGAATGGCAGTGGCTTGGGAGACTGACGAGTCGCTGAATACGTTATTTAATTCGGTCACGTTGTAGCACGTGTACTTAGCGATTCGGTCAGAACCGAGAGAAGATCTCCGTGAAGAGTGTCTCGGCTTTAATTTATATCCCGGGCAAGTCCGGGGTCGAACTCAGGGAGGCAAAGGAACAACTTGGGGGTTAATTCGCAAATTTAAGATCTAGATATCCAATGCGGTTTTTTTTTTAGATTTTTTATGCAAGTAGAATGCCAAAAACAAAATACGAGTGAATTACAACACTAAGAAAACATACAACAAGGCCAAATTAATTTTAATGGAAAAGAAGTCCAAATTAGCCAATTCGTATTTTTCCTAGAGTCCTAATCCAGTGATGAATACAAAACACATTTTTTTAGAATTTTCGGGGTTAATATGCAATAAATAAAAATACACACTTTTTATGGGTTTTTTCGCAATTTTTCACACAAGCAGCAAGAAAAAATTATGAAAAATTTACTGGAACTAAAACATCATGAAAGGAAGCTACAGTAATATTTTTGGAATTTTTTGACAAAATATGAATTTTTTATGTATTTTTTAGTGGAAACAGAGTGACAGTGAGTAATTAATTCCTAATTAATCCATGTTATCAAATTAATCAAAGTGTGATTTATCTCAAATAGATATTTAGATGAGCAAACCAGGAGACTTGAAATTTTATGAAAAGGATGTCTGTGGATTTAATTAAAAATCAAATACGAAAATCACTCAATAATTTATTGTAGGCACAAGCCAACTCCAATAGATGTGAAATTTGGACTGTAAGTTCATCACATATCAAGGCATCATATATAAGTTTTTTGGATTTTTTAGAGCAACCGTATGTGAGATATTAATTTAATGGCACAGAATGGGTAAACTATGCAAAATTTCAGTTAATCATTTTTAATTAATTATCCATGTAACATAAAAATCCAAATAAATACCCAAAACGTACACAATTAGTTGCTCAACACAGTGGTACTTTTCATTGAATAAAAAGATGCAAGATAGATGTCCAAATTAATAAGAGAACACAGGGGTGTTTGTGCAAAGTAGAAATTGAAAATAAACAACATAAACATGAACAGGGACTGAAATGCAATTATAAAAACTTAACAAAAACTTTACATAATTTTTACAAATAAAAAAAATAAAAAAGTTACCCTTTCTTCTTCTTCCTGGAAACGGTGGCAGGATGAACCCAACAAGGGATTGAGTCGGCGGCCGGAGAGTGGCCGCGCGCGGCCGTGCGCGCGGCGGCGTGCGTCCGAGGGGAGGCGGAGGTGCGCTGGGGGAGAGGAGGAGGAGGCGCGGCGGCGCGGTTGGCCGATGAAGGGGGATGGCGGAGAGGGCCGGCGGGCTGTGGACGTTGGCGGCCGCCTGCCGCCGTTGGAGGCCGGTGGCGAGGAGAGGCGGTGGCGCGGAGTGGAGGAGACGGCGGTCGGCTGATGCACGGCTGGTGGCCGAGTCCGCCGGCTGGCGGCGGTGGGAAGGAGCGGGGTCGGCGGCGGTGGGTTCACCCACCGCTGCTGCTTCAGCGGATTTTTTTTGTTTTTTTTTATTTTTTTTTCTTTTTTGATTTTTGTTTTACTGCTGTAATAAAGGAGAAGTTTTTTTTTGTGTTTTAGATTTTAAATTTTTTTTATATTTTCAAACAGTAAACAAATATGTACATATGAAGGGGGAAATGGTAATTGGTGGAGATGTGGTGGTGGAATGATATGATGAACTAAAAAAATGATGGGGGGATGGTGATATGGTAAAGATAATAGAGACACAACAAAGGACACAATATTAGATAAAATAAAATAACGAGAGAAATGAAGAGGGATAACTTACCTGATGTTCGCCGGATGTGCGGAGCAGCTACGCTGGACTCCTATCGTCACCTCGATCCGATTGGCGAAATAAAAATCGGAGAAGCTCCACGAGCTCGACGGGGAACTCGTGACGCGAAGCGAAGCTCCGCGGATCTCACCTGAAGGAGGTCGTCGCTTGAGGACGATGCTTCGCCGCTGTCACCAACAAAACACTCCAAGCTCTCTCCTTATTCTATAAGAATGGTGAATGCGAAAAAATGAGGATGTACAAATGAATATAAAGAGAAGAGAAAGAGAGGTTAGAATGGTGGTGGTGTTGAATGGGAAGTTGGTGGAAGAATATGGAGTGGAATGGGAGTTATTAAAAATGATGGAGTTGAATAGAAGTTGGTGGTAGAGAAGTTATTGTAGAGAATGGGAAAAAATAAATACATAAATAATGATATAAAGTATGCTACTTTAAATACAACAAAAATAAAGAGGAAAAAAAATAGTGGTGAATTTACAAATAAATACATACAACATGTACAATTTTTGTTTACTTTTCTAATTTGTATTTTTTTTGTCTTTTTAATAAGAGATATTTACAACGGAAAAATACTATAAAATAATATAATTAAAATACAACACAATCATGATATTTTTGTATTTTTAGCAATTATGAAAGATACAATAAAAATTAAAGAAAGAATGAATATATACAAGGTATACAATGTACATCTAGGTCCCAAAACCTAACTTTTGCAAACGAGCTCCGATTTTAATGAAACCACTTTCGTTGGATAGATAATTTTCTAACTTGAACTTTAAAAGTGAGTTTGGTGAATTTGGAGTTCATACGGAGCGGGAATTTAGCTTGGAAGTTGGACTTTACGGCTTTTTTCTCTTTGGGATCTAGGAGCATTTATTTGAGGTAAAATTTATTTTATATTTTTGTATTTTTATATACATTTTTATAAACAAGTTAGAGAAAGAATTAGGCAAAAAGGAGTTGAAATGAATTTATTAAAAATACATGAAGTTTTGGGCTATTTACATGTATAAAACTCCTTTATTTTTGCGGCTTTTCATGCGTAATTTATTTTGTACAATCTAATATATAATAATTAGTGTGTTTTATTTACAAGAGTCATTTTGTTAATTTATTGATTTTATGGACATTTATTTGGGAATTTACTCGTGGATTTTGCTAAGATCAAGATATTGAGATGATGAATCGTGGATTCATCAGAGACTCATCAGTACTTGGTTCTCTTAGAAGCTCAGCTCCGAAATTCAATTTGAAAAAGTGATCACAATGTTTGGATCAAAATGTACTCATTTTATTCACCATGTTCTCCTTTGGTCGTGAGAGGTGACCGATCACCATTATATCTGGTTGTTTTTTTTCTTTCACGTGCTTTCATGGTGGCGGATGATTGTACATCTGTATATGTATAAGAGGTTGTATCCAAACAAATGATATCTCAACGGAGACGATATCAGCGGGATGTGTCTCAAAATTGGTATCAGAGCAGAGTTGATTTTGTTTCTGTGCCCATTAATTGGTATCAGAGTTGGGTCAAGCATTGTTGAAGGGACACAATGCGACGGATCAGAGCGAGGTTCGACATCAACGAGGCAACATGATACATCAAATGTGCATTCTTTAAAAGCTGTGATATGGTGGTCTCTTGGATAAATAGATCCACGTCATCGAAGAATAGCTAGCGGTAACTGGCAAGAGATCGTGCAAGGTGGCACGTTGAGGGCATCCAACGATGGGTGCGTCACTTAGAGACAGTGAGTTCCTGCTAACGAGACCTGTAGATGATGAGCATAGCCAAGTACATACTCAAGATGATGAAGAGATCATGATAGAATTCAACTCATGTGGAAGATTGTTAGGAATTAGGAGCCGTAATAGGATTGAGAATCATAAAGAAATAGGACCCCTAATCCTAATAGTAATTGAGTTGTATTATATTTTTAGTCCTAATGATAATGAGACTATGTGTTTGTAATTAGACTATATATAGAGGGGTTGGTAGGTGTTGCCTCCACACCACCACAAGAATAATGTAACCCCTATAAAAGGGAGGGGGGAAGGAAGAGAGCAAGGGAACGAAGAGAGTTGTACTCATTTTCTTTCATTGATCTTTTTTCTCTGATGGTCGCGAGAGGTGACCGGCCATCATTATATCTGGTTGTTCTTTCTTTCACGTGCTTTCGTAGTGACGGATGATTGTGCATATGTATCGATATAAAGTGATTGTATCGCAACAACCGGTATCTCAACAGAGACAATACCAGCGAGTTGTGTCTCAACAATTGGTATCAGAGTAGAGTTGATACCACTTCCATATCTATCAGATGATTCACACTAGCCAAATGAACCTTGGCATTTTTCAAACCTCAGAGGCATTGCTTTGACCTCCTTCCACTCCAGCCACAGTCATAAGTCGGTTCTGTCAGTGGAGGAATGTGCTTGATTGCAAAGAACATAACATGAGGGTAGTCCTTGTATCCATGATCACATATGACTGGTAGCCACAAAAGATTAGGGGAGAAACTATGGATTATAAAGTGAGATACATTACCATTTCTCGTAGCACTTATAAGGATTTACGGTGGCTTGGGAGACTCATCACTACTTGGTTCTCCTAGAAGCTTAGTTCTGAAATCGATTCGAACATGTGATCACTAGCGTTTGGGGTCAAAAATGTACTCATTTTCTTCACCATGTTCTCCAATCTCTTACTTGGCAACAACCTCACCAACATATTTGCAAATAAAGGTTCCTGCCCTGATTGGATCCCATGACTGAAGACCCCGACCTCTATCTGTGGTCTGAAAAACCTCAAGGTGAAGTTTGATTCCCTTCTGCGATACTCGGTTGCAACAATTCAAAGGACATAAACACGAGGTACTAATGCATACATAATCAATTCGCGGCTTACAAGTAAACAATCTGAATGGTAAGGACTATAATTACCATTGAATTGAGCACACAAACAACCAGAATCACTTGGTAGACACACATCTAGACAAGCTCAACCAATGGGAAATAATTCTAAACTGACGGGCTTAGAATATGCAACTTCGGCAGAGTAGGCAAAGAATGATGGTCCCTTCTCATCGTCGACCTTATTCACAAGGCAAACAGGAATGCGTTCAACACCAGAAGAAATGTCTGGCAAGATGATCCCACTTTGAGAAGCTGGATTCTCCATCCACTTCTATGCCATTTTCAATAACCATCAGGCTGGTCAAGCTCCCTTAGTAATCTGAACTTAAAAATAATCGGTATGTTCTCTCTCTCTCTCTCTCCACAAACCATGATTCTTCTATCTTCTATAACCCATCATAATAAAAGATCTTTCTATTCGCCTTATTATTATCCCTTATACCCCGAATAACTCTTACCGGAATAGAGTGGTGCAAGCTACTCTCTAAGGCAAGGCTACCCCTATCAAGTTGCTGATCATCTTGAAGGGAATCGGAAGCAGTCGGTACCAAATCAGCTTTGATACCATTTTTTTGAGACACGACCTGGTAACAGCTCTGGTCTGATACCAATTTTTGGGACACAAACCACCTGATGCGGATGCAGATGCACAATCGATCACCCCCACAGAAGCACGTGAAGAAAAGAACAATTAGATATAACAGTAGTTGGTCACATCTGGCGACCATCGGAGAAGAAGGATCGCTAAAAGAAGAATGAGTACAATTCTCTCTGTTCCCTCGCTCTTATATGTCGCATTGTGTCCCTTCAACAATGCTTACCCCAGCTCTGATACCAATTGATGGGACACGGAAGCGGTAGATACCAACTCAGAGGGGTATGACGTGGTGAATTAGGGAAAGATTCAACATCAAGGAGAAAATGTGACGACAACAAGGGATACGACATAGCAGATCAGAGCGAGATTCGACAATGAAGTACGATAGTGAGGGATATGTCATCCATTCATCAGTTGTGGTATGGATGTAATCAATGCCTAGCACCATATGTGCATGAAGACCAATCAAACTCATCTCAAATCTAAAACAAAAAATATCACCTACTTCAATGCCTTGAGGAGATCCAAAGGTCTCACTTGAAAATATCCTGAGATCATTATGCTTCCAGCTTTCACATATGCATTTTTGTCAGATAATTGGCCTCTTCCAGCTGCAGAAATCTCCCTAGAAGAGCATCATAGGTAATAAGAATGACTTCCACTACCTCGTGAGGGTCAATAGATAAAGGAATCATCAATGCAACCTACCACCTGGGTTGCTTCCTTCTAGGCATCTGTTTCTTTTTCACATTGATCCCTTGTGTTTCAGGATCGTTGTCAAGTCGCTTGCAGCCTTTGTTTTTTTATGCTCAACACACATTCATGAATACTTATTTAGAGGCAGAACCATCTGAGGTAGTGTTTGGAGAGGTGACTATTGTACATACGAGCCCACGACGAGCCATTATGCAATAGATGTTATTATAATTCATTCCTTGATATGAAATAAAGAACAACCAATTTGCATAATAGGTCCCTTAGTACAATTAGGATTATATACCATAGGCATCTTAATGATCATACTACTGTTAATTTAAATGTTGAATCATAGAGGCTGGTGCTTGGATTCTATCTAAAGAGTTGGATTGAGGACTCATCAAGCACCGTCAAGTGATTTTTAAGAGAGGATCTCTAACCTAAGAGGAAGATGGAAATTCTTCTCTGAAGGCTAATATCTAACTGACCTCTTGATACATGTCGTCTGCATAGGAATGGAGCCTCAAAGGTGTTAAATAAGTTAGGTCAAAGAGTTGACTTAACGAGATCGAGATAACCAAGAGCTATGTCGTATACTTCCACAATATAGGCATGCATACTTTGACCGAAGATGGATGTGTTACTATATGTTTAAGTATTTACATCTAGCAAATCGATAGGTTGATGATCTAATCAAGGTCTATACATCAGCAAGCTGGTGTGCATACAAGTGCATAAAAGTAATACAATCTCTCAAAAGGATGATACATGTTCATTACTGAACCAAAAGACATGAGCTCACTCATGAGATACTGGGATCAAATTCCGTACACGGTCATCTCACTTTGGAAGCTTGATTGAATTTGTAGGTTTGATATATGTTTTTGGAAAGTATATGATCAATACCCAGATACGATATATGCTTTTAGAAAGTATATGATTCATACCAACTCCCAATGATCAAATGAGAAACTTAATGATAAAACTCTGAAGAAGACAATCTAAATAAGATCTACAACTTCATGTTTTATTCTAACTCTTCTAGTATGCAGGATGTACGGGTATTGGCAATACTCAAGGGTGATATGATCAATAAATGATTGTATAACAATGACGCTTCCATTCCGAGGGAGTGATGAAGCATGATTGGATTTTAGTGACTCCTCTCAATAGAGAAGTAATCTAATCTTAGTCCAAATATTGGGTATTGATCTGAATGTGGTTCAGTTGCAAAGAGAATATTAGATATACAACATTGATTTAATCAAGCATCTACGAGATGTCCCTGAGATTTGAATTTGATATGTTATCTCAATATCCAAGTCACTATACATGGAATGTACAATCGCCCTGTCCTTATCTCCAAGTATACTCAGAGAAAGCCATTATTCTTGAAAGACTTCAAGAATACTTCCATTGATGTATTGTATATCTGAGCATTACGAAATTGATAATTAAATGTGATTTAATTATCATGAATAATGTGAATGTGATTCATATTATTTAAATGCATGAGAATGGTGATCCAAGATAATTAAGTGTGATTTAATCATCATATATATGAATAATGTGGATAGTACTATCCATATTAATCATAGATATTTGTAAATAGTACTTACAAATTAAATATTGATATGAATTATATTCGCATTGAACAATTAATTAAAATGCAATCTACATTTTATTTTGGGTGTATGAATATGATTCACAAATTTCTAATGGCATGATTGAAATTTTCACAAAATAATTTGGAATTATTTTTGTGAAATAGTATACAATAAAAGTTGTTGTATACAATGAAGGATTATATGAGATATGAGATCTCATATAAAAGGAAGAAGGAGCCCCCCTTCCATATTGGGAGGGTGGACAACCATAGTTGATTTAGGACTTAAGTTGGTCGTCCCTTCTTAATTGGAAGGAGGCTTGCCTCTTTTCTAATCCTTTATGGTATATTGATTTGATTGAATTAATTTATATTGATGATTTATTCAATATACATTAAATTAAATTAAATTAATTGTTGTATTTTGACAACAAAATTATGATCATTGAAAGAAATACAAATCAATCTCAATCATTGGATTTGTGTTGTCCATGGATTGCGATCCATGGACTCCCAAATATTATAAAAGAAGAGGCAACCCTAGCTCTTCTTTTACATAATAGTATTCACAAGTTCTCTCTCTCATGTTCTCATACACGCCCCCTCTCTCTCAAGAGTGTCCGTCCATCTCTTGCTCTAGAGAGGATTGTCGTCGTCGCTATGCTGTCATGTTGCCGCTTCGACTGCTCATGGATCTTCGTCTTCCTTGGTGCTTCTAGTATGTGAAGACGACCTCAAATTTTGTGTGACGAAATCAGGAGATCCATCACTTAGATCTACATCTTGGATTGTGAGAAGGAGGCATCACATCAACGCGCTCGCAAGCATCTCTTCCGTTAGGTCGGACTTGAGACATGTGGTCTCTTGCTTTAGAGGCTTCAATCGCATCACGCTTCAAGAGGTATTCCTATATCTTCTATGTGATTTAGATGAAATGATGCGAGAAATGTTCTCGGATCAAGTGGTCTCATCGCTTCAAAATTTTTAAATTTCGTTGCCCCGATCAACTAATGCGACTACTTGCTCCCGATCGCATATGATGCGATATTCATGCTTCCGTAATGCGCTTAAGGTTTTCTCCACAACCTTAAGTAATTTCATAACTCTACCCATGAAGTCATTAGCATAAAATGGTGGTGGAAAAACATGATGGCCATCTTCGTTGAATGGGGTCGAGATAATTGGAGTAGATGGACTGCAATTCATGGTAAACCAATATGATGGAGGAATATAGCGGGTCAAAGTTCTCAATGGTTTCACTATAATTTGATGCTTTTCCATTATGGTATACAGTGATTAGCTAACTGCAACAAAATGTTCATATATGTAATATGCAATAATATTGATTTATCCAAAGTTCTACTACATGCGAGTCAGGGTCTAACTTGGACGAATAGAAGTAGGACCATCAATTAGCAACAATTTATCATTTATTAAAATAAAAGTAACCTTATTCTGAACTAGGTTGATTATGGTCATTCTTTTGGTTTCTTCCAAACAATTTCTCAAAGATAGCTTTCATGATGATTTTCACGTACCCTCAATAAACTAGTTGAAGTTCTTGTCGACTCTTCTTATAAATCAGTGCTAATTGCGATTAGAGGAATGCTGATACAAATTTTATGAGGAACATTCCTAATTGAGCTTCTTAGGGTAGACTGATGATTGTTAGCATCTGATCCAAAGAAATTGTTAGCATCTGATCCAAAGAAATTGTTAGCATCTGATCCAAATTGGACCTTTTAATTCCCATGAAACATAAGTCCATAGAAATAGAATGATGCAGATATCACGTTCATCAAAGGAAATAATAAGGTATTTGGCTATATATGCCTTTATTTATGCCAATATGATTTCTATGAGAAGGCAATTTGTTACAAAACCAAGCATAAATCAGAACTCAAAGTAGGCACCCTTGTCAATATTAATTAAGAAATAGACAGCTTCGGGAATAAAACTTACAGAAAAACTTCAAAAAAAGAACATCATATTTCATCATGGAAATCCGTTATATTTTGTATTTTTGAATTATTTATGTTTAAGGGTGCATATATGTAAAAGGGATCTAAGTGTGGATCCGTTTAGCATTCTTGCCCTCTATAAATATTGTACACAAACCACCTTTGTTTTATAAATGGAAAAGAAGAAATCCATACCTAGATCATTTTCCATGTATATCATCTTATTCATGTGATTGCTTGGTTGTGATTCATATTTGTGTTTTTCCCAAGCTATCAAAGCCAATCTCACAGAGGATTGGGGTATTTATGGAAACTTTCTTTGCATTCAATATATGACAAGCAAGGTTGCAAAAGTTGGTAGTCGGTACTCGGTCGGTCGGGTCATCGACTAAGGATTAATCGGTAGTCGGACGACTAATCGGATTTAGTCAGACTTTAATCGACTTTAAATTTTTTTATTATTTTAAATATATAAGTCATTTTAATACATATATTTACATAGATGTTGTACATTTTTATACCATCATAATGAAAGAAAAGAATTAATTGAATTTAAATAAAACATTAAGAATATCATAATAAGTTTTCTTTTTAAAAAAGCAAAACATAAAAAACAAGCAAAAATTGATCGACTAGTGTACCTAGTCGGAATTAGTCAGTGATTGGTCGGCCAGCCCACTGAATAGACTAGTCGGGCCTACTAGTCAGTCCAGTTGGGCAATTTTTATAACACTGATGATGAGGATACCACATAGCGGGTGATGAATCCACATTTCATCATCTTTATTCTATCATTTTGGCCTCAAAAACTATGGCAAATGCATGTAAATACCCTTAATTCATACATTTTAGCATACATGCATGTGTGTGTAAATAGTGTATAAAAATCCTGTTTTTAAAGCTAAAATTATAGAATAAAGAAAAGCAAAGAAAAAGAATAAAATATTGTAAATATTTTATGACCCGAAACCCTGAGACCTAGGCATCTTGATGAATAGGTCGACAAGGAATAAAGTAGGAGGAGATAAGGGCCAAGAATCCAATAAAAATTCCTTTTATTTAATTCATTCTTTATTCATTTTGGGATCTATTTTTAGTCCTACTTTTTATACTTCAAATGAAGAAACATTATACATGAAAGTTGTAGATAATTAAATATAGAAAAATATAAAATTGATTTCACCCAAAAATAATATATAGCTAAAAAGTTATGATCTGAATAAGATTCTAAAATCCCAACTTCCCAGACCTGTATCTCTCAAATAAAAACTCAAAATGAATCAAAATAACCTTTAATTGTATATAATTTTTAAAATCTATTTAATGAAGGTGGTTTCGTATTTTTCGGAGTTACGGTTTGAAAGTTCAGTTTTGGACCCATATTGTATACTTGTACCGATTAAAATATTCATTTTATTTATTATTTATTATTTTTTTATCATCTCATATTTTTATTATTATGTAAATATTAAAAGTGGAATAAAATGATAAATAAAACATTAAAAATAAAATTCTTGTATAAAATACATAGATGAATTACAAATGTACTGTGTTAGAACCACGTTTTTGGACGCTTTCGCCGATTTTTGTAGGATGCATCGTGCATCTTTTTGTAATGCGATCTTCTTGACTTTTTCTCCCCTTACATCCATCATACACGCCCAGGGTGGGTAGTGAGGGTTGCATTATGGATGCGTCCTATTTTTTCGATCTTTGGAGCATGTTCATCACGTTGTCTGACCCCCTCTGCTATGCTTCAGAATATTAGTTTTTGCCCATATTTTTGAATTTTTAGAGGCTGAGTCTTTCACCGAATCGTTGAGCTTCCTTCTTGACTTTTTCTCCCCATACATCCAACATAAATGCCCAATCATTACATAGAGGGTTGAGTTGTCTATTCGCTAGATACACACCGATCTTATTGCCACCTCATCAACTCTCTAACCAGCCTCTGCCACTCCTGTCAGAATCTTGTTTTTGTCCGTTTTCACGGATTTTTCAAGGCCGATCATTTCACCCAATAGCTACGCTTCCTTCACAACTTTTTTTTCTTGAAGTACCCTCATACACGTCCAGAGGTTTCTTGGAGGATTGGATCAACGATTCGCTTGATATTCATCGTTCTTTGGAGCCGCCCACCTCACATGTACAAAACACCCCATCTTCTTCCCATTCATTTTTTGAACCCTCTTGGACCCATTTTGGCCACCCTTCTTGGAGCTCAAGATAGAGTGAAGTGACAGTGAGCTCTCCAACTCCTCGGAGGCGCAGCTAGGCGAGTCGAAGGGCGGCTCCACCCCCACCTCCGGCTACCGACCGTCGAGGTTCCACCTTCCTGGTTTCTAGGCCAGTCGAGGTCATTTTTTTGCTTGTTTTCTTGCTCTTTCTTCACTTGTAGATCATAGATTTATTCTAGCATTTTGTTTACTTGCTTTTTAATCACTTAATCACCTAGTTCACCCCTCGTCGGAGCAAGCTCCGGCGAGCTTCCAACCCATCATTTCAACTTTCATTCATCCTCCTCGACGCGGCTCACATCTCACCGCTGCCATCCTCCGCTATTCTACGTATTCTCATACACAACCCCCTCCATCTTCGGTCACATACGGTGGTCGGAGCACATCCTTCTTCCCTCACCAAATCGAAGGAAAACCCATTCATATCCCATTTTTTGTGTACCTAACATCTTGGCCGAGTTTTGTACTCGAGCCCTTCTTCTAATTGCAGGTACATAGGAACACTTTCATGCACATACTCTTATTGTCCAAGAGCAGCTTGATGCCACGTGGATTAGTGGAAAGTTTTGCGGCCATACCCCTGCATTTTTGGCAAATTTCAAGAAGTTTTCGAGTATATTTTTGAACTGCAGTTTCGTAATCAGTATTGCATCTGCGTCCCTGTGTTGTAATGGCTATATCTCATTCGTCTGAACTCGGGTTTTTGTGAGATATTTTTTTAGAAAGCTGTTTAAACGTTCTACATCATATCCAAATTTCATAATTTTCTGGTGTACGAACTATTTATGGCGAATTTATGAAATCAGAGTACTGATTGGGCTTGTTTTGTTAATAACTCTTTCAATACTTGACATCACGTGCTCATTTTGTATATGTTGTAGAAATTAGTAGTGCCGAAGTTATGTTCAAATTTCATCAAAAGATATTGCGATTTGTGTCCTGTAGAATTTCTATAATATTTTGAGTAATTGATTTATTTCTTGAGCATCTTTCATCTATTTGAAAATCTAAAAATATGTCCATGTGCTCCCGAGTTTGTTCCCCAATCGGGGATTTTTGTTGTATTTTTATCCTCTTGTTTGATTAGTCAAAAAAAATAAAAAATATCATTTCTACCTTCCTACAGTCTTTTATTTTTAATATATTCATTACCTTTTTGAAAAATTCCAAAAAAACTATATTTTATTTGTTTCTGTGTGTTTTAACTTCAGACCAAAAATCATTAAAAAATTCAAAAGGAAATCCCTAAAAATAGCAAAACACCAAAAATCTTCATAAAAATCTTAAAACTTCCACAAAAATCCTAAAAATACAATTTCAGTTTCTGAATTTTTCCTATTTTGTTATCTTTATTTTAAAATTAATTTGAGGAAGTTTTGATTCCTTTTGATATTTTTCATCCTCATTTTAATTTCGGCCAGCAACTTATCTCACTATTTACTAGTATTTTTGCCCTTAAAAATACCAAAAAATAGGAAAAATCTAGAAAAATCACAAAAACATTATAAAAATATAAAAATCACAAAAACATTCCATTTCTTGTATTTTGAGCATTTTCTCCTATTTTTATCCCTCTCTTATCTCTAGTGTACATATATATTCCTTATATACATTATATCTTTATTAAAAGAAAAAGAAAATATAAAAATACAAAATATAAAAAGAAAATACAAAATCAGTAAATTAAAAACCCAAATATAAAAATATAAGATCAAAAAATAAATAAAAAAATATAAAATTCAAAACCCACAAAAAATAACACTTGTAGGCATTTAACCACTTTCACATTTCTGAGCATTATTGCCTTATTCTACCTGTTTGCTCCCTGTGTTCGACACTCTACATACTTGCACTATACACATATTTTGTAGAGTTATAATAAATTTTAACTCCACACTTTGATTTCCATTGCTTGATATTATTCGTGGGTTAATTGTTGATTTAATCGGGATTTACCGAGGGTCGCCGCAGCGACTTCGTCTCTGCCTTGTGTGAGACATTTAAACCCTCGTATCTTGCGGTTACTCAGCGGGCTATGTCTTTTATAAAACTCTGCGTCCTTAGATAGATGGTAGGTGGAAAAACTCTTGCATTTTCGTCTTAGAGTGTAGAAGATCATTCTTGTTCTATCGACATGACCCATAGGGGGAAACCACTGATCAATCAAGATTTCCCATGACCTACCCTCTACTTATGCATGATGATTGATTATTCAACTTTGACGATTGATCATGAGTGCTTTATGTAAAAGATATACTGATTATGATAGAGTGATATAGTTAGTTTGAATCGATTGATATCCTAATGTATGATCTTAGTGATGCATGATTGATCGGATTTTGTTCTTATGTCAAGGCCTTTTGAAGTCCACATCAATTGATTGTCATTTTTTATCAATCAACTAGTGTCATGGATCCTAATTGGCCCATAACCTTATTTAGGTTATTCAATCAATCCATATTCCTTGCCACAACTAATCGATCATTCTACCATTTGTGGTTGGTCACATGCTCAATTTGTTGAAATGACCAATTACGATGTTGGAGAAGAGAAGACCATACGGACTATATAAACATGTAGATTCATCAACCATATCTACAAAGGATAACTACCTTTTGGGGGTTGTTGTAATGGATATGGGAATATTTAGGCAGAGGCACACTAGATACTTCAATGTTATGAAGAAGGCATAAAGGAAGATGTCATGACTTAGGGTAAATGACACCTTGAAGACAATTAGGTCAAAACCTGATCATTAATTCCATATTCTCATATTCGCAACCTTTTATCATCAAAAGGAAGATTGTCTATCTTATGTGGTATATTATTGTGATATGCCTTGAATCATAACCGTCCATTGAGCATTCGGATCCATTTGCATTTGGGATCCATTTGTACATGAAGTAGTACATAAACTCCCTACGGTTAGGATTCTCTGCATCAATTATATTTCTTCTCCACAAATAATTAAACGGATAGTCATCGTCCAAGGACATGGCCAAGTTATGGGCGGACCCTATAGATGGGTGTTAACGTGTTTGCTTGATTATTTATGTTTGCGTGTGTTTGCTTCTGTTACTCATAACACTTCTTGCTAGCATGTTAGTACAAAAGAAGACAGGTCGGAATCTGCCATCTCAATTACGTTAATGAGAGATGATCGCAACAAGCTTCTATAAGGTAAAACAGTCCAAGTGGAGTACTTGAATTATTATAATGATGGAGATTTAGATTCCCAAATTGACCACAAATTCATTAAACCGAGTATGAGAATACTCAAACTCCATTTTCTTTGAAGGTATCTGTCAGAATTATTATATTTACATTTATGTTTGTAATCCTTCGAGTTTTGTAACCCTTAACCCTTCGGGTTCTTTAACCCTTCAAGGATATTTATGTATTTTCCCTCTTGTACTTTCTAGGATTTTCTCTTTATATAATAGACCCTATCCCTACGGAATAAACATCTCATTCGTTTCATTTCTCCACATGGTATCAGAGCGACGATCCTAGATCGGAGAATAATACCCAAAACCCGCTGCCACCACCAACCCTCTTTCCTTGTTCGGACCCTTCCCTCATCAAGGTTTACTGCGCAAGGCAGTTCGAGCCCCCAGCGGCACCAGCAACCACCTCCAACAGTACCTAAAGCACCGCCCGAGGCTCTAGCTGCTCTAACTGCACCTCCTGCACCGTTGGTATTGCCCACAAGTCCTTCTGAATTTCTGACATGTTGCGCACAACCCCTGGAAACCATATTTGGTGTCGGAAGAGCCTTGAAAACCCCCTGATATATTGTTAAAGAAAATTTTCAAACCACTATCATGTCCAAAAGTGAGTTCTAGGGAACTTTTCAGTCCTTGTATACATCCTTAAGTCAAGCACAAGATCTTCTTCTTTTTTAAGATTAGCATGACATATTTTTCTACTGAGACAAAGCCATTGGCCTCGAATGCAATGGCACAAGACACTACTATCAAACTCAAGGGCATAGAAAATTACATTCTCTGGTCTCAATCTTTTATGGTGTTCATTGATGGTCAAAGAAAACTCTACATTCCAACTAAAGATTCTTTAGATGAAATGGACAAAGAGTATGACAACTAGCAAACATACAACTACTTGGCTATCAACTGGATGACCAACAATGTTGAGTCTCACATTGCCTTAAATCTCCTTTATAAAAATACAACCAAGGAAATGTGGGAGAATCTCGAGCAAACATACTCTCAGAAGATGACGAAGTCACGCCGTGCAGACATTTACAGGCGAATATGGTCATCGTCTCGAGGTGATTCCACTCTCATTGAGTACTACATGCATCTCTCCAGCCTGTATGAGAAGTTTGCAATATTCCAGCTCCCATGATGTACCAAACATATACAATAGTGTTATGACTGGTAGGTATACCGCTTTCTTGATGGCTTGCATTCTAGATACCAAGAAGCGAAGGGGCAATTTTTTATATTAGACACATTGCCAACGATGAAGGCCATCTTTGTCCGACTTGAAGAACTCGAGACATCAGCTGCCCGACCTCTCATCTTACATTCAACATATAACTTTGCACACATGGCTTCATATGGGTGAGGGGTAGATATGGATTTCGAGAAGGATGCAATCGTGATCCAAGTCGTGGTTGTGGGCGGGAATCTGGACGAGGCCGCAACTTTGGTTATGGTCATGGGGGATACTCTACTGCCCCATGCACTCACTGTGGTCAGCAGAACCACCTGACTTAATAATGCTGGCAAAAGTTTAGCGTGTCCTCTTATCATGCCAATAATACCTATGAGGATGCCTATGATGTAGAAGAGGCATCGCCTACAACAACCTCAGTGGTAGGACTATTCATCTTAGTGATGCAGATGATTCCCGCTTGATGCAGATCCTTTAGACCACCCTCTCTCTCTCTCCATTAGAACTTCTACCCACTCCAGACTTTCTCCTCAGTCCACGGCGGAAGATAATCCATCCAGGGTGCCACCTTCCCCTCCTACGCAGCCCTCCATTTTGCTCGCCCCACTTCGGCCTTTTCCCCTTAATGTTTTGCAGGTCCTCGTTTCGTCAATGGCCGGAGTCCGCACCTCATCTCCGTTCTCGAGTAGCTTCTCTGATGACGCTTCATCGCTGAGCAGCTTTGAGCCATTCCATCGCTCCTCCTGGCCACCTAGATCTTTACCAACGCTTCACAAAGGTATCGGGACCTATCAGGTAGCATATAGATCCTGGTTGTGGAAATGGTGCTTCGTCGAAGCACAACCAAGACTGCCACAAGTGGCAGCGCAGTAGGTGGAGCAAGACGCTACTGGCACCGTTCGATCATCTAGGCGAACGTCCCAGATACTCCCCAAGCCTCTACTTCAAACCTACATGCTCGGGTGGATGAGCCTCCTCCCGAAGCAAGATAGCCTGCCACATTCCTCCTGAAGCTGCACCCCCATCGAGCCTGGTCGCGCACGTGCTCAACACGTGCGGACTTGGTAGTTTGCAGCTATATCCTCGGACATCTTCAAAATTGCAAAAAGGTCCTCAGGCACGTGCCTCATGTGCGCGCATGGGATAATTTACATGGAGGCCCTATCGGTTGGCAGAAATTGCAAATAGGTTCCTACGCTTCAGGAAAATTTATAAAGGGCCCCATCCAGCTTTTGCTTATTGCAAAAATGCCCTTATGACATTTTTGTGATTATTTATCTTTTTATTTTCATGCATTTTATTTTATTTATGCCTTATCTCTATTTCTCTCATTTATTGAGCATTTGAACTCTATTTCAGTTGATTTCAGTTCCATTTTGTTGATAATTTTATTCTCTATCTAATGGCATTCTTTATTAACTGATTTGACACTTAATTATACATGTTGTATTTTGAGATCCATTGTGTTAGTTACACTCAATTTCTTATTTTCATCAATCCATTTTGATGTAGCATTTGTCTTCGAAATTAACCTCTATTTTATTGCTCATTGATTTGACAATTTAGGACATATTTGTATATTATTTTCTGCATGATCATCTATTGCATATTCTACACCGTGCATCTCATTTTAATTTTATTTAAAACCAAACAAAAATTGCATGCATCATGTTATTTTGTCACTGCATTATTTTGTGTACATAATGTGTCTGCATATGAAGACTTAGATTTTGGATTCAACCGCTCATTATTCAATCACTAATTTTCGATGAATAAATGAGGGAGCTCGTGTCCCCATGTTTGACCTTGGTACACTTACCAAGTAAAATAATTACCACATATTTGAAGTTGTGGTCTTTGCTGAATCAAAAACTGTCTCATGTACTATAATAATACGACATTATTAAAGAGACATTTTCACGAATCATCGGTAATCAAGAATGATTTAATTTAAATATCGATATTTTATGTGATTACACCCTATATATTTGAGGATTAAACTAGCGAGAATTTTGAGATCAAATATTCTTTGATAAAATCATTGTGTGACCTCCTTAATTGCAAGATTATTTATAGATATATTGACATTCTTGCCTGCAACTTGGATTAGATTTGAATACTTATTTCTTTTGACATATAATCAATTTTGAGGATATTTATTATTACTGTTGGATTAAAATTAAATATAATCACATATCCTGTGCTTATTTATTCTCTCTGATTATTTTGTTCGCACTGCATCTCTTTCATTTTCATTTTATTTTCATTTTATTTCCTAACACAGAAATTAACTTAGCAATTAATTAATCATCGAAATTAATCTGAATCACACAACTAGAAATCATCATTCCCGGCATTCGACTTTGGTAGACTTGCCAAGTAAAAAAATACTACACAACATTCAAAGATTATGATTTTTGCTGAATTATTTTCCACCTCATATACTACAATTTAACATTATTAAAAGAGGTGGATTATGATTCATCAGCAGGTTTGCATTAAAAGGGAGGAAAGATGGAATAGCGGAGGATTATAATGGGTGGTGTCTTGTAAAGAATAAGGAATGGAAGAAAAAAAGCAAAATCAAGAGAGACAAAGGAAGAATAAGATGTAGGAGAGGAGTACATTGAGGAATAAATGTCAACGACACCTTGAGAGGAGTTTAATAGCTCAGTTCTTTCCTCAAGAAACAAGTGTGTGTGGCGAAACTACACGGCAAGAAATAGTTGTTACATGAGGAAGCGCTCCCGAAGCCAAAGAAAATCCAATGTCAATTCTCATCCTGGCCTCAATTCTATCTAAAATGAGTGTCATCGTGTAAAGAAAGGAGAGGCTAGAGCTACAACGTTCAATCAATAACAGGTGTGCGGGAGATCGAGGTGTGGTGATATACAATGGATTCGAACAGTGTGGGAAGGAAGATTTGGCGAGGTTTTTCGAGGGGATGGATGAGGTTAGGTGAGTTCTAGGGGTAGGGTGGAGGTGTAGGACATAAGTTGAGCATGATGAAGGGGATATGGTTGTTGATAGCGGAGTTGCAAATGGGAAAATGAAAAATAAGTGGCAGATTTTCATTGGGATATATCAAAGGGGTTGACCTTCCGGTGAAAGAACTGAGGTAGAAGGTGATGATGTGACTCATCATGGGGCAATGGGAACCGAGGTTGACCGACACTAACTAGGTCCAAGCATTGGCCAACTAGCATAGGAGAAGGCCGACTGAGATGCCCCATGTGGTGTTGCGAATCCAAAAGTAGATTGGATACGTGTCCCTCAATTAAAAATCCTAAATTTAAAAATATTTCTAAAATCTAAAATAAATGCGAGATGATCTAACTAGAAAAAATATGATAAACATAAAAGTTGTAGATCTCAACGAGATCTACAATTTTTATGAAGAAAATGAATCAAAAGATGTCATTTGAATATATAGATATATTTTTGGTATGCATTTTATAAGTATAAAGTACATGTATTATGTGATTTTTCTATTGTTTTCTTTTATTATTTGATAAACAATGTACATATTATATTATGTTAATACTAACTTTTCAGGCAATTGTCAAAACAAGCCCATTTAATTGTATACATGTTGAAAGAATATGGCTTGTTTTTCTTTGAGGTTTTTATGGGTTCGAAATCCTTTGAGGTTTTTATGGCCAGGTGAAACCCAGATAAAATGCACAGTGATCTTGACCCAGTCTCAAGGATGAGAATCCCCTTGAGGTTTTTATATATGTGACATCCATATTCGAATGACCCGAATCTAACCCGATTAGGGATATGTATGATTAAATAATATTCAATTAATATTGAATAAACTCATATCGATCTATAGATCACAGAATGCATCCCATTCGGATGCTATCAATAAAAAATCGATTGCATCGTATTGTGTGCCATCAGAAAAGTCGTGATGCGAAATCTGAACCGCAAAACAAACCGAGACCACCAGAAAATCCGATTCGACAAAATAAGACCAATGAAATCAATCGTTCGTCGATTGGAGGTCATTTGATAATTTAAAATCATAAAATTTAGTTGCAAACCAAGACTGTATCTCGGAAATTTTGGGAATTCATGTACTCATTTTGATCGTCATTCAAAGGTAGTCGAAATGAGCTATTGTACGATAGAATCCGAGACTCAAGGTGCGAATGCGGATGATTTTGGTATTCCAAATAATAGAGAGAAATAAAAGAAAAAAATAAATAAAAATTTTATAAAAATCCAACTGTACAGTAGTACATGGCATCAGACGTTGTCCCCCTCCATTTGGCTCTTCTATTCCTTTTCAATTTGGCCTTTTCTCCTCCTACACTTGTCAACACCTCCTCTTTCCTTTTTCCTTATAAATAGCAACCCCATTCCCTTCTCTCTCATTCTCTCTTTTTCTCCCCTCTTTGAGCAGCCCAATGCTCCTCCAATTAGAGCTGCTCCTTCAAGAGTTGCAGTTGCATGAAGATTGATGTCCAAAAATTTGAGATCCAAGGTACAATCTTCCCACTATTCCTACCTTCCATGTATGTTTTAAATTCAAATTTCAGAGCTATAAAAGTTGTTGCTTTCTGTTCTAAAAATAATTATTTTTTCTACTTCCAACATGGCTGCAAAGAGACTATTGTATGCTATTAATAGAAGCCCAAATTTGATCTCCAATTCTTGAAGATTTTAAGGTACAATCTAAGACCCCCTTTTGCCGCCTTCCATGTATGGTTCAACCTATTAATTTGCCTCTTAAATTATATGAGAATATGAAGTTTTACATGGATATCATCAAAATTTTATGTCAATTATATATGCTCCAAATTCTTAAGTTTTTAAGGAAAAAAGTTGGTGTTGAGCATGCAAACCAAGTATAAATTCAGATCTATATTGGTACAATTCTTATACTTAAAAGATAGAAATTTGAGAGAGAATGTCCTATATTTTTGTGCTTAAAACAGTCCACTATTTTTAGACTAATCCCATGATGAAAATATGAAATTAAGGGGAAAATTCCTTGTATTTAGATCTGAAACCAGATTACTGTTATTCACAAATTTTAGGTTAAAAATGTGAAATACTTGGAGTGATTAACATGACATTAAGATCAAATTAAATCATTAATTAACCACTGTTCATGCCATAAAATTGAGAGAAATTGGGGGATAAAATGGAATGTTTTGAGTCTAAAACCAGACTTATAATAGCTACAATTTTTAGGTTGGATTTGATGAGAAATTTGAAATATTTTTCATACAATTTAGTACAATATAAAAATTCAATTTCATAACATAAATGAGTCATTAGTTCCATGTTAAATTAAGAGAGATTTGCAGGTGATTGACATGTGATCGAATTCTAATTTCAAGGTCATTAATTAGTTATACTTTACATGTTGAAAGAGGAGTTGGTGATGATTCACATATATTTTGAACTAATTTCATATTAGTGTTATGATCTGATTCCATGATTAAAATGACAAGGATTTGAGAATGAATTACATGTGACTAGAGTTCAATTTTGGACCATTGAATAGATAAAGATTCATGATTGATTTGATGAAAATTTGAGATATTTTGCACGCAACTAGAACTCAAATCAGACCTGTAAGAAATAAGATTTGCATGCTTGAATGACAAAAATTTGGGAATGAGTTGCATGAAAGTAAAAATAATTTCAAACCTCTGATTTCATGATTTGTTGAGGAGAGATTAAGGGTGATTTATATTTAAATAAGTCAAGTTTAATAACACCTACTAGTCACTAATCTCATGGTAATAGATTAGAGATTTGGGAATGAATTAGTACACAAGATGAGACTAGTTTTAGATTTAAATAAGTGACACTTAATGCCATGACTAAATATGAAGAACTTGAAATTTAGCATTGATCTAAACTTGAATCCAGATCTAATAAACAACTTCTAATCTCATGATTTGAAAAATGAGATTATTGGGGTATTTTCATATTAGTAACTTATAAAATCTAGATCAATAAGCAGGCTGCCAAATTTTAAGAAAATCTATAATTAATGACTGAAAATCTTCGTGATCAATCATTTAGGTAAGAATCACTAATTATGGATGACTATTCAATAAGATTGTTGATAAGATGCCTAGATCTGTAAAGAGATTGAGAAAGGATGAAAAATCTAGTCAGTGATGACTAATAATTAAGAGTGCCAGTCATGATGACATTTACACCTGAATGTGTAAGGGTGTGGTGACCCTCAGTTGGGCGGGAGATAGGAAGCCCGGATAGGGTAGCTGCCATTTAGTGTGCGGGTCTCGGATCTCAGTCTTTTCTCGGTTTTCTCACGAGCGATCACCAATTTATGTCTATCTGGGATCCACATATTTTCTTTTGTGACGTATGGGTGTGCATTTGTAATTTGAATGGATATTATTTTTTGAATCACTAATAGATATTAATTTCAAAATATAAAAGGACAACATTTTACACGAATGTTGTAGAGCTGATAGGCTAGCCAAGCTGTTTCTACTAGGTTAAGGAATTTGATGCTCGCAGAATTTGCGGATCCCAATACTTGGATGTCGCCATCATAGAAACATAATTAACACAATTGCCCGTGAGAAGCACTGGTTCTCTACTAGTACCATCTAAAGGTAGTTAAATACATTTATGATAGTTCAAAAAAGTATACCACAAGACGATTCTGTCATATCAGTATGACGTACATAATATTTCTTGACCAACTAATGTCGATGCTGGAGTATGACCGCCAATAATTTCAATTTAATATTACGTACATGACCATTCATTATCATGAATTACATTCAGAATTTTGAATAATACTTACCTTTCATGGATTTTCTACACACATAACCCTATAAGTTTTTGTAGGGTTCTCGGCGTATGATTAACTGAAGAGTTGACCACTATGCAAGGTTCTCGGTGTAATTCGTAATTATGTATGGTCATGTACATAATATTGAAAGTATGCAATGTTATGGGTGTAAAAATCCCAAAAGAATAAAGTTGCAATTAGATGGATAATCACAAACATTTCTCTCAGCGAGATATATATATATTATTTTCCATCATGGGTATCCACCCAAAAATACTTTCTCTATAATAAATTAAATCACCTATTTGTCTTTCTTCCATTCCAAAAAGTAATATAATATATTATGGCATTATCTAAAAATTATAAAATATTAAACTTTTAACTATTTTTACCAAACTTTAATACAATTCCATTACAACAAACCCTCTCAGCTGTAAACTCACTTTTGAAGTGGGTTACTCTCTTTCTAGAAAGCCTCGGAACCAAACACCTTTTAATAGTCTTTTAATCGTAGAAAGGGGTATGTCCATAGGAGGGAGGGGGCGAAGGTAGAAACGTAGGAGGGAGGGGAATTGGAGGAGGAAAAAGTGTACGGCTGAGGGGTTGAAAGGTCACATCCCACAACCAAATGGTGCCTTAAATACAATGACTTAACTTGAGGATGAGGGAATTTGAGGGTGAGGGTGCTATAAATGGAAAAAAGGATTTTTACCTCATAAATCTTATAAACTTTATAAATTATCTTGTCAACCTTTGAACGATCATGTAAACGTGTTAAATCTTACTCCATGAACCTTAGAGTTAATTTGTTTGAAGCTCGTAGGGATTTTTGGAGTAATTTTTGGAGTCGATGGGGGTAATTATGTTGTACAAAAGGCCGCAGAGGTAATTTAACAAATTTATAAGATTCCTAGAATAAAAATCCCATAAAATGGTAAATATCTCTTTAATAATTGGCAAGAACTACATCTAAAAATATTAGAATGATTGGAAGTGTGCTTAACGGATGTTGTGTGAATAATACAAAGAGATTAGAGTAATTTATATCCGAATCTGTAAATCCGTTTCATATAATTATAATTTTACGTTTATTTATAACTAGTGCAAATTACACAAAAATCCGTGAATTATACACTCAGATTCCAAGATATACCCAAACTTTCAAAAGTAACAATGTGATGTCTTATCTCGGACCCTAGCTAACGTGATATGGTAACCGCCGTTGACTTTGTAAATTGAAGCACAAAGATACCCCTCCTTACGGATAAAAACGGTCAATTTCTGAATACGAATATAAATACGGATATAAATATTGACGAATGTGAAAAACATATTACCATATCCTTAAAAACGAATACGAATGTAAAATGAATATGAATCGGATATGAATAATAACATAAATATTTAATAGATTAACTAAAACATACATGTTCGGGATGGTTTACACATAAAATAGATATACCAAATACAGTAATTTCATAACAATTATATTAACAATGGTGAATGCAATCATAAAATGTTGCTCTACACGGTTATAAATAAATATATTACTATACTTATGTACAAAAACGAATATATGAATACGAATGCGAATATTAGCAAATGTCAAAGTGATATCCATATCTGTATCTATTTTAAAATGAATACGAATACGAATGTCAAAATATATATAAAACGAATACGATAGCAGATCGGATATGAATATATTCACATTCGTTTTCATCCCTACCCCTCCTCCATTAGATTGAAGACAAAATACAGATTGTTAGCAATTGAGAGCCTCCTCGTCTCCTTTCTATCTGCGATAACGAATGGGGATGATGGGAGCATAGATCCCCACACCCATTGGGGATTCAAAGATACAATCGTAGCCCGTCATTCGGGAAGAAGGCGAAGGACTTGACCTGGGACCGGCAGTGGGCACGGAGCAAGGAAGGTGTTGTGGTGACAGACGCATGGATCGACGCCGAAGGTGCGATGGGTGTCATGGATACTGGATAGCAACGAAGATCTCGTCCAGGAGCAGGACATGGGAGAGAGCCTTGAGAGCGAGAACCATTGATAATCATTAAGTGAAGTTGCAATTAAATTTACATATTTCACTTAAGCACTTAGACTAATGTAAAAATGAACCAACGGGAGCCATTAACATGAGGGGTTTTGTGTAGTTAAATTCGAACTTATCATGGGGAAAGAAAAATAGATTAGGTCGCACTATGGGGGTCTAGTGTACACTTATATGTCATGCATGTGTTGTTTCTCTGTGTGACTAGGGTTTACTTGTGTGTGTCCTCAATGTGACTAGCAACTCCTTGAAACTTTATTTATGCATGCTCAATATGGAACTCAGTTCAAGGTAGCCACTCACTCACATGTAATATGCGACTAGGTATGCGGTCGCTCCAATGACATTATCGTATTCTGCTTCTTTATACTAAATAACTAATATATAATCAATAAACTTGAGCATAAAGAAAAAGATTAATTATAACTTAGCTATTTATCGTTGAATACTTTTTAGTATACTTTGGTATGATTTCTAATCAAACTCTTGGGGATGTGTTGTACTAGACTTTTGATGATTATGTGATTTGCTAATGATATTCTGAGAATGGTTTTCATTGAATTGCTCACTCCTAACACTATCCATCTTCATATAGGATGTATACTTTGCATTACTTGATCGAATTTTAGCTTACTCAACTTTTGTGACCAGCTTAAAAATTGTTGTAGTACATGAGATATAACACAACTATTGATTGTGGCTGCATGTATCACGTAAGATTTTATTATATCTCATTTCTTTTCCATATTTTATATAGACATCTGTCATATTATTATTGTACTCGTTGTTGGATGACTGATCTTTGCAAAGTGAAACGACATATATGGATATTAACTCTCCCTGAAAAACATCTAGGTCGGATCTGCATTCTCTTGTGCATGGTCATTACACTTCCCACACAAGAACTTCTAAATCAGTTCTGAATAGGTATGAGTGGCACCATTACAAAGATCTAAACAAGGATTTGGCACAAATATTTTATGCAAGTCATCTATCATCCAGAAAAGAGAACATTGAGATGTAATGGTGCAAACTTCTGGAAGGATCGAATCCTGAAGGTCCTATTCTACCCAAATTGAATTTAATTATTCCCAAAATTATTATTCAATATCCTCGTCTAACTTAGTGTAACAATAGATTAATCGAAATAACATCAAAACATCACAATAATTGAATTTATATCAATCAATGACAAATCTCATGATCTATATCAAAAACATGTAGATTTACCCATCATTTATCACAAGAAATCTAAGGAATCTCCTATTGCATTTTGGATTGACAAAGAATTCAATGGTTCATGGAGAATAACAAAAGGTCTAGTGTCCTTTCCTTATGGAAAAGTCTCCATACTAATATCTATAAATTGGGTACCTAATCTTCAAGCTTCCTCTATTAATCACGGGTCGGAAGACCTATTTTTCATGGAGAGAGAGAGATGAATTTTCAATGAGAGAATGACATTTCCACCTCTTCTTATATAGAAACAAGTGGCGATGGAATCATGATGGGATTTTTTGTCACCTTCGAGTAATTGAACCATTATATCTACCTTTCTTTTGAAATCAAAATAATTATTTCCTTCATCGTCTCCAACATAAAACTTGACGATGAAAACACTCAAATTAAATCTTAATTTAGTTTCTTTTTTTATCCATCACATCGTGTGTCAATTCGAACCGAAAATTGCACGCCTTGGTAATGACTAATTAATTCTACAGATTGGTCTAGTCACTTTATGCTGGTGCTTCTTCCATTATCATTGGGTCAGTTCATCCGTGTATATTGTGTCTTCAATCCGATCACCTTCCTCTGCAGAATCTGTTTAGAGTCCTTCCACATATTCTATCTCAGTCTACATTTCAGTGTGAGGCTTACAGCTTCGGAAGCATCACTTCTCTAGTTTTCCTGGAAGTCAAAGTCATAATAGCAATGCCTTATTTGAGTTGGTTCATTTTGATATTTCGGGCCCCACTTGTGTCCCTGACCATCAGGGACACATGTTCTATCTTGTGACTGTCGATGATTACTCTAGACTTTCTTGGTTTTCTTTTGAAAAACAAGTTTGAGATTGGATCTCTCCTTCAAATTTTTATTAATGAAATAAAGAATATTGTTTCATTATAACCTTGGAGTCCGTTCGATTTGATAATTCCTTAGAGTTTTGTACTGTTTAGCTTTCTTAGTTCTTTAGGTCTCATGGCATTATACATTAGACCTATTGCGTGTACACTTCTCAGTAGATCGGTGTGGCTGAAAGCAAGCACTGCCACCTTCTTGTTGTGACCGGGACCATTCTCATTTAGAGTCACGTTCCTTACTCTTTCTAGGTTGATGTGATCCTCACTGCCTACTATCTGATCAACCATTTGTCGTCTTCCATGTTAGGAGAAAAGGTTTCCTTTTTTATTGCATTTCTAGATAAGTTTTTTCTCCCTAACAATGTATGCCTTTCACTCCGTGGCGTTTGTTCATCGTCTGACTCATGGTTGTGACAAGTTCTTTCCAAGAGCTGTCAAGTGTGTTTTGTTGGGTTACTCCCAGACCCAAAAAGGGTACCAATGCTTTGAATCGGTCAGACAAAAGTACTATGTTGGTGTTGACGTCACATTCTGAGTTTGTCATGTATTTTTCTCGTACAAGTGACAGAATGACCTTGTATGAGTCAGGTGAGGTGGTTTATATACCACGTCTTCATATGTCGCTGTCACAACCACCGCCTCCTTCTATGGTTCCGTTTGGCCCACCACCTCCTCCGTGGTTCCACCGCTACCTACCATGATTCCTCATGTGACTCAGACTTGGCCTTATTTTTTCGTTCGCAAATCACTGATTGTACCCCTTGCTCACAGTCATAAGATATGTAGGCTTCGTTAGGCGATCTATGGTCTTAAAAAGATTCCCAAAGTATGGTTCCATAAGCTCTCAGACTTGATAGGGCAGTATGGCTTCTGGAGATCGATTGTAGGTCATTCACTTTTTGTATGAAAGACATAGAGGTATCATTATCGGTATGGTTTATGTTGATGCCTTCATCGTTACAGTAGATGACTTACATGGCACTAGTGAGGCCAAGGAGTTTCTTAGACAACATTTTGTCACAAAGGACTTTGGCGAATTACGATACCTCCTTGGGATTGAGTTTGCCAGACATCAACAAGGTCTTGTGATGACAAAGAGGAACTACACTCCAAATATCCTTTTAGAGACATGGATGGTAGACTATAGACCTGGAACTTTTCCCATGGATCCTAACATGAAGCTCTACGATGATGATACATAGGATGTACAGAAGAGGAGATATAGGGAACTTGTTAGGAAGCTCCTCTACATGACTATTACTATGTTAGATATCTCCTCTACAATGAGCAAAGTCAGCCAGTTATGGAGCGGCCACGATAGGCTCACAAGGATGTGATTCACATGATCTTGAGGTATCTATAGTCTTCTCTAGGTACATTATTGCAGTTAAGATAGTGACATCCCTTGCCATCATAGCGTGCTTACATGCTGACTATGCATAGTGCCTTAAGGACATGAAATTTACCTCTGGCTTTGCGGTTTTCATATGGAGTTCTTTGGTCTCATGGAAGAGCAAGAAGTAGACTATGCTTGCTAGATCTAGTGTTGGGTCAGAATACAGAGCTATTGCATAGGGGAGCACAGAGATGATGTGGGTCAAATCCGTTTTGGTAGGCTTAGTTGTTTATGCAACTCTTTCCATGCAGTTGCACTGCAATGACAAGGCTACTATTTTTATTACCAACAATCTTGCCTTCCACAAAGTGACAAGAGGGGAGGGAGGCAGAAACTCAGCGCATGGGATGAGTAGCTTAGAGATGGGAGGGAGTAGCAAAGGAAAAGATGGATGGTAGTGATGGCACTAGTGATTTTTTGTGTTGCATGCTACTTTATAGGTTGAGAAGGTAGCATCTCAGAAGTCTGTGTAACATAACACAAATTGTCCAAATGATCTTGATCGGCCCATTACTCTTTGGAAGCGGATCTATATATGTGATATGTATCCTCTTGCCACCCACGTTTCTTTGGGGTGTCTTTTAGAGGATTTCATGAGACTTGTGGTGGGACTATCAACTATAAAGATATCGCGCACATATCAGGAGGCTGAGAGAAACAGCTAGCGATGTCTTACCATGGACGGGGAGATAGCGACGCTCCAGTTCCGTGGCTAATGAGGCTTGGTTATTGGCCCAATAGGGGCGTTTGTGGTTGGTTGTAAATGGATCTTTATGTGAAACAGTGAGCAAATGACATTGTTGATACAAGGCAAAAATTCAACAATTATATCTGTGACCATGATGTAGTAGCAGAGTAGGCACAATTAAAAGGGGCATTGTTGTGACTACACGTAGAGAGATTAAAATCACATGGTGACCACAAAAACAACTATCACAACACGACCACCACATGTAATCGCAAATATGTAATCTCTAGTTGCATATTTTCTCATAGTGAGAGTCCCATAACTTTCCTTCTCTATGCATTCAAGAATGATAGAACGATGAAGTCACCTGAGAGACACGACCATCTGATATAGTGGTCCTTTAAGCATTCAGTGAATGCTTTGAGAGACTCGTTAGACTAATGGATATGATGATGTGAAATATACGGGGATTGTCCTTATTATGATAACTAAGGGTGAACCCTACTTCACGAAGTTAGTGCAATGCTCCACACATGAGGAAGTGGAGCCAAGCAGAAGAATGCACAATCAATCAACATTGACCTCTGTAAAGGCATGCTTAAATTGGATTACACATGATGGTATCTTCACAGCCATAAAGTATCATCTACTTAGATATTGTGGGAAAATCCACGAGTTATGTAGTTCCATCATATGCCTCGATCTAGAAAAGATAAGACATTTTGCCCTTTTTGATCTAGAAAAGTATCCATGATTAGTTTTGTTTTACCAATCAAGTCAGTCCTCGATAACAAAATCTCACAACACCTACAGGGAGAAAAAGAAACTTCAATGATAGGAGGGGTAGGAGATGGTGTTTGATTGAGGATCCAACTGACAATACTTAGATGGATGTTTGATGAATGATTAGATGCTATTATAAGCAATGCTCATATTTTCCCATGTGAGTGGTGAGTAGCAAATGTCTTTATATTATGTGGCATATTCGAATTTGCAGATCATGAATATTTATACTATAGATATATATAGGAACGATTTATCGAGTAACAAGCATCAAATACCAATATCTTTCATCCTTGTTGGGAAATTACTAAAACTGAATGTCAATGAAGATAGGCCAACAACATTCCCACATGGATAGTTAACTGAATGTCAATGATGTGCACGAAGAAATTTCATCTCTAAATCATGGATTGAAGTATCCCAATATATCCGCACATTAACGACACTGATATTATAAAGGATAATGATATCGAGCAAAATATCAATGATATGTCATCTCATAATACCATGGTCTCAAATTTAAGCAAAATACGACCGAATTTCGATCAAATTTTAGTTTCGGTGGGTGACCGAATTTATTCTTCATTGTCGTCTTCTTCTTCAGAAGCCTCCTTTAGCCCATGTAAGAATTGCATCTTCTGTTACAATATCTTCCTTCTAAAGATGGTACAGTATCTACAGGGAAAGAATAATATTACCAGCAGAATAGTATATTCATTCCTTCAGCAATAACAGGAAAAAAATCGTCCAATCATAATATCTTGGCGTAAGAAACAAGCATTTGATCAACCCTATTACCAACAACCATGGTGAAATAGAGAAGATGCTTGTTAGTTCATTCAAATGGCGGTCGATGGCGAAACGCGAATGCAGGGCAAATGCAACTACATGATCATAGAAACAAATGACCCGCCCAAGTAGTCTAAAATGCACATACTCATCACTGTGCTCAGATCCAGAAGAGGAAAGATGCATTAAATGACGTGGATGTCCTAATATACGGGATAAAACACAGCCAAATTATGGATATCGCTGACAAGTATCTAACTTTGGCTTCAACAATTTGGCCACGAAAGGGATAACAGGCGTTTTGTTCTACCAATGTTTCTGAATGACAGAACATAACTTATACAAGTTTCCGCCACAAAACTTCTAGAAGGGTTGGTAGATTTTTCATCAGCAAAAGTATATAAACAGAAAATTTAGAAGCTACAGGGGCCAGCCTGTCTACCACCCCCTTGGTGCAAAAGCTATTCGGAATCAGATCTTGTGAAGAACAGTTGAGCCAGTAATAAGGGTATAACATCTATTTGTAAACTTCTTGTTGATATGATGACTTTATGATTTAGTCCCCACTTCATGAAAAAATAGAGTTCGCAGTCTACTAGATTTAGTGTAATGTGTTGTTTTACTTCATTATAGTTGATTCTCAAAATCTCATGTAGAACTGCATACAGCAAGGTTAATTGACAATAAAAGAACAAAACAGCAGGAAAAGCTAGTTCATGCAAGTGGCTGGGAAAAAGGCAAGCCTACCTCAGCAAACAATGGTGAAAAATCTTTATTTGATTCCAAACGCATCTCTTCGAACCTCAGTATTACTTCAATCTGACCGTATGAAACAATCCAACAAATTTAACAATGAGGCCATTTGTATGCCAAAAGACATGAATTAAAATAGAGAATGCAGTGAGAACAGATAATCCAAATTGTTTGTTATAATTCCCGTAATCACCTCATCCACTGATCAGGCAACGATACCCCTGTTTGGTAGGGTATGGTGCGACAAGGGAGTGCATGGGACGGTTCTTCAACTTGTGGGTGTCCAATCGATTTTAATTCATCTTCATTCATTCAAAAATATTATTATTATGAATTAAGTTCTTTAAAAACTATATGTTATCATGCTCTTTATTTGTTTGATTTCCGATACAACTCACCATTTTCTTTATCATAATATGTTACGCAATATAAACATAATAGACTAAATACATGTCTTTTATGTCCCTAAGTTGTTTAAAATTCATCATTTCTAGTCTAATTCCTCTCATCAATCAACAGTTAATTGTCAGCATTGACAACCAGCAATATGTGCGATATAATACGCATTGGTGTGCTAAATACACCCCATTCTTGTATATAAATGTGTATTTGTATCTTATTATTGTTTTAATAACTACAATGAACTTAATTCGTGAAAAAATCGTTTTCCACCATTTTTTAGATTTCCATCGATATTGTCGATATATTTCGATATAACCCCGATCCGGGCAGATTAATACGATATCGATATCGATATTTCGAACCTTGGCCAAGTCCCAAGTACCCCTAGAAATAAAAGCATCAATCTCTAAGTTTATAGCATGTTTCCATCATTTGCCATGCATAGATGCGTGTTGATCTCACATTACCGGGACTAATATAAGAGCATTTGTATATTTCCTATCACCACTTGACAAACCTTTAGCACTGGTTAGATGGAAGAGAAGCATTATACGCTTTATTTATCCCAAACTTCAACAACCACCATGGCACCAACCACACTTTAACCTATTGTGAAGCTTCCACAATGGACTGTACAAAAAAAGAAATTGGGTTGGCAAAGTCGAATTATCATCCAAAACCTGGAGCTCTCTCGGTCAACTTGGTAATATGTCCCCACTTCAGAGATCTACAATGTCGATTCTTCCTCACTTCTGATGCACGAACTGCACTTTTAGTGTTGAGCAAGTTGGGTAGTTTAAATGAAAACTTATGCATCAGGTCTTTTTAAGTTTAATTGAATGCATTTAAATTTAAAAAATAAAAAGAAAAAAAAAGACCTCCACCGTATAGGTGTATGCCCAAAAACTTCACCAATAATCATGAAAAAAGTTACAAGGCAGATATAGGTGCAAAATAGGATAGAAAAACTCACGTTAAGCACACCAACTCTCAGCTAACGCCCTAGCATGGGCCACTACATCATCATTGTAAAAACGGTCCTGATGGAATATTACATCATTCCTGGCCAACCAAAGCGCCCAAATCAATGCGGCACATTCTATCCGCTCTGATTCGAAGCCAACCCAACCTGCACCAAGAGACTCCCAAAAATCAGATACCCCATCAATGGATATCATGGTGTTTCTGAAGAGCCCCCAAGCCTCAATGGAGCCTCCTCAAACAAAGAATAGGTGATCCGCATTCTCAGCCTCCACGTGACACCGACAACAAATCAGATTCGTCATCTGAGTAAATCGTGCAAATTTGTCTCCCGTCAACAATCTCCCCCTTCGAAAGAACCACATGAACACCTTCACGTACACCGGATTCATTTCCAGGTTCTTCTGCAATCAGTTACGCAGTCACATGGATCGAAGACCATTGGGCCTTTAATAGCCCTATATGCTTTCCCCACCGAGAAGGTACCATCATACCAACTCCAACATTCTCAGCTCTCATTGGGCCTACCAACCTCCTCAAGCTCTTGCAACATTACCAACATCTTGCATGTTCGCTGATCAAATAACTCAGATCTAAAATGGGGAAAGAACCAATATCCATCCCACACATCAGCCACCGAACAGTCAAGATCCACCATCAGAGCCATCAACCATGGAAACCATACTCCCAGCACCCCACGTTCACTCCAATCATTCGTCCAGAATCTGAATCCATTGCCATCACCAATCACCGGCCTCAAGAAAGTTCAAACACCCTGCACCACTCCATAAACGCCCCTCCAAAAGAACGAGGTCGAACATAAGCCTCCTTAGTATGGCAAGGAGCACCCACCATAGATTCTCCTAAGCAATGTACACACCAAGCTATCACAGTCCCCCCATGTGCGCAATCCACTTGCTTAGCAATGCCTTGTTCATCGCTTCCAAGCGATGCACCCCTAAGCATGCGTCCTCCATAGAAAGGGATACGATCTCCCAATCGACTAAGGGCATCCCACTCAACTGTCTAGAAAATGACCAGAAGAATCTTCTCATGATAATCTCCATCCTCCTTCGTACCGCAACCGGGAGCACCCTAGCAGATAGAAAGAAGATAGGAATAGCAGACAGAATTGATCTCAGAAGCATCGGTTTACCCCCCCCCCCCCGAATAAGCATTTAGATCTCCATCCTACCAACTTCTGCTGCATTTTCTCAATCACAGGCATCCATTCCACTTTAGGCATCCTCCCAACAAGTGGTACACTAAGATATCGCGACGGTAGGTCCATCCATGGAGATCTCAACCAACCCGCACAACTGACAACCTCACTCCTCCAAATTAGCGGGCACAAACTCCGACTTATCCATGTTGAGCCTCAACCCAGAAACATCTCCAAAGATGTTTAGCACCACGGACATACCATGCACCTCTCTAGACCTCCCTCCGCAAACAAGATGGTGTCATCCGCATACTGGAGAATGGGAATTGAAATCTCCTCCTTGGTGTATCCACCATAAATGCCACCGACCACTGCACGATCCATCATAACAGATAACGCATCCGCCATAATCACAAAAAGCAGAGGGGTCAGCGAGCATCCTTGACGTACACCCCACTGTGATTGAAAGAAACCACTCTCGGTTGACCATTCACTAAAACTGCACGTGAAGCAATCGTCACACACATGTTCATCCATGTGATCTAGCGGTCCGGGAAACCTCACCTATAGAGAGAAGCACACATAAATCGTCAATCATGCTATCGTACGCCTTCGAGAAGTCCCCCTTCCAAACCACACCATTTGCTTTCCTCTTCCAATCCACGAAAATCTCAAAAGCTAGGATAACACTGTCCATCAATTGTCGTCCAGGTTAAAAAGCACTCTGAACCGGATAGATGAGATCATTTAGTACCCCTCGCAAGCGATTTACCAAACACTTTGCCACAATAAGATATATGGCATTTGAAAGAGCAATAGGATGATAATCCTCCATTTTATTTGAAAAACAATTTCAATGGGTAACTATATACAGCCAAACTTAATGGTGTAGCTAAACTATTCCTTCTTCTTTTACCTTTTACTAAAAGTCGAAGAATACATTTCCATGTGAGAATGTTTCTTTTGGTCCAAGAAGCATGCCTCTTGATTGGGTTTGGTATTATATAAGGCCACCCATACTTCTATAGAGAACATAAGTTGAATGAAACTAGGTCCAGTTTAGAAATTGACTTTATCCATCTTCCAATTTGGATGTTAGCTTTTTCCATCGGCATATGCCTTTCTTCTTCTCCCTCACGTAGCTTAGCTTGATTCTCTTCATCCATCTTCCCATTCAGATTTTACTTCGCTTAAACCTCGTCAATTCCAATTCCCTGCTCCTTTCTTCTTCCCCCTTACGTAGCTCAGTGTGATCCATTTCATCACCTCGTAACATGTTTCTCTCCTCACGCATTCAAATTTTTTGTAAACTACAGACTATAACTTCATATATCGATACTATCATGAAATCATGTAATGCAACGTTACCCCCCAACTTTGATCATTCCTAATCTTTTTTTGTTTTCCAGATAATGATATATCATCGACTTATATCATCGATACATCGTCAATATAGTTCTCCATATACTTCATATATCACCATCGTATTACCATTGTGGGTTATTCGAGAAATCATGATATGAAATTTTTGGATAGATTCTAGTTGTCACTATATTTTGCACCATTCTACTCTTGGTTCACTCTTTCTTGGAAAGACTCCTAATAGTCATTTTCTTCCTTCTATCTATGAGTTCATCTTTATTTAATATATAATAAAAACTCCCTACATTAGATTTATATATTTAGCTTAGATCCAAGATTCTTGATTATTCACAAATTACCCCATCTTTTTCTTTTTATAAATGGGTACACAATATATATTTTAGCTTATATATGAGCTTGATGGGACAAATACATGTCTTTTAGGTAAGATTTGACAATAACAAAAATATAATAAAAAATAAGGTAAATGTCAAAATGTGATTTATTCCTAATTCCAAGGTTGCAAAAGTCAACAATCGATACTCGGTTGGTCAGATCATTGACTAAGGATTAATCGACAATCGCACAACTAAACGAATTTATTTGGATTTTAGTCAATTTTGTATTTTTAAACTAATTTGAAATATATAAATCATTTTTATTCATATATTCTTATGTATTTACATAAATTTATAAAATTTTATAACTATCATAACGAAATAAAAACAATTGAATTTCAATTGAACAATGAGCATCTTAGATTAAGTTTGCTTCTCAAAAAACGTGAAAATAAATAAATAATAGTCCAAAAAAATGGATCAGCTAATCGAGCATTTTAGTCAGTTGGCCGACTGAGTAAGGACCAATTAACACTAGTCGAGTCAGTCACCTCCCCAGTCAACTAAACGGCTTAATCATTATGCAAGCTTGCATAGCTCAAAGTATACTTGGGAATGAATTCAAAGTTATCTATTGGATTTCACCTTGATGTGAACATCTAATGCTTTATAATTTCCAATGCATATTATCATGTGAACTTCTTAAACAGTTATATCATGCAGTTTACAATTTATATTCTTTAGTAATTTGTCTTCCTTGACGCCCGAGGAATTTAGTTGTATACTCAAAAAATACGAAAACTATACTTCGTGTAAAAATCATAGCAAGACGTGGAGGCAGAATGTTCAGCTCTTTCAGTACCCACCCATTTTTCCCTAAAAAATCATAGAAGTTAAATTATTTCTACACATTTCAACAATACCATTCAGATATCCCATTTTCAGTCCTCAAGATCGGAGAGCAATATCAATAATCGATACATTGCTTTTTATTAACTTCCAAGAAAAACACAAGGATATAGTTTACCCTTTTAATAATACAAATAAGCTTACCTAAATCTTGGGGACTAACCGTACCTGAATTACATTTTTATCACTGTATAGTGTACTCTGTGACTTTGTTCGACTATTACCATATTATTTTTTAATAAGGTTTCTAATAATTGGTTATCTTTTTTCCTAAAATTACTATATTCCTATCAGCCCCTTATATATCTAACATTCCCTAATTTAAAAAACTTCACAATTTAAAAACGATGAATTATCTCAAAAAAGGAAGATGGATAAATAACTCACCATCATATCATTGATGCATACATGTTACAATCATTTAATATTTTTCCATTAAATATATCAACAGAAAGTAGAAGCATTAAATATATCCTTCTTTTTTAAACATTAAGGGATGAGTATCTGGTAAGCATGGTTTAAAAAAGCACGAGGCAATCCGAGACGTTTTCCAGGAGAGTGAGAGGGGAGTGATGGGGATGGCGTGGGCGGGGTGTGGGGTGCATCTCCAACCAGGAGGCGGAGAACTCGGTGACACCTATCACAGAGGAAGAGGCTAGGCGGGTTCTGTGGCAGCTTAATGTGGATAGGGCACCAGGTCCGGATGGGTTCTCGGTGTTCTTCTTCAGAGAGTTCTGGGAGTGTGTCAAGGCAGATGTGATGGCAGTCTTACGTGAGTTTGAGGAGGGAAACCGCGGTTTTGAGAGGTTGAACAAGGCGCTCCTTTTTCTTCTACCAAGCGGGAGGGGGCGGTGCGTGTGGAGGACTTCAGGCCTATCGCAATATCCAATGTGATCTACCTGCTCGTGGCCAAGGTTCTGGTGAACTGCCAGCGAAAGGTTCTGGGGGACATCGTCTCGCTCGAGCAAACAGTTTTTATCTCGGATAGGCAGATGGCTGACTCTTGGGTTATGGCATCGAAGTTAGTGCTGGACTGGAAGAGGGAGGACAAGAGAGGGGTGTGTGGAAGGTAGACTTTTCTAAAGCGTATGACTGTGTTGATTGGTGCATCCTTTGGCGATCGATGCAGAAGAGAGGCTTACCTGTCAAGTGGATTGGTTGGGTGAAGAGATGCATCACAACAGCAACCTACTCGGCGTTGGTGAATGGGAGACCGAAGGGAGGGGGGTTCCAGCCACAACGAGGGGTGCGGCAAGTGTGCCCACTAGCACCACTCCTATTTGTCATTGTGACAGATGCGCTAGCAGTGATGATGAGGCTGGCAACGGAGGATGGTTTCTGCGTGGGGTACATAAGAGATGGCATTCCCATCCCCATTCTGCAGTATGTGGATGACACCGTGTTGTTTATTGATGGAGACGCAGAGCATGCAAGAAATGCCTTCAGCATCAGGGATATTTTCGAGGAGGTGTCGGGATTGAAGTTGAGTGGGGGAAAGTCAAGGGTCATCTAGTTTGGGGTCACACGTGAGGAGACCAATGCTCTCTGCTAGGTCCTGTGTTGTCTGGAGGGATCCCTTCGCACCACCTATTTGGGGCTCCCCCTGATTGTTGGTCAGTTGCGGGTGGCGGACTGGAGGGTTGTGGTGGACAGGGCGGAGAGTAAGATGGCGGGGTAGAAGGCTAGAACTTTGTCCAAGGGTGGAAAGCTGGTCCTCCTTAAACATGTTGTCTCTGCAATACCGATTTTCTTCTTCTCCACCAGTGTTGTCAAAAGCCCTCCGGGCGCTCGCCTAGGCTCCCAGGCGAGGTGAGGCGAGGCCCTAGCGCCTTGCCTCCTTCCAGGCGAGGCGTTTTGCCTCAGGCGCCGCTCAGGCGAGCGCCTGGCTTGAGGCTCTAGACGCTCGCCTTAAGCGCCTAAGGCAAAAGTAAGGCTTTTTGCCGACTTTGTGTGATTTTTATCCATGTTTAGGTTTTTATATTAGATATATATTAGTTCTAAGTATCATTAACACACATAATTATACATATGCTCATACATGTATATGTAATTTACACACTTCTATTTCATATACGTATACATGTACATTCATGTTTTAGTTCTAAATATTACATATACTTTTTGACTAAAAAGTATATATTCTTCTCTATATATATTAGCTTGAAGTATTATAAATGCATATATATACATATAAATAGATAAAATACACATGTATACATAGGCATGTACGCATATTTATACATAAACACATACACATGTATGCAAACATATACGCATACAGATGCACATACATACAAATACACACATGCACACAAATATTTAATACATATACATACATATGCAAGCACATGCATACATTATACATACACATATTAATAAATAGTGGATTAATCGTAAAATATAATTTGGTGATAGCATATACATACATAGACATAGACATGTACATGCACACATTTATATACACACTTATAAACACACCCACAAAATAGTTGGATTGGTTTTAGATTGAAATATAAGCTATACATACATATTACAACTATACATACACACACACAAGTACACATACACATTTATATACGTGCATGTAAACACACCCACAATTATATTGGATTGGTCTTAGATTGAAATATAAGTTATATATACATATATTTACAATTACACATACATACACATGTGTGTATGTGCATATATTGCATAGACTTGTGCATAATTTATTTATTTTTATATATGGCGCCTTGCTTTTCTCAGGCGAGCGCCTAGGGAGCGCCTAACGCCTCGGGCGTTTTGTACCCCCTAGCGCCTTGGAGCGCCTCTCGCTTTTAACAACACTGTTCTCCACACGTTTACTGCATGTGAGCGTGCGGAAGAGGTTAGAGGGGCTGATGAAATGATTCTTTTGGTCGGATGGAAGGCAGAAGGGTGGGGGATTGCACCTGGTTGGCTGGGACACGGTGACGTTGCCGAAGAAGTTGGGGGGCCTAGGGGTCCAAAATTTGGAGCGCATGAACAAGGCCCTGCTGGCAAAGTGGGCCTTTAGAGTTTGGGGGGAGTCGGATTACCTGGTCTGCAGCGTGGTGCGAAGCATTTATGGGGTCAAAGGTCAGTGGAGAGTGGAGTCTTGCAGGCGGCCGCCTTCTCTCTGGAGAGGGATGTCCAGAGTGCTACCAGAGCAGGAAGAAGTGGTGAGACCGATGTTAGGAGATGGGCACAATTTTGCTTGTTGGGAAGACAACTGGGTGGGAGAGGGCCCTCTCAGGGATAAGTACCCATGCCTATATGCTATTGTGGCCGACAAGGGTGCCCTGGTGCACCAGCTTTGGTCACAGGATCTTGGGGCCCCACCTTTGTGGCTGCACTGTCGAACCAGAGGTGTGAGGAGGTCGTCACCCTATTAGGGGACCCGGCGGATGTCGAGGGCCTTGGAGGGGGCAGAGACCATTTTGTGTGGAGGGAGGAAAACTTTACGGTTAAGAAGGCGTGCACTTTTTTCTGCAGGTTGCATTCGTTGCAGGGGCCGCAGCAGAAGGAGGAAGATCGGATCTACAAGCTTTTAAGGGCCAGCAAGGTTCCAATGAAGATCAAGGTCTTCATGTGGTTGGCACTACATGGACGTCTGCTTACAAAGATGCATAGGACGAGGATACTTGGTACCAAGGACACCATCTGTGACAGATGTGCGTCGAGCAGAAGGATCCAGAGCATCTCTTCTTTGGTTACAATTCATCAGGCGCGGTTTGGGAACAGACGGATGTGTCTTGGCTTAGGCCGGGGGATAGCGGGTCTTACTAGAGTTCGGTGAAAGCGACTTGTGGTAACTCTCAGGAGAACACGACTATTACTTTTGCCATACTTTGGGCCATCTAGTGTGCGAGAAACAAGAAAATCTTTCAGAACCGTCCGTTCCTGTGTGACAACGTGTAGGGCCACTATAGGGCTTTGGTGCATCTGTGGCAAGACTTGTAATTCTGGTTTCTTTAAATGGCTTTGATTATGTTAAACCATATGTTGTGATCATTATTACTTTTGATTGAATAAATTGTGGTGGGTACCAATCTTGGGACTACACCCTCTTTCATCTCAAAAAAAATCTGAGACATTTTCCTGAAATGTGAGGCGAGGCATAAGCCTCGAAATGATCGAAGCATAAGCCTTAATATTTGAAAAAAAAATAAAAATAAGCAAAATACATTAAATATATATAATAACATTAAGTTCTGCCAGAAACAAATTCAAAAATAATTTCACACTAGTAAAAGATACAATACATAAGCGATGAAAGCATTGAAGGTTGGATAAATTTAATATTAGGCCACTAATTTACATGATATCAAGTCACAACTCCAACTTCCATGATCCTATATGAGTATTGAACCAAAGCACATACTTAATACTAAGAGTACAATAGAAACCATAATTATTAGTGTTCAAAATTAAAACATGTTGATATGCCTATAATCCTACCCATTTGTCATGTCGGATCTAGTTGGAGAACCGTCAAAGGCACCCCTTCCTGTCATACCATACCCCAAAAAAGACATGGGTCTCGTTGCCCAGTCAGCGAGCCAAGGGGTTAGTGGGAGAGCAGGTGCGCCTCCCCCTTCCCTGCGGGGGTGTGGGGGTAGCACCCCAAGGAAAAAATTGTATGAGTGATTCTATTTCTATTCGGTTATACAGATCCATCCTTACATGAGGAGTATATATACTCCCCTAGGGTAGGGTTCTACGTATCCCAGTTACATGTGAACCTTGTAAATCCATGTGTCTTCGTGCTTGCTTTAAGAATCAAGTTTGTAAGTGATTGTCTCCGCTATTCACAACAAAAGATAATACTTATTTTACTCCATGTGTTTCTTTTCGATTGTGCTTCTTCGTATATGTGATAACGATTTTACGCAACCAAATAACAACAAACTTGCAACTAGTATAAAAAATTTATACAATCCAAACATAATCGCATACACTGTGTACAAATAGAACTAGTATGCATAGATGCAATATGGTAAATCAAATATGATGTATACAAGATCATCAAGCATCGCTTGTTTCAAGCAATCTCTTCTCTTTATATGGACCTATTTATAAAAAAATGCAAGGTTTAACATTGAAACAAAAACACTACCATAAAAATATATAATGCTTAGGCCAAAACAGAAACATGTGCAAAGCACATAACCTAAAAGTTTAAAAAAGCCTCGAACTTGAGGTTGACGCCATTGCCTCGCCTCAACTGCCTCATACACCTCACAACACCATGAGGTCTACGTCTCACAACTTCTAGGTGAGGTTTAAGCCTCGAGGTGCTTTTTGTCAAAAAAACATCTCGAGGAGCACTTTTTAAAATAATGTTGGCAAGAAAAGGTAATAGCTATTATGCACAACATACTTTGATTCATGGAAGGAAATATATATCGCCGATATATTGATATCGACATGGGACCGATATGGACACCGATATGGCGATACATCCCGATTTTCAGGCATTTTTTTTCACAAAGGCTCGTCTATATGGGCGATATTTCGACGATATATCATCGATATCGTCGAAATATCGTATCGATACGATATTGAAACGATATCGATATCGATAAGGCCTTCCATGCTTTGATTTAGTTGACAAATCTTAAGTAACTCTCACAAGCCACAAATAAATTCTTTCCAAGTAAACCCCTAGCCATAGATAGCTCTTACCATTGGAACTGAACATGAATCCAATCTACAAGATTGACATATTTGTTGGTCAAAGCATGTTTCATGAATACGGTCTACAAGATTGACATATTTGCTGGTCAAAGCATGTTTCCTATGGATAGACTACATGAAAAGAATATATATCCCATTGCATTGAGAAGAACTATTGATGAAACCATTCAAGGGTAAAATAAACAATGTCTTTATCATGGTATTAAGTATCGCCATATATCACCCATATATCGATATTGACAAGGAGAGAAATTCTATATTACATTGTATACTGGTTTACTAGATATCAGCCGACATCGTTAAGGTATAAATGGTTCTCTCATGTTGGTCAAAAATTAAAGTTTTCGGTACAAACTTCCCCGATATCGGAGGATATCAACCAATACCAATGATAATTGCCTGATATTGCTCAATATCACCCTTTTTGTTCTTTTGGTCGAGTTGTTCGAGATTCTGATTCTGTAGGTACTCATGGTATTAAAAATACATTATGATTTATATTTTTTTGGGTGGCGACGTTGCCCGACACCCTCGTAGGGGAAGCACACATACTCCCCATAAACCCCTCCCAAGCTCATTGAACGGACAACAAGACCGTCGTTTTGGGTGGGAGGCTTCTCCCTACATTCCTAATGTGTTTCAAGAAAAGTATGCATATATATTGTATATGGTAATATATTGATATTTAATAATTGATACTTAGTTAACGTTAATAACATGGCCTCAAATTTCAGCGAAATTCGGTCAAATTTCTGTCGAATATCGATATCCAGTCGAAATCGAAATTCGACCGAAATGACCGAAATGACCGAAATATGGAGATCCTAGTACAAAAAATGACCGAAATGACCGGAATTTCAGTCGAAATTCCACCGAAATTCCATCGAAATTCTGTTTTGGTCGATACCGAAATGGTGACCGAAACCGACATTTAAGGCCTTGGTTAATAATATAGTGATAAATAATCACAGATCTCGACATACTCCAATCGATATGTATTTTACTTTAGTTCAGTTAGAAAGTTTATTTCTAATATATTTTAATTCATTTTCTTTCATTCAAAAATATGATTAATACAATTGATGTTCTTTATAAACTATACATTATTATGCTCATTTGTTTGTTTGTTTCAATTCCTGATATAGCTCAGCATTTTGTTTAAACATAATACATGATGTACTATATAGCTAATGTGCTAATTACACTTCCTTTATGTTTCTAAATTGTAATGCTTCAAATTCATCACTTCCTTACCAATACCTCGAAGAAGTCAGTAGTCAATAGTCAACAGTCAATATTGACAACAGTGATATATGCGATACAATGTTTATGGCATGTAAGTTTGTATTTGAAACATAACAGCTATCATAAATCAAAACCAGCATATATGAAAGGGCATCAATACCATTAATTTTTCATCCATACATGCCAATTTTGCCCTTTGCATGGATTTGATATGCACGTCGTCTCCGCATATCATTGACTTCCGAGGAATCCCACCCAGCTCCCTTGTTCCACAAACCCCAAATACCCTCTGGGACCAACCCCTCCCCCGCTGCATGAGGATTCTATCATGGTTACCCTGCAGTCGTCCACTTTGCCCGACCCACAGATGCCCCCGATTTATTTTCCCAGTCGCTCCTCACAACGCAGTGCATGAATTTCCTTCACAATGGCGATGATATTACACTATAGGGCATTCCGAGACCATATCAAGGTGGTCTTCGAGAGAGATATGTTGTGGACACAATGCTAGTGCAATCGTGTGGAATAAATGTGATATAGTAGGTACTGGATATGACTTGTCCATTCTTTGTGTGGTAATGTGGTATCTGTCAATTACATCAATTATTGGTTATGGATAAGTAGCACTCAGAAGTTTAATTAGAATATGACTTTTGGAAGAAATTCCCACGTGTCTTGCTAATTTCTGGACACATGGGGGATGTCCTCTATTCTACACGAATTCCATGAAGAAATTCCTCAATCCCAGATGTGTCACAATGAAATGAGGAATTGCATTGTGAACAAGGCTTTGTTCCTCTA
>JAZKJV010005175.1:0-43810 GCA_037367405.1 Ottelia alismoides
TATGGTGTGTTTTCGTCTCTTAGGGTCAGTTCGCTGCGAGCGAGGACGAACCCCGCATCAAGCAAGTCGAACAGATCGAGCAACTTGAGCAGTTCGTCGGCCCGGGCGGTGCCGGTTTGCGTCACCCAGAGGTCCATCACCAACTGCGACAGCGAGCCAGGGGGCGATTCCGATCCCTGGCAGTCGTGGGTCGCGAGATCGATTCTCCGCAGGTAGGGCCGGATGTTCAGCCGTCGCGGGCGGGGTTTGTAGCGATCGACCCACAGCTTTTCGGCAGTCAGCAACCGTTCGGCGGTACTGCGGGCCGCTTCCACCCGTTCGCCCGGCACACCGAGGGTGTAGACGACACTACGAGGCACGGCACTCGCCCTGAGCGGGATTTCCTTCGCCGACAGGAACTCCAAACCACCCGGTGCCTGACGGTTCAGCCGCTCTCGCACCTCTTCGGCGTCGAGCGGAGTGGTGAGTTCGATCTCCAATACTTCGTTCAGCCCATCTGCTCCCAGGGGGAGCGAGAGAGCGAAGATCATGCGGGGGGTGGGGTGAAAACCGGCGGTGGACCGGAACGGGAGATCGGCCCGGCGGAGCATACGTTCAACGCCCCGAACCATGTCGAGGTGACTGAGCAACCGGAGTACGCCGGTCTTGCGGAAACGGAGTCGGATTTTGTCGCCGGCCATTGGCGGGGAGCTTCGCGTGGGTTCCCACGGCGGGCGGCAGTTTCCTGGGCGGCCGGCAGTACCGGACCGTTCACCAGGGTTTCGACCGACTTCCGCACGGTCTGCCTGAGTTCCGGGGCCACAGGCCCCGGAACTCAGGTCAGTCGTCCGCATCCGGTAGGACGCGGCGCAGGTGATCTCGCAGGTAGCGAGTGACCTCGCTGGCCGTCTCCAACTCCAGGCACTCGGCTGCCAATTTTTGGCAGTCGGGCAGAGCGACGGCGCGTACCACTCGCTTGATGTCGGGTATCTTTCGCGGGGTGGCGCTCAGCTGCCGGACTCCGAGTCCCAGCAGGAGCGGGGCGAACATTGGCTCGCCACTCATCTCCCCACACACATTCACCGCGACGCCGGCCGCAGCGGCCGACTTGGTCACGCGGTCGATCAGCCGCAAGATAGACGGATCCGCAGCGCTATATAGGTCGGCTACCGACTCGTTGTTTCGGTCAGCGGCCAGGGTGTATTGCACCAGGTCGTTCGTCCCGATGCTGAAGAAGTTCACCTGCTTGGCCAGCAGATCGGCAATGAGCGCCGCCGATGGTACCTCGATCATGGTACCGACGGGCACGTCCGGTTTGAAGGGGATTCTCGCCTCCTCCAGGTCTTCCTGGACCTCCCGCAGAATGCCCTTGCACTGTCGCAGTTCCATCACTGTCGAGATCATTGGGAACATGACCCGCACGTCGCCGTGGACGCTGGCCCGCAGGATGGCCCGGAGTTGAGTCTTAAAGAGAGGTAGGTTCCTCAGGCAGAGCCGCACGCTCCGCAGGCCGAGGAACGGGTTCTTCTCCTGGGTGTTGTATCCGGCTGCCGAGTGAGTGAACTTGTCGCCGCCCAGGTCGAGGGTGCGGATCACCACCGGTCGATCAGGACCGAGTTCGGTGAGCACCGCCTTGTACGCCTGGTAGTGCTCTTCCTCGCTTGGATCGTGGCCTTTGTGGATGTACAGGAACTCGGTGCGATAAAGGCCCACCCCCTCGGCCCCGCGGTCGAGACAAGGGCGGGTTTCCGATGGAAACTCGATGTTTCCGAGCAGCGTAATCCGCACGCCATCGCAGGTCACCGCCGGTACATTCCGGGATTGCACCCGGTGCTCGCCACTTCTGCTTCGCTCCAGTCGCCGGGCTTTCTCGTACCGCTCAACGGTGGCGTCGTCCGGGTCGAGAATGACGAGTCCGTTGTTCCCATCGATGATGACCCGATCGCCCCCAGACACGTCGGTCAGGAACCGCCCAACGCCGACCACTGCCGGAATTTCCAGCGCCCCCGCGAGGATGGCCGTGTGGCTGGTCGATCCGCCGCTCTCGGTAGCCAGGGCGAAGACTAACTTCGGGTCGAGTTCGGCTGTCTCGCTCGGGGTGAGGTCGTTGGCCAATATCACCACTGCCTCGTCCAACTCGGCAAGCGGTTCCCGACGCCCTCCGCGCAAGATCTCCAGAAGTTGTCGCTCGAAATCGACGTAATCGCCGCGGAGTCGGGCCGCCTGGGGGACGTGGGCGGCGGCGTCGAGTTGTTTCAGGATGCCGCGGACGTGACGGCTCACGGCGTATTCGGCCGAATAGTCGTGCGCCCGGATCAGCCCTTCGATTCCCCCAATGAGCTTGCCATCCTCGAATAGCCCGCTCTTGGCCTCGAAAATTTCGCCGACGACTCGCCCGTGTTTGCGGGTGAGTTCCCGTTGCCGTTCGGCCGATTGCCGGAGGGCTTCGTCCACTGCCTGACGGAGGCGTATTCCTTCGGCCATCACCTGTTCGTGGGGCACCACCTGCGATGGTATGCGGACCCCTTCGGTGTCGAGCACCAGAGCGGGACCGATAGCGATCCCAGGGCAGACGGCGATTCCGCGGCGTACGTGCATGAACCGGGGTCGGACTATCGGACCGGGAGTGAGAGAGTCAAGTTAAGGTATGAAACAGGCGTGGGAATGGTAGGGGGATCGGGAGCGTCAGTCCTCGCCCACAAGAATGGCCACCAGGGGTTCGGCAGCGATGTCGGCGTCGTCCCCATCGAGAATCAGTTCCAGTTCGCTCCCGGGTAGTGCGATGAGCATGAGTAGATCGGTCGGGCTACGGCCGTCGGCGGTCTTGTCGCCGTGACGGACGGAGACGGCGCAGCGAAAGCCGCGGGCGAGCTTGGCGAATGCCATGGCCGGCCGCATGTGCAGTCCGTCCGGGGGCGTTCCCCATGATCACCGTTCGGCGGACGCTCGTGCCGCTCACCACTATCGCCCCCATTTCGCCCCCGGTCGGCAATTCGTTCAGCGGTTGGATAAGACCGCCCAAAGTTCGTCGGCCGTCTGACAGGCCCGCAGCCGGGGCAGCAGGGTGTCGTCGCGGAAAGCGGTCACCACGCTGTCCAGGGCTCGCAGGTGCGGGCCGGGTTGGTCCTGCGGGGAGACGATCAAGACGATCGCATAGACTGGCTCCCCGTCGTGGGAGCTGAAATCGACCCCAGCCGGGTGTCGGACCACTGCCAGAGTGCCGACGAGTCGATCAACTGATGGGTGACGGGAGTGGGGGATGGCCAGGCCGTTACCAATACCAGTTGTGCCCAACTGCTCGCGACGAAAGATGGCCGCGACGATGTCGTCTGCGTTCGAAGCCTCAACCGCTCCGGACGCGGCCAACGATGCCACCATCTCCCGGATGGCGTCGTCGCGGCTGCCGGCGGCAAGCGTCGGCAGTAGCGCCGTTCGCACCAGGAATCGGTTCATCTCCATCCGCCTTCTCCGGGGTCATCAGATCCTCAAGTCGTCAGGTCTTCCAGGCTCGTTCTCTGCTCCTCGACCAGACATCCGGACGATCCGTCGGCCCGACTTGACGACCGCCGACTACGGTTTTTTCCCCTCCGGACCTCCGTGCGACGGATTGGCCCGGTGATCCTGCACTTTGTCTTTGTAATGCCGTACCTGCTGCTCCATCTTCTTTACGCACGCGGTCACGGCCGCCATCAAGTCGGGGTCAGCGGCGGTTGCCACGAAGTCGTGCTTGTGTTCGGCGTCCACCCGGATTTCAACCGCTTTCGGGTGACCGGTTCCGTTGGCCGCCAGATCGACGGTGACCTCGATCATGGTCAGTCGCTCAAAGTAGTGGAGCAACTTCTCCGCCTTGGCGGTGATCTCGGCCTGATGTTCTTCGCTCAGGTGCCCGTGGCGGGCCGACACTTTGATTTGCACGGCGATCCTCATGCAATGCGGCCGGGGCAGGCCGCGGGCGTCTGTAATTGTAGCTCACCCTGCGGGATGGGCAACAACGACTGCGAACCGAAGACCGAAGGTCCATCGCTGGGCCATCTCCCACGCGGAGGGATGCACCGGTTGACGGGCATTCGTCCTTCGGCCTTTCGGTGAGTCCGGGCTATTTCTTCTCGGCTGCTTCCACGAGTTCTTCAATGAGTTTGTCGAGTTTGTCCAGGTCTGCGCCGCCGAGTTGGATGTGCTTGATCACACCTTTGTGGTCGATGACGTAGATGGTCGGCCACCCGCCGATATCCCACGTCTCGGCGATCGGTGGGGTGTCCTTCTGCTCGTTCTTGAACGACCGCCACGTAATTTTCTTGTCGGCAATGATCTGTCGTACTTCGTCGGTCAGTTCCGGGTCGCCGTTGACTCCGATCAACTCGAACGGGCGGGCTTTCATCTTCTCGACCAGATCCCGCTCGTGCGGCACCAACCTCATGCAGGGCCCGCACCAGGTCGCCCAGAACGAGAGCATCACCACTTTCCCCTTGCAATCGCTCAGCTTGAACGCCTTGCCGTCGATTCCCTCCCCGACGATATCTGGCACCGGCTTACCGACTTCCAGGCTGTCGGCTACCTTGATGGCGGCCAACCGACCGGCAGCCAGTTTGCCGATGGTGCTTTCCTGGTACTTCACGTCGGCGAACTTCTCCTTCGCTTTCGTCAGCCACTCGGTCGCCTTGTCGAGTTTCTCCTTCTTGTCCTGGCCGTTGGTGAGTTTGGCCTGAGCGTGGGCCATCATGCCGATCATGAGGGTGGCGACCGCCTGGCATTCCTTGTCCTCGTTCTTCTCGGCCACCTTCTTCAGGTGCGTCTCAGCGCTGTCGTCGCCAGCCTGTGCGAGGAGGGGCAGGGCTTTCTTGACGTGTGGCTGGGTGAGATGATGCGTGAGTAGCAGGGTGCGGGCCTTCTTCGACTTTTCCTTGTCCACCACCCGTTGCTGCATGGCCAGGAAGATCTCGAAGGCGTCGGCCGACTCGGCTTCCTTTTCGGCTAACTCGAACAGGTTGTCCGTCTCGATGGCGATGTACTCTTTCAGTTCGTCGGACAGCTCCTTCTTGAACATGGCCGGCGCCTTGGCGATCTCGGCCTCTTTTTCCTTGACGGCGGCATCGAATTTGGACTTGGCCTCCTTCAACTCCCCCGCCTGCACCCCGCCTGCGAGTAGCCCCAGCCCGACCATGACCAGTAACACGGTTCGCATTGCACCCCCTCCGTAGCAGACCGGCGACCAGTGCACCGGTTGCTGTCCAAGATAGGGGCGAATGATCCGCCGACAGTGGGGATGTTACGCGCAGTGGAACCAGGAAGCAGTGAACAGGTGGACTGATGCCGACGCGGTTACTGCGTTCCCAGTTCCAGGATTACCCTCCCAATACCTTGCTGTTCTCCTCCATCGACTCGCGGCGACGAGGCGGGGCAGTCACTGTCACCGGGGCAGGTAAATCGATCGGCGTGCGGAACATCAGGGCGAAAGCCGTCGCAGCCAGGCCACAGCCGATGAGCGGCCAGAGCCAGAACGTCGTCCAGTCCAGGCCCGTGGGGGTTCGGCACTGGTCCATCACTTCGGCGGCCAGGTAGTTCCCCAGCAACGGCCCGACCCCACCCCCGACGAATGCGGCAATAGCCTGGGCGCTGGCCCGCAGGTGTGGTGGCGCGAGACGATCGACGAACGTCGTGGCGGTGATGAAAAACAGGGCGAATTGCCACCCATGCATCGGCACCCCAATGGCCATCACCACCCAGGGACCCCCCCAGGCCAGCGCGATCCCCCGGACCATCCCGCCGATCGCTCCGGTCAGCATCAACCACTTCATTCTTCGCTTCGGGTCGAGCAGAGGGATGCCGAACATACAGACCACTTCCACCACCTGCCCAATCACCATCCACTGCTCGGCCCCTTGCCACCCGGTGGCAGTCAGGTACGAGTGCCCGTGGACGGCATAGAACTGGTTCATCACCGACAGAGCCAGACCGACAAGGATGTACACGGCGAAAGAGCGGTGCCGGAACAGGCTCAGGGCGGGCAGGCCAAACGCCTCACCGAGTGTTTTGCCCTGCCCGCGGGGTGGGGTGTGTGGGAGCGTGAGGGCGTATCCGCCAACGGCGAACGCCAACACCGCGGCCATCAGAAACGGCTGGCTCGACACCGGGGCCACCACGAACCCCATCAGCAGGCCAACCAGCACCCATCCGACAGTTCCCCAGAGGCGGGTGCGGCTGAACTGGGTGGTTGGGTCGGGGAGGTTTCGTAGGCTGATGACCGAAACCAGCGGGATGGCGACCTGCAGGCAGAGGGAGTACGCCATCATGACGGCAAACAGGCCGGCGAACGTCACCTCCACGGCAGGCTTGAGTTCGTCGGGGTTTGTGGCCAGCTGGATTGGTTCACGGACCTCGCACCACCACCACGCACCGACAAGGAATAGCCCGCACACCGTACACATCGCCGCGAGAAGCCGCTCGGCCCGGAAAAGGCGGTCGGCCAGCAGCCCGACGAGTGGGTTGGCCAGCACCCCACCGAGGGCGAAGGTAGAAAAGATCCACCCCGTCTGATGACTATCGAAGTTCAGCCGCCGTCGCCTGCTGGCTTCTTCAGGTAGGTGGCGGCAGTCACCGCCCACGACCCGAGGGAACTGTAAAACAAGAACATCATGGCGGACAGCCGTGTCCGCACGTAGGGCGGCATGGGCGAACTCCAGGCTGGTGTTCGTCAGGGGGAGCGGGGCGCCAGCCGACCGGGGAAGAGAGCAGCCGTTGGGCGACTCGTCCATCTTGAGGGGTACTGGGGAATCGTGCAACACGAACTGACTTGCGCAGCCGCCGACCAGCATCGATGAGAGAGTTTGTGGAAAATTCCTGCAGTGCTGTTGACGGACGGGTCGGGTTGCGATAAGGGTGTGAAGTTAGGTTTGTTCCCCCGACTGGCGTGGATGGCTAGACTCGGGGGATCACCGATCCTCACCCAGGAGTCGCGTATCCCACCGTTCGACCGCAACGGCCCGCCTCGTCCGCCGGCCGGCCCCCGCCTCAACGAGCAAATTCGCATTTCCCCAATCCGGCTCATCGGGCCGGAGGGTGAGCAGCACGGCATCGTTCCCACCGCCCAGGCGATGGACATGGCCCGCGAAGCGGGCATGGACCTCGTCGAGATTGCCGCCCAGGAACGGCCGCCGGTGTGCAAGATCATGGACTGGGGCAAGCACAAGTATGCCCAGTCCAAGAAGGCCCACCAGAAGACCCACCAGCAGAAGATCAAGGAACTGCGGGTGCGGCCGAAGACCGGTCAGGCCGACATCGACACGCGGGTCAACCAGGCACGCAAGTTTCTGGAAGCCGGCGATAAGGTGCTGCTCAAGGTGCAGTTCCGCGGCCGCGAACTCCAGCACATCGAGGAGGGGCGGCGGATCGTCGATGGGATGCTCGAACAACTCCAGGACGTGTGCAAGGTGGGAAAGCCCACCGCGGATGGAGCAGAAACAGATGACCGCCCTGCTCGCCCCGAAGGGCACTGGCGGCGGTGCCACTACTAAGCCGAAGGCCGACAAACCAAAGCAGGAGAAACCGCCCGCCCCACCCGCCGGGGCTGCGACTTCGCCACCGGCTCCAAAGCCGACAGCGTGAGCGACACCGTAGACAGGGCGTGCGGGCAACGACATCAGCGATTTTTCCTCTTCCCCGCCCGCCGTCACCCTTACAATCTCTTCTTCCACTCCGGAACCTGGGGCACGCCCTGGGTTCCGTGCATTTGTGGCCGGCGGTGATCAATCACTGCCTTGTCGGGGTCGGGGCCTCAAGCGGGGTGACACGTTCACCTCCCCCTCGCATCCCACAACCGGAGGCGTTTCGTGGCCAAACTGAATAAAACCAACAAGAGCGTGAAGAAGAGGTTGCGGGTGACCGGCACCGGCAAGCTGAAGCATGGAAAGTGCGGCAAGCGTCACTTGAACGCGCACTTCACCGCCAAGCGACGTCGCCAGCTCCGCAAGGCCGGGGATCGTGGGCAACGTGAAGATCACCGAGAAATTGCTCCTAGCGATGAACGAGCAGTAACCCACCTCCCCCCCCATCACCTCACACCGTACACAGGACACACGCTCATGGTTCGCGCGGGATCAGGCAAGACGACGGCCGCTCGGCGGAAACGTACCCGGAAGCTCACCAAGGGGTTCCGGCTCAGCCGCCACAATCTCTACCGGCAAGCCATCTGTACCCTCATTCGGGCGCGGGCGTTCGCCTTCCGCGACCGGCGGGTGAAGAAGCGGGAGTTCCGCAAGCTCTGGATCATCCGCATTAACGCCGCTTGCCGTATGCGCGGCATGCGGTACTCGGAGTTCATCGCCGGTCTCCAGCGGGCGATGGTGGCGCTCGACCGAAAGAGCCTGTCCGAGATCGCCATTCACGACCCAGCCGCGTTCGACCAACTGGTCGAACTGGCCAAGAAGAACCTTCCCCCGGCCCTCGCCGAGCAGCACAAGAAGAAAGCCGCTGCGAAGTAGGTCAACTCGGACCTAGAACCGGGAACGGAGTGAGCGGGTGGGGAATACCCCACCCGCTCACTCCGTTCCCGGTTTCATTTAAGTGTCATTTCTCACGGCGGTATCCCCGCCTTCGCGCTACCCTAACTGTACCGCGACCGGCATCACCGGCGCGGTTCCCTCCCCGTACTCACGTCGAGGTCCCCCATGCGTTTCCTCCTCTCCGCCCTGCTGGTATCCGCTCTCTGCCTACCGGTGTTCGCCCAGAAGGGCGATGGCTCCGAGAACCGCGACAAGGAAATCGAGAAGCTGAAGGCCACAATTCAGGCCTTGGAGCAGAAACTCCGAGCGGTGGCCGAGTCGAAGAAGGAAAGCAAGGTCGAGGTGGTGGTGGTGAAAGAGGGCGAGAAGAAGCCCGAGCCGAAGAAGGACGGTGAGAGGAAGGAGGAGAAGCCCGAGTCGAAGAAGCCCGAGTCGAAGAAGCCGAGTCAAGGCAACCGGAAGTTCCGGGTAGCCTGCCGTATGGTCGCGGGTTTGGCGGTGGGTTTGGCCCCGCTGGTCCCGGCGGGTGGGCACCCCCAAATGGTGGGGGTGGGACCGATGCGGGGCGGGCACCGGGCACCCCGCCTGGGTTCGAGCGGCTGACCGCCGACGAGCAGGCAACGTTCCGAAAACTGATGGAAAAGATGGCGGATGGCCGCCCGACGGAACGCCGGCTCGAGTGGTGAGCGCCGGCCCGAGGGTGGTGAGCGCCGACCGAACGTCGAAGAGCGGCTCGAACGGCTGGAACGCGCGATTGAGGAGATCCGTCGCGGGATGCAGGGTCCGCGCGGCGAACGACGCTGAGCCGACCTTCCGGTCGGACCAACTGCGGGGCGGGTGTGTAGAGTGCTACGCACCCGCCCCCGTTTGTTTTCCGATCCCGCTGCTGCCTGCTCGCGACTGCCTACCCCCCTCGTGTTTACAGGTCCGCGAACTGCCCGTACTGTAATCCAGTTTGGCGGAACTCAGTCGCTACCAGCAGAGTAGATGCTGAAGGGCGGGGCAGCCATCCACAACACACAACTGGCAATCCTGCCGTTGTGATGCCATGAACAGGCCACCAACCGGCGGGACGTGAACTAGTGGAACAAGGCCGAAGTCGCCCCGATCCCCTCCAGCAGCTAGCCCCGTTGCACCCACTCCCAGGTGGCTAGTCCGTCAGGGGTGAAAAAATGCCCGGTATGTCTCGCCCAACCTTTACCGTCCACACTGGTTCTGGAAGCGGCTCTTGGCTTCAAGCAATGATGGCCACTTTTCAGCATAACTGGGAATGACCTGGAAAGTTGCCTTGCACAGCCCTCTCAGCCGGAAGATTCGCTACATTTTGCCGCGACCCGATGCCGATCTCAAGTTGACACATTTCTTCAACCCGCAGCCGGAGGACGCCCGGCCTGCGCTGGATCTGTTGTCATGATCATCCGCCTTGGTCGCCACACGATCGTGGCAGTGGCCGCTCTTGGACTTTTGCACGCCTCCGCCCTCGCCCAAATGACTGCGAACAACTTCCCCATCGTCCCGCTGGCGGAGGTCGGTCAAGCCGCCGATGTGAAACCGGCTGACACACTGACGCCAGAGATGAAAAAGGCGATCGACGACTACCTGAACCAGCGGAAGGCGGCCGACGACGAGAAACAAAAAGAACTGATCGCCAAGGCGCTGGCCACCGGCACGCGGTTCCGCTCCAAAGCTACTGGGACAACCAGTTGTGGTTTGAGACGCCCAACAAAGGAATGGCGGTTCCATGTCGGCGGTCGGTTCCAGTTCCAACCCATTTGGTGGGCACAACCGCAGTCGTTGAAGGGACCGGCCCCCGGCAACGGTGGGCTGCCAAACTCGCGGGCGGGCGATGGTGTCGGTGTACTCGACGACGGCGTCTTCTTTTCGCCGTGTGCGGTTCCGAACCGACGGGGTGGTGTACGACAAATTCGAGTATCAGATGGAAGTGAACTTCGAGCAACTCAACTTCACGACCTTTGACCACCTGTGGGTGGGGTGAAGGACGTGCCACTGCTCGGCACGGTGCGGATCGGCCAACACAAGGTGCCGCAGGGGCCTGGAGATGATCGCCAGCGATTACCACCAGACGTTCCTGCAAGACCGCTCCAGCCTGTCGGGACGCGATCTGGACTCTGTTCGCACCGGGTGTGTTCGTGATGAACAACTACCTCGACCAACGAATGGTTGTCCAGGGCATGGTTCACCGCATCCAGCCGACGCAGTTTTTCACTTCCGACTTCGGCGGCGGGGACTACGCCGCCACCACCCGAGTGACCGGCTTGCCCATCTACGAAAACGAGGGTGAGCGGTTGTTGCACGTTGGGGCGTCGTACCAGTGGCGAAAGGCCGAACCTGGGGCGGACGATCCAACCGGGCGGTACCGGCAGTGCGTTTGGGGACTCGCAGAACGTGGTGCGGTTTCGGGCGCGGCCGGAACTACGGACGCTACCGGTATCCAGGTGACGCTCGGCGGCAACCCGGCCCGGTTCGTCGACACCGGGTTCCTGCTGGCCAATCACGTGAACACCGTCAGCCCCGAACTGCTGTGGATCGATGGACCGTTTTCGGTACAGGCGGAGGGGTGCGTTCGCGTTTGTGGACAACGCCCGACCCATCTTCGGGCCGGGAGTTGGCCGGCCGGCCGTCAGCCCGATGTACTGGGGGCGGATATGTCGAAACAAGTTACGTTCTGACCGGTGAGCATCGTGGGTACGACAAGCGGATGGGCATGTTCGATCGCATCAAGGTCAAGAATCACTTCCGCTGGGACCAGTGCGGCGGCCTGCAAGGGACCGGGGCATGGCAGGTGGCGTACCGCTACAGCTATCTCGACTTGAACGACCGCGGCATCGACGGCGGACGGATGGGCCAGCACACCTTTGGGCTGAACTGGCTGCTGAACGACAACGCCAAGCTTCAGTTCCAGTACAGCCTTATCCGCCGCGAGGTACCCTCCCCGGCGAACAGCGGCACCGCTCATGGGTTTGGGGTTTTGGCTCAATACTACTTTTGAGTGGCGGCGGGAGTGGCCCGACGGACGAGCGCAGAGCGAACCATCGTGATGTTCGCCTGTCGGGCCCAGCCTGATTCAGAGGACTTCGCCGTGGGCTGTGTTCACACACTCTTGCGGGCGGCGAGCGGGTGGGTCGATAACGGCTTGTGATTCTCGAGTCCGACCACGTGCAGGGTCTTGCCCATCTGCCCCGTCGTCATTTCCAGTTCGTGCAACTTTCCATTACGCTGTGATCCACGAGCCGCGTCTCGGACAGGTCCACGATCACCTCGTCTCGCACCCGCAGTTGGTCCAGGATCACCTTCCGTAGTCCTAGCCAGTTGCTGAACAAGGCACACCGGCGGACCAGCACCGTCACACGCCGATCGCCCTCGGAGATGATTTTCACATCCGACCAGATGAAGCCCTTGAGTGGGGCACCGTGCCACAAGTGAAAGGCTACTTTCAGAGCGATACCGACCCCGATGCCGATGAGTAGATCGGTGGCCAGGGTGGCGACAATCGTCCCGACGAAAACCACGAACTGCTCGATCCCCACCTTGTAGGTCTTCACGAACTCGGGCAGGGTTGGCTAGCCGGAAGCCGGTGAACACCAGCATGGCCCCGAGGGGCGGCGAGGGGATCTCGTGCAGCACACCTGGGATGGCCAGGACCGCCGCGAGCAAGAACAGCCGTGGAAGGCATTGGCCCCCCTGGTCCGCCCCCCGGCGTCGATGTTCGCCTTGCTCCGCACAATCTCCGAGATCATCGGTAACCCGCCGATGCATGCCACAAGGGTGTTCGCCAGCCCAATGCCGATCAGGTCGCGGTCGAAGTCGGTCTTTCGCCTCCACGGGTCGATTTGCTCGATCGCTTTGGCCGCCAACAACGATTCCAGGCTGCCAATGGCGACGAACAGAAATAGCCACTTCAGCCCGGAGAGAGTGGCAATGGCGCGGAAGTCTGGGACGGTGAACGCCTTGGCCGGTTCGGCCAACACGTTCGGCATGTTCACCAGGAACTGGGGCCACTTCACCACCTCACCGTCGTCGATCAATCCGTTGAAGAGGTCGCTGGGAGCAGGTGTTTGTGTTCGTGGTCGAGGTCGAAGGCAAACCCAAGTGCGACGGCCACCACCAATACTACCAATTGGGCCGGCACCATCTTGACCCACTTGTTTTTGATGAAGTGGTGGGCAAACAGGATGACCAGGCTCATCCCGCCAATGACCAGGATCTCCGGTTGGAATTTGGCGAAAGCGGCGGGGAACTCCATCAACAGTTGGATCGGCCCTGGCGGTTCGCCGCCCGCTTCACCGGCGTGATGGTTGACCAGCCCGAACAACTCCGGCAACCGAACTTCCCCTCCTTCGAGGCGGTCACCCCGGCAACGAAGTAAAGTTGCTTTGAGATGATGATGATGCCGATGCCTGGCCAGCATGCCAATGAACGGGGGTGAGGGGGAAGAAATCCACCAGTCGGCCAGCCCGCAACAGTCCGAGCAGCACCTGCAGAACCCCGGCCACCACCCCGATGCCGAGCGTCAGGCGGTAGCCGACCAGAGCTCGCTCGTCGTCCACTGCCCGGGTGATTTGCTCGTCCGTCTGACCGGCGGCCACCATCGCCGCCCGCTGGTCGGCCGATGGTTCGGGGACGAATTCACGGCCCAGCCCGCTCACTGAACCCGCAACAATGACGATTAGCCCGGCTGCCGGCCCCTTGATGGTCAGGGCCGAGTTACTGACCCAGGTGGCGATCAGGCCGCCAGCCACCGCAGTCCAGATGCCGGCGATAGGCGGGAACCCACTCGCCTTGGCAATCGCCAGGCAGAGCGGCATGGCGATGAGGAACACCAAAAAACCCGCGATGGCGTCGAACCGCAGGTTTCCGAAGAGACCAGGCTTCAACGGCGGGAGCGAGGTTGGCAGACGATGCGGCCATGTGCGGTCCTCGGGGCGAGTCGCCGGCCATATGGCAACCAGCGTGCCGACGAGAAAACGCAGCAAATGCAGGAGATGGCGAGATGGCGCAAAAGCAAGAGGTGGCCGGAGCTCACTCAGCCTGGTCGTCGTCGGACCACACCGCCTGCCCATACGGATGCCCAGAGTGCGGATTTTCGTCCGCAGGCTGCCGCGGGTGATGCCAAGAATCTTCGCCGCTTGCAGTTGGTTGCCGCCGGTGTGCTTCAGCACCCGCACCAGCAGTTCCCGCTCCATCCGCTCAACTGTCTCGGCGTACAGATCGGCTGTGCCGGCGGTGATGCGGTCGCCCACGAAGGTGTCCCAGTCGAACGTTCCGGAAGTGGCAGGCAGGGTCTCCTCACTGTCAAGCGGCGGCAAAAAGTCCGGCAACAGCAGGCTTCCGCTCATCTGCAGCAGGCTCTGTTTCAGTACGCTTTGCAACTCCCGTGCATTTCCTGGCCACTGGTACGCCCGCACCGCGGCCCACACCTCCGGGGCCACGTCGGCCAGCGGCTTATTGAGTTCGGCCGCGAACCGGCGGAGGTAGTGCTCGGCCAGGGTTACCACATCCTCCCCTCGTTCCCGCAGGGGCGGGAGAGTGATGGTGAACACGTTAAGCCGGAAGAACAGGTCCTTACGGAACCGGCCGTCGGCTGTCATCGCTTCCAGATCGGCGTTGGTGGCCGCGATCAGCCGCACATCGGTCGTTATTGTTTCTCCGCCGCCTACCCGCTCGAAACGCTGTTCCTGGATTACTCGGAGGATCTTCGCCTGGGTGAGCGGGGTCATCTCCCCGATTTCGTCGAGGAACAGAGTTCCGCCGTGGCACTGCTCGAACTTGCCGATCCGCTTCCGTTCGGCTCCGGTAAACGCCCCCTTCTCGTGTCCGAACAACTCGCTCTCCAGCAATGGCTCGGGGGATAGCCGCACAGTTGATGGCGAGAAACGGCTTTACCGCCCGCCGGCTGTGCTGGTAGATGGCCCGGGCCACCAACTCCTTCCCGGTGCCGCTCTCCCCACGGATGAGCACAGTCACATCCTGCCCGGCGACGCGCCCGATCTGCTTGTACACCTCCTGCATGGCCGGGCACCGACCGAGCAGCACGTCCCCGGTTGGCACTTCCATCTCGCCGATTTCCGGCATGCTCGCCGGTGTCCGCATGACCATCCCACTCCGCACTGCCCGGTCGAGGGTGCCCCGCAACTCGGGCAACTCCAGCGGTTTCAGCAGGTATTCGAACGCGCCTTCCTTGATGGCTTGGATGGCCAGGTCGGTGGTGCCGTGCCCCGTGATGAGGACAACGGGAATGCGGGCGTCGATCGATTTGAGACGACGGAAGGTGTCCAGTCCGGAGGCGTCGGGCAAGTGGACGTCGAGTACGATGGCGTCCGGTCGCTGCTGGTGGAACTCGGCGACCGCCTCCGCCGCGGTGCCGGCAAACCGCACGGTGAACGCCCCAGCAAATGCCTTTTTGAAGGCGTGGCGGATGGCAGGCTCGTCGTCGATCACAAGCAGTTCAGGCATGACCGTCTCCGGCGGTGTCGGTCGGTAGGGTGATTGTAAACCGCGCCCCTCCGGCCGAACCGTTGCCACCGAGGATGCTCCCGCCATGGTCGTCGGCGATTCGCTTGCACACTACCAACCCCAGCCCAAGCCCAGTGTCCTTCTTGCTGGCGAACGGCTCGAACAGGCGGGACAGGACCTCGGATGGGATTCCCGGCCCGGTGTCGGCCACCTCCACCGTCGCCCAGCGGTTCTGCCGGGTGACGGTCGCAGTGAGCGTACCACCGGTGGGCATGGCATCGAGGGCGTTGAGGCCCAAGTTCACCACCACCTGGTGGAGTTGGTTCGGATCGGCTACCAGCGATACCTCGCCGTCTGACTGCACAACCAACTCCACCTTTTGTCGCTCGGCCCGCGGGCGGAGTAGGCCGAACGCCTGCCGCACAACTGCCACAAGTTCAGTCGGCCGGCGCTCAGCCTTCGCCGGGCGGGCGTAGTCGAGGAACGTTTGGAGCGACCCCTCCATCCGCCGCACCTCCGACTCGATGACTCCCAGGTCTTCGGCCGTCAGCGGTTCACCCGACTGTACCAACATCTTGATGGAGGTGAGCGGTTGCGAATCTCGTGGGCCACGCCCGCTGCCAACTGGCCGAGCGCCGCCAACTGCTCCGCCCGCCGCACCTCTCGCTCCCGCTGTTGCAGCCGCTCCACTACCTCTCCAATTCGCTCGCTCAGTTGATCCATGTCGGCGTGGAGCCCACCGAAGTCGCCGTCGTCGCTAACAGTCAGGTTGGCCTCCGGACCCAGTTGACCGGCGGCGTTGCGGATGCGTACTTGAACTCCGCGAATGGATCGCCTGACCGCCCGCGCCAGACCATACCCAAGGACTACCCCGGCCAGCGCTCCGAGCAGCCCGATACCGGCCATGCCCCACCCGAGCGTTCGCAATTCGCGGTCGTGCCGGCGGGTATTGTCGTCGATTCGCTCGGCGTTGAATTGCTTGTACTCCCGGCATGGCTTCAATACCTCGGTTTCCAGCCGGTCGGCTGCAGCCGCCACACGCGTTGCGTCCTCCCCCACGCCGGCCGGGTTCCCCCAGTCGGCCAAGTATCGGGCGAATCCCATGTCGAGTTGATCGGCCAGACTCCGCTCGGCCGGCTGATCGGCGAACCTCCGGATGTCGGTGAGGTGTTCGTGGGCACGGCGGTGCAGCGGTTCGATCGACTTGCCAAGCGGGGGGGAGTCGGGCGACTCGACCCGGTTCCGCAGCAGAAGTAGCAGGTCAGACAAACACTCGTCGAACTCGATGGCCGCCCGCCGGCTGTTCAGGTTCTCGCGGTAGAGGTCGGCCAGGTCGGACTGTTGCCAGATGAGCGATGTCGCCGTGAGTGCGCCGAGCACCAGCAGGCAGACAGCCACTCCGACTACTGGGAGTAGGACTCTCGACTGAAATCGTTTCATCTGCCCCTCCGCTGTGGCTGTTCACCGACCAGCTTGACGTGTTGGCGACCACCCTTTGCCGGCTCCAGCGGCTTCATTACCCCGGAATTCGTGGGAAAGTGTACTGGCATACCGGTTGCACTATGCTCACGGTGTGCCAGCTACAAGGGTGTCGCCCGTGAACATCTCCGCAGAAGGAGTGACGTTGCCAGCCGCCGACCGACTGGCCCACGCCATCGATCACGCAGCCCACCTGCTGCCGGCCCAGGGACCGATCGGGGTGTTTATTCACCACAACACCCTTCACGCGTTCGAGCACCTTCCGTTCGACGAAGCGGTGACGACGGCCGGGCGGGTGTTCGGGTGCGAGCCGTACCTCAGCGAAGCCCGCTACCACCGCGAACGGACCACAGGCCGAATCAGCGACAACGATCTGCGTGCGATGCTCTCGGACGACTTGGGCGACCGCGCGGATGTACTGGTCGGTGGAGCCATCACCCGGTTGGACCTGCGGTTCGCCATGCTCACCTACCCGGCTTGGGAGGGGACGGCTGAGGAAACGCTGTGGAAGGTGGCGGCCGACGAGATCCCGACCCGGCACGCGGGGCTGTGGGGGGAGTGTGTGGTGGCAGTGGCAGCGACCCCCTCCGGCGTGACTCCCACCCCTCCTCGCCCCGCAAGGGTGGCCACCGCGACGGCGGCGCACGACCTGCTCACCCGATACACCGCTGCATTCCTCGACCAGGGCATCTCGTACCACCCGCTGCCGAACCGCCGAGTCGGATTTTTCCGTGGGTTCTGCGAATTGTACGCCGGTGGGTTGACAATCGGACGGTGGCGGAAAGAGTTGAAGCGACTTTGTCAGTACACAGTCAGGGCGAACCACACGGGCGTCGATTCGGCGCTCGCATCACTCGCTGCTCTGGGTGTCAACGAACTTGAATGGGAGGAGTTTCTGGGTGAAATGCTGCTGCCGCTCCGCGGATGGGCCGGCATGGTTTGGCAAGTGGAACAGCGAGCCGATAGCGTTCACCACCCGATTCCCAACGGTACGTTCCGCGAGTTCGTAGCTGTGCGGCTGCTGCTTGAGCGGGCCGTCGATGCTGTGGCAGACCCACACCGAACAACGCAACAACTGCCGCACTCGACGAGACCGATCCACCCTGTTCAGCGCGCCTACACCTTGTTCCAAATACTCCGCGCCGCTGGTATCCATCACGCGACACCCGACTTGCTCCGTGAAGTGGAAGACTTCGGCAGTCTGCAACGTCGCCGGCTGTTTCACCACGCCTACGAGTGCCGTCTGCGGGTTCGCACGCTGGACGCTCTCGCCCACAGGGCCGCACATCCCGGACACACTCCCGCTGCCCGCGCTTTCAAGCCGTCACCTGCTTGGACGAGCGAGAGGAATCATTCCGCCGTCATCTGGAGGAAATTGCACCGGACTGCCAGACGTTCGGCGCCGCAGGGTTCTTCGCCGTGCCCATGTACTACCGCGGGGCGGCTGACGCCCACTTCGTGCCCCTCTGTCCGATCGTCATGAAGCCGAGCCACTGGGTGACCGAGCAGGTGGACGACCACGCCGTTGCGGACCACGAGAAGAAAGCAAGATACCGCTCGCGGCTGGGCCGGCTGTGGCACGGCATCCACCTCGGTAGCCGCACCCCAGTGATTGGCACCTTGCTCTCCGGGCTGTTCGGCGCGCTGGCGTCGGTGCCCCTGGTGGCCCGCGTGCTGTTTCCCCGGCTGACGGCCAAAATTCGCGGTACTGCCGGCAAGGCAGTCCGCACCCCGCTGCACACCCGCTTGGCGTTGGAACGCAGCCAGCCCACCGCTGGTGACCACAACGGGTTCCTCGGCTTTAGCGTACCCGAAATGGTGAACCAGGGCGAACGACTGCTTCGCGACATCGGGCTAATCGGTGGGTTCGCCCGGCTGGTGTTCATCCTCGGCCACGGATCGAGCAGCCTGAACAACCCGCACCGTAGCGCCTACGACTGCGGCGCCTGCGGGGGTAGCCCCGGCGCACCGAACGCCCGGGCGGCGGCCCATCTGCTGAACGACACGCGGGTACGCGCCGGACTGAAGGAGAAGGGGATTCACATCCCGGAGTCGACATGGTTCGTCGGAGGATACCACAACACCTGCGACGACTCGGTGCGGCTGTTCGACACGACCTTCATCCCGGCCGAAATGATTGACGCCTTCGCCGCGGCGCGGGTCGACATCCAAAGAGCCTGCGGACGCAACGCCCACGAGCGGAGCCGGCGGTTCGAGTCGTGCCCGCTGACCTCCACCGCAGAGGAAGCGCACAAACACGTCGAGGGGCGGAGTGAAGATCTCGCTCAGGCCCGACCGGAACTGGGGCACGCGACGAACGCGATCTGCGTCGTGGGCCGCCGCGAGCGGACCCGCGGGCTGTTCTTCGACCGCCGGGCGTTCTTGACGAGCTATGACCCGACGCAAGACACGCCCGACGCGGCGGTGCTCACCCGCACCCTCGCGGCGGTGTTCCCAGTGTGTGGGGGGATCAACCTGGAGTACCTGTTTAGCCACACCGACCCCGCTGGGTACGGATGCGGTACGAAACTGCCGCACAACATCACTTCCCTTCTCGGTGTGGTAGACGGAGCCGGTGGCGACCTCCGCACTGGCCTGCCGTGGCAAATGACCGAGATCCACGAGCCGGTTCGCCTGCTGATCATCATCGAGACGACGGAGGCCACGATGCGAGCGATCCTGGCCGCCAACCCGACCGTCGGTGGCATGACCCAAAACGCCTGGGTGCAGGTGGCCTTGCTGCACCCAAACACCGGCCAACTGAGCGTATTCCAAGGGGGTGAGTTCCGCCAATACCGGCCGAGTGGCGAACCACTGCGTCGGGTGCGGGCGTCAGCCGAGTGGTACAGCGGTCGGCGGGAACACCTGGAGTTCGTCGAGATCGCCTCGACGGAAGGGGTGCGAGCGTGAACGATCTCCTGTTCTGGCTGGGTGTGACGACTGTGGCAACTCCGGCCGCTGCTACCCTTCTGCTTTCCCTCGTGCTTCTGCTCGCCTGCCCGCCAGAGTGGTTCACGTATCGGCTGTTGCAGTGCGGGAACGTGGTAGGTCTTCTGGCCGTCGTCGGCGTGTTCGTTCTCATGCTGGCCACCGACGAGCGGGACGTAAAGGTCGACCTCGGGCAGTGGGTCCATCTTCCGCCGCACTACCACTTCCAATTGGAGTTCTTGTACGACCGGCTTTCCGTACCGTTTGCCATTCTCAGCCTGTTGCTGTGCGGGGTGATCGGAGCGTTCGCCGCCCGCTACATGCACCGCGAACCGGGCTACCACCGCTTCTTTCTACTGTTCGCATTGTTCGCCACCGGCATGACGACCGCTGCCGTGGCCGGCTCAGTGGAGACGCTGTTCGCAGGATGGGAACTCGTCGGACTGTCAAGCGTGCTGCTCATCGGTTACTTCCACGAGCGGCCCGCACCGGTGAGGAATGGGTTCCGCGTGTGGGTGATCTACCGTGCGGCCGACGCTGCTCTGCTCTTGGCGGCGGTGCTCACCCATCGCATGGTCGGCGAGGGCGACTTTCACCACTTGCTCGGGCAGGGGGCGTGGCCCTACGAGGCGGCAACTGTTTCTGCGTGGCAGGCGATGGTCGTCGGGGGGTTACTGCTGTTCGCTGCTGCGGGCAAGTCGGCACTGCTGCCGTTCAGTGGGTGGCTGCCGCGTGCGATGGAGGGGCCAACCCCAAGCAGCGCAGTGTTTTACGGGGCGCTGTCCGTCCACCTCGGGGCGTTCCTGCTTCTGCGGGTCAGCCCACTGTTCGAGAAGTCGGTGGTGCTGGCGTCGGTCACGCTTGCCCTTGGCCTGGGCACGGCAGTATTTGCCGCGGTGGTCGGGCGGGTACAGACGGACATCAAATCCGTGCTCTCGTTCTCTTCCCTTACCCAGGTGGGCGTGATCGTTAGCGAGATCGGGGGGTGTGGGCTGATCGCCCCCCACCTGACGGACGGCTGGGGCGAAGCCCTGTGGTATGTCCCGCTCGTCCACCTGCTCGGGCACGCATGCCTGCGGACACTCCAGTTCGTGAGGGCCCCGAGCCTGCTGCTCGACTACAAGGCGGTGGAGAATGCCACCGGGGCGAAACTGCCACGAGCGGCGGGGACCGCCGAGTTGTGGCTCTACCGCTTCGCCCTCGACCGAGGCCATCTGGATGACCTGCTCGACGAGTATGTCGTCCGCCCGTTCGTTGCACTGTTCCGCCTCCTGAACCGCCTGGAGGGGGCCTGGGCCGACTGGCTGAACGGCGGGGCGGCGGGTGAAAGCTCCCCCTCGTTGGGGGAGGGGCAAGCGGGGCGGCGGGCGGCGTCCCCCCCGTCGCAACCGCTCCCTCCCCCGTCGGTGGGTGAAGTTTCGGAGACATCACAGTGAGCGTGTTCGGATTCCCCTGGCTCGAAATCGCGGTCGGACTGCCACTGCTGCTGACAGTTCCGATCGCCTTGATTCGCAACAAAGTCGTAGCCGTGCGATGGGCGGCTGGTGTGTGCGGGCTGGCACTTGTCGCGACGATGTTGGCGTGGGCCGGCCAGCACTGGCACGCCATGCGTGGAAGCGGGCCGCTCTTGCGCGTGGATGATTTGAGCGCCCCGCTCTTGCCGGTAGTCGCCCTGCTGCACCTGCTAACGGCCGCCACCACCTCGCCCTCGAAGGCCGTGCGGTTCGACCCCACCCGCTTCCTACTGTCGTTCGCCTTGCGGCTGGCGGCGTTCAGCACGCTCGACACGAACTTGCTCGTGCCCCTGCTCATCGCGTGCGTCGTGCCCCCATTCTTCGATCTGCGGAGCCGTGGCCAGCCGACTCGCGTGTACGTCGCCCACATGACTGCGTTCGTCTTGATGATGTTGACCGGGTGGGCATTCTTCACGGGCGGGCAGAAGGAGGCTGGGGCGGTGTTGTTCGTGCTAGCGGCCCTCGTGCGGGGCGGGGTGCTGCCGGCCCATGTGTGGATCCCGGACCTGTTCGCCAACGCATCGCTCAGTTCGGCCTTACTGTCCGTCGGGCCGCTGATGGGCGTTTACGCGGCGGTGCGGTTGGCCATGCCGGTCGCTCCGGCATGGCTACTGGGGGCGGTGACTGTGCTGTCTTTACTCACCGCCATCTACTCCGCCGGGTTAGCTGTGGTGCAGACGGACGTGCGGCGGTTCGTTGCCCACCTGTTCGTGAGCTTCGCTTCGCTCGTGTTCGTCGGGTTGGAGGTTCACACCCGCGAGAGCAGCACCGGCGCGCTCGCTCTCTGGTTCTCGCTCATGTTGTCAGCCACTGGCATGGGGTTGGTCGTGCGGGCGGTGGAAGACCGTTACGGAAAGCTATCGCTCGCGACCCACCACGGGTTGTACGAACGGTCGCCCCTCCTCGCGGTCGGGTTCCTCGTCACTGGGTTGGCGTGCGTCGGTTTCCCCGGCACGGTCGGCTTCGTGTCGGCCGAACTGTTAGTAGATGGCACACTGAACGCCAACCCGTGGGTGGGTGTAACGGTCATCGCGGTCGGGGCACTGAACGGCATCGCCGTGCTCCGAGCCTTCTGGCTGTTGTTCACCGGTCGGCGACTGGCATCGTCAGGCGACTTGCCGCTGTCGCGGGCCGAGCGCCTGGCCGTGGTCGGGCTTTGCGTGCTGTTGGTGGCTGGTGGGTTGTACCCACAACCCGAACTGAATTCGCGGCTGAAGGCGGCGGATGCGCTGTTTCCTGCTCGGGAGAGTCACACCGAAGAATCGTGAACAGAGGAGACGACCTGCCTCGGTTAAGGGCCACACGGACAACCTGCTGCCGTTGGTTGACCGACCCCCCGATGGTGATCGTCGGGGAGGTCGGCTTTCACTGGGCTGTCGGTCCACGACCACAACGAATCATGCAGATCTGCCGTACAAGTTGCGGGTCCGGGATGACCCCGATCACGCGGCCCGCACTCTCCGGAATGTGCCTTACTTCTCTCGCAGTACCTTCACGACTTCTGTTCCACTCGCACGGATCATCACGGAGTTCAGCTTCACTTCGACATCGAACTCCCGTCTGAGGGCAATCTCGAGCACTAACCCAGTTCGTTCATCGACGACTGCTCGCCCCTCGACGTTTCCGCATGTGAGGGCATCCGACCCAATGGGGTGCAATACTCCTTCCACCCGGATGACCGCCTCCCCACGGCCAGCCCGATCTCGCCGACCGAGGTAGGTATACGTCAACTCTTCCTTCATCGTGCCGATGACAGCGTCCTTTGGGGCGGTTACCAATAGCTCGGGGGCGAGCTTGATCCTGTGGCTGAGTGTGTCGGTCCAGGTGTCGCCGACGTTGACCGACTTGCCGGGCAGCTTGAGGGTTGATTCGCCCGCGGTCGCCGCCCATTGCTGCGTAAGACGGTTGGCGATGTCCTTCTTGATGGGATCGGTCGCGCTGGACTGACCTCCCTGTACAACGGTGACCCCCGAAGTCTTCCCGTCCCGTGCTACGGCTACCAGCCCGACGTACTGGGTGAGGGTGTCCTTGGCGTCGACTAGCTCTTTCGTCATCGATTTGTCACCCCCGACCGATACTTCGATTTTGGCTGCATCGTTTTTCATGACGTGTTCGAGCAGAGCGTGGTCGGTTGCCTTCCGCGGCCGTTCCACTCTCTCTCTCAGTTTCAACTGCTGGTGGAGCGTCAGCGGAACGATCACGTCGCCACCGTCGCCGTCCCTTTTCTGTGTGGCTTTCACAACGTGGTCGATGGTCAGGGAGAACTCAGCGCCCGCGGAGAATCGGGCCGACAGGTCGACGGGTGTTCGCTCGACTGGCGATTCCTCAGCCGGCAACGGAGTGCCGGCCAGGTATCGCTTGGGCATGAGTGTGTTGGTGTAGAACGGCCGCACCCAGTAGGCCCGCCCGTCGGTGTCGCGGGGAAAGTCGATCTCGCCGGTGGCGACCTTTTTGGTTCGGTCATAGGTGAGGGGAATCTCACGGTATCCGACGTCTCCCTTCTCCTCTTTGTGAGCATCACCGGGTGGTCGGGGGCCAGTACCTTTCTCCCCCACCCACACCCCCACCCCGACCCCCTTCAACTTGTTCAGTGGGTCGGCGCAGCGGACGGTGATCGGATACACCACACGATCGCCTTTCAAGTACCCTTGACCGATGACCCCTTCGGCCGCTCGCCCGGCCAGCAGGCCAACGACGTATTCCGACGGCACAGCAAAGGCGATGTTGGTGCGCTCGCCGCGGTGGTCGATATCGACCCGGACAGCCACGCCAATCACGTTTCCATCGGTGTCGCACACTGGCCCGCCGGAGTTTCCGTGGACGACCCCGCCTTGCATCTGAAACTGAGTACAGATTGCCACCGTCGTCGTTCCGAAGGGCCGACACATTGCTCTCCGTGACAGTGATCCTCGGCGGCAGAGTGCTCCGGTTGCGATCGGCCAGCCGACGCCCGCCAGGGAACCCGAGACACACAAGCTTGTCCAACTCCACAAGTTCGTTCGCCGGGCGGATTGGCAGGGGTGGCGGTAGGTCGGCCTCATTGACGATCTGGAGGATCGCCAGGTCCATGTCTCTGTCCACGGCCAGCACCTTTACCTTGGACCCCTCGAAGACCTTTTGCTTGCCTGGCAGTCCGGAGTCGGTGAAGACGCTGATCTTGGCAGGCTCCTTCGCCCCGAGGTAAAGCATGCCGAGTACGTGGGCGTTGGTGATGACAAGCCCAGGTTCTCCGCCAAACCAGCCGCTTCCCGTCCCCCCCCCGCCGCCCCCGTCATCGACTTCGATGTAAACCGAGCTGTGCTTCGCCCGCTCCAGGGCCTCACCCGGGATGCGGTCCTTCTTCATCGGAGGCTTTGGTGGATCGACGGGCTTTGTGGGTCGACAGGCTTTGGTGGATCGACGGCCTTTGGTGGGTCGACGGGCTTTGGTGGGTCGACAGGCCGTGCTGTTGGCTGGGTTGTACCCGGTCCCTTGCCGACGCTTGGACGTGTGACTGTCGGTTCACTTTCGCTCGATCGCACCCTGGCAGGGGAGGCCGCCTATCGGAGTCAGTGCCAGGCGGAAGGGAGGTGTCGTAGGCCGTGTTGGTTGGGTTGGTCAGCATCAAGGCCACCACCGTCCCGCCGATACCGATCACTAACAACCCACCGAGGAACACGAACAGAAGCGGTAGGGCCAAGTTCTTTTTCTTTGGTTGGTCTGCGCCGGAATCGCGGTCTTCTTTTCGTGTTGGGCGATCCTGGTTGTTTGTTGTGGGTCGGGTCGGTGCAGTTTTCCGGGACCGATTCTCCTCTTGGAACGGACTCCTTCCTCCGTTTTGGATCTGGGCGGTAGTCGGCATTGATCTCGGTCGGATTTGGTTTGCCTTGGCGGCAGGGCGAGCCATCGGCACGTCGTTCAGTTTGCCAGACGTCGCCGACCTGCCGACAGTCGCTGGATTGAGTAACGCCGCCTGCGCACCGGTGGCGGATCGTCAGGAATGATCTCGACATCGATCGGTTCGGCCTCGGCAGACGTTGTCTCTTCGACGATGTCGGCGTCAAGGATTTCCTGCTCAAGCGTGGGTGGAATGCGGCTTGTTGCTGCGACCGCTGGTGAGGGTGGCGGAGCATCGAGCGACGGGAAGACTGCCACCGACTGGCCGCACGCCGGGCAGGGGATCGTTTGCCCTTCTAACTCGTCGGCCACGTTGGGGGATCGTGCTCGAACAGGCAGCGCAGATCAAGGTCATGGGCATGGACAGCCCGCATGGGTTGAGTGTGGGAGAGGTCGTGGTGAAGATATCAGAGGTCAGACACGAGGGGAACGCCCCACCGGCGGGGGCCGTTGGCGCCCGTGGGTGCTTCGACATTCAATCCAAGGCATGATCGGCGTTCAACTCGGACGTGCCTACCCCTGGTCTGCGGCGATGTTGGCCGGGATCGCGTTGCTCACCTTCTCCGATGGTGGGTCATGGCCAACACGAGGTTGGGTCTCCGTTGACGTACGGTCATCGCCGGTCTGCGGGATCGGTGGAGGGAAGTAAACAGCGTCGCCAACGAACGCCCGGCTGTTGACCTTGGTACCTCCGTGGTCGATGCGGTCGGGTCCGATGCTCCACAAAACAGGTCGTCGGCTGGTACTTCCTTCAACCACAGCGGTTCTGGGCTGAAGCCGACGGATGCCGTGAAACGCAGGTCCGTTCTCGAAGGCGTTTCTTCGGTCGGGTTGTTGGGAGACGGTAGAGACGGTAGCTGGAGGGGGCGGGTGTCAGGTTCCGTGGGCACCGCCAGGCCGCCAGTGAGGGCCACCACTTGCATGCCGACATCGGTGAGCAGGATTGGAGTCCGCGGTTGGGTCCGGGAGGTGATCTCGATCTGCTCGCCAGTGGAAAGACGGTAGCGGAAAGGCTGCTTGTTGAATGGGTCGAGCGGGACAGCGGGGAGGAACTCAGGCACCAGTTCGGCCAGTGCCTTTGGCGGGCGAGCGTTCTTCATCTCGAAGCGGCGGATGGCGATCAGCGTACGGGCGGCCCGGCGATCGGACTGCACCATCCCCTCAGCCGCCGAGAAACCGTCGTGTCGGAGGTACCACTGATCCAGCAGGTGGGGCAGGGCATCCACCCCTGGCAAGCCGAGGAACGGCGAGTCTAGTCTGTAGTACCCGTACCCTTGACGTTTCCGCGGGCGATCAACCGCTCCTGACGCTCCCTGCTCCCACGGCATCTGCCACGCGACCCCGACGAGATCGGCCTCGGCGTTCTGCTTCACCCGTACCTCTTCCCCGGCCTGGCCGAACCGCCACTGACGCCGAAGCACCTCGCCCGACTGCCGGAACGTATTCCGCAGAACGACCTGATCGGCCAGGCGAACGTCGGCCGCGTCGTCCCCGCACACGGCATCGTGTTCGGCAAGTAGGCTCTCGATCCTTGTCAGCAAATCCTCTCGCCCGTGGAGCCGCTCCAGCCAGCGGGTGAAACCCTGTACCGCCCGACGTTCCACTCGTCGGCCGGCCGCGGCGCACCCCTGCACGCTCTTGTTCCGGATGGTGCGGCTCAGGTTCAGCACCACCGAGAAGTCTTGCACGAACCGCTCGGGGTCGCCTTCGTACTGGGACTTCAGCCCGCGTGCGAGCAGAAGTGCGTCCGCTCCGGTGAGGGCGTCCAGGTGCCTTAGCGGTGAGTTGAGTGTCAGGTCGCGGGGGTCTTCCAGGGTGCCGAGTGGCAGGCGGGCAGCCGCGGCGGCCGACTCGTCCCAACCGGTGCCAAACGCCTGAGTGAGCAGGCGGTCACTCTGCTCCGACGGTGTCCAGCCGTGTTCGAGCGTCGTCTCGACAAGGTCGGCGAGTGGTTTGGGTAGGTGTTGATCGAACGTGCCAGCGCTGAATGCGGCGTTGGCTGGGGTACTCATTCGCTCGATCCGGGCGGCGTCCTGAAGGCTGCCACGGCCGGCCACCGCTTCTTGAAGCAGGCTACCCGCCCGACGGTACTCCTGCCCCGCAAGGTTCGTATCGAATGGTGGGATTTGATCTCGCTTGAACACCTCGTCGGCGTCGCGGGCCGGGTCGTCGGGGATTTCCATCACCCGGTACACCAACCCCCCGCCAATGGCCGCCGCCGTGACGGTCGTGCCGAACGCCAAACGAATCAGGCCGCGGAAGGTTCCCACTGCATCGGCCGCGCACGCCCACGCCAGCGCCCGGGCCGTGGCGAACACCCCGAGCAGCGGCGCCCACACCTGCCACGGATGCAACCCACCGCCGAGTACCGACGGTAACCACACGGCCGCCGCCACCGCCCCCACCATCGCCGCCACCGCCGCCGCGACGACCGTCTTGCGAAACAGCATGCCCACCACGTGTCCGAAAGCGAATCCATAGGCGGGCCACATGAGTACGAAGGTGAACAGGGGGAAGTGGTAGCTGGTCAGCAGGTACGACGGCACGGCATCTGGGTCACGGCGGGCGACCCAAGCCTTCACCGCCACCGGCACCAGTGCTGCCAGGGTCACAACTGTTGTGGCCAGCGCTCCGACCGTCACCTTCGCCCACCACAGCCGTGCAGCCGGCAACCGTCGCTCAACCCAGAACCGCTTCGCCCCGGCTGTCTGCTCGTCGTACCACCCGACCACCCCGACGAGCACGGCGAGGAAGAAGGCGACCGGCGGCCAGACGGCCACGAATGGGGCAGCGGGTGCGAGCAGAGTCAGTCCGCACACCGCCCCCACCGCCGCCAGCACGAGGGTGAATCGCCGCTGCTGCCGCAGGCTCATCCACAGAGCCGCACGGATGCCAGCCGTCCACCGCCACACCCCACTGAGCAGGCCGGGCGGCCGCGGGCGGGGGCGACCGCCTGTCGCCTTCACCTCCACCGCCCGTCGCACCCGGTCGCGGTCCGGAGCGGTGTACAGCAAGTACGACACCACAGCCGGAATGGCCACCAAAGTGAACAGCAGGGCTGAGCCGAGGGTGACTTCGGTGGTGGCGGCGCCGAGCGGGGGCAGTGTCCGCCCCGCCCGCTGGATGCCGAACACGAACAGGCCTATGCCGCAGGGAACTAGTACGAGTGTCGCCCCAACGAGCAACACCACCCCCCACCCGGCGGCGGCGAGCGACGTGCGAGAGAAGGCCGACCCAACCGACGCCCAGCCCAGTGTGGCCAGTGCCAGTGTGCCCAGCCCGACCGCCCACAACGGCAGGTAGGCCGGCGAGCCGAGCAACTGCACAGCCGCCGCTGCCCCGAACAGTACCCCGGTCACCGGTAGCACGAGAGCCGCCCCGGCCGCCATCTTCCCTGCCCACACTGCACGCCGCCGGACTGGCATCATGCCGAGCAGCACGTCGGTGCCGTTTTCTTTCTCGTATGCGAAAAGTGTCCCGCCCACCACCGCCCCAGCCGTGATGGTGAGCATGACCACCGACAACACGCCGGGGTTGGTCAGGGCCGTGCGGCTGTCGAGTTGGTCTGTACTGCCGTTCAGAATCCCCAGCCCGAGGAGGACTGCTAGCCCGAGCACGGCCAGCGCCCCGACGATCAACCCTTGCTCGCGGGCTTCCTTCCACAAGAGTGCGCGGATCATAGCCCCACCTCCAGTCGGTCGGCCTTGCCGTTCCGTTCCGCCACTGGTCCTTCCATCTGCGGTGGGCGGGTGAGGGCGGCGTACACGTCTTCCAGGTTGACGGCCGTTTCCTCGAAGTCGTGTAGGTCTGGGTGGACGCGGAGCGACTCCAGGGCGACCGGGTCGGGGTCCATGAGCAGATGCTGCACCGAGCGGCCGACGCGGGCGGTCTCACACACGGTGCCAACTATCCGCACATCTGGCGGGGCGGAGTCGTACCGGAACCCGATTCGCCGGAACCGCCCGCGGAGTTGGTCGAGCGTGCCGGCGTGGGTCACCTTCCCGCCGAACACGATCGCGACGTGGCTACAGAACCGTTCCAACTCGCTGATGCTGTGACTGGAGATGAGGATGGTCCGCCCCTCGGCGGCGAGGTCGACGAGGTTGGCCAGGAACTCGCGGCGGGTGTGAAGATCGAGGCCAGAGGTGGGTTCGTCGAGCAGGAGTACGTCCGGGTCGGCGGCCAAGGCGAGGGCGAGGCCGACGCGGGCATATCCCCCCTTGCTGAAGTCCTTGATCTTCTTGCCGGGGTCGAGGGCGAGCCGGCCGGCCCAGTCGAGGTAACGGTCACGGAAGCCGGGGCGGTGGAACGCACCAGTGAACCAGCCGATCTCGGACACGGTCATCCAGTCGTACAACTTCGGGCGATCGGGCACGTACCCCACATTGTGCCGAAGGGCGTCGGCGTGAGCCCAGCAGTCCAGGCCGAGGATGCTGGCGGTGCCGGCATCCGGGCGGATCTGCCCGGTAAGCACCTTCATGGTGGTGCTCTTGCCCGCCCCGTTGTCGCCGAGCAGGGCGTACACCGATCCCCGTGGGGCGGAAAGGCTCAGCCCGCTCACCGCCGGCTTGCCGCGATAGCGGACGGTCAGGTCGCGGACGGCGATCGCTTCCGGAGGGGCAGACATGAGCGAGCCTCTGTTGGGTGCGCGGCCCGCGTGTGCGGGCGGGTGTGTTCGCGGGGATCAGGGGGCAGAAACTCCCCGCTCGCCCGTCACCGTTTCCCGTTCCGTGATGCCGCCGGCCAGCCGGCATCGATCAACTGCTTCAGGTCATCGTCCGTCAGACCAGCCGACAGGGCCTCGCGGATGAGGTCGTCCACCCGCTCCCGTAGCCGTTCCTTGCGACGGGCCTTGCACTTGCGAGCGGCGTCGGCTGTCACCACCATGCCCCGCCCGCGGAGGGGCTCGAGTACCCCAAGTAGTTCGAGTTGCTGATACGCCCGCACCACGGTGTTCGGGTTCACCGTCAGTTGCACAGACAGGTCGCGGACACTCGGTACCAGGTCGCCGGCGGCCAGGTCTCCGCCGGCGACGGCGAACACCAGTTGGTCGGCGATTTGCTCGTAGATTGGCACCGGCGAGCCGGCGTCTACCCGGATCGGCATGGTGCTACCGTGTGAGTGACGTGGTGTACTAGATAACCGATACAGTAACCCGAACTGCGGGGGCGTGTCAAGTGGGCGATGGGCGGAATCTGGGGCAGGTCACTTTCCGGAGGCGGCGGCGGCCAGGCGTTCCTTCTTGTCGTGTTCGCCGAGGGGCTGGATGAGGTGGTCGACCTCCCCGGGCCAGGATCATCTGGAGCTTGTAAACCGTCAAGCCGATGCGGTGGTCGGTGACGCGGCCGTCCGGGAAGTTGTAGGTGCGAATCCGCTCGCTCCGGTCGCCCCCGCCGATGAGCGTTCGGCGCATATCCGAGCGGGCCTTGTGGACCCGCTCCTGCTGCTGTTCGAACACCCGGCTACGGAGCACCCGCATGGCCTGCTCCTTGTTCTTGTGCTGACTGCGGCCATCCTGGCACTTCACCTCGATCTGGTCCGGGGTGCCCTTCTTGTACCAGATGCGGACGGCGCTCTCGGTCTTGTTCACGTGCTGCCCGCCCGCCCCACCGGCCCGCATCACCTCGATCTCCAGGTCGGCTGGGTTGATTTGCACATTCACCTCGTCTGGCTCAGGCATCACCCCCACTGTGGCCATGCTGGTGTGAATGCGGCCCTGGGTTTCTGTTTTCGGCACCCGCTGCACGCGGTGCCCGCCGCTCTCGAACCGTAACGCCTGGTACACCCCGTCTCCCTTCACGCTCAGCACGATCTCCTTGAACCCGCCTGCCTCACCGGGGCTGTGGTCGATCTCTTCGACACTCCACCCCCTGGCGCGGGCGTACCGCGAATACATCTCGAACAGGTCGCCGGCGAACAGAGCGGCTTCGTCTCCGCCGGTACCGGCGCGAATCTCAAGGATCAGGCGGTCGAAGTCTTCACTCGGATCGACGAGGAGTTGGTCTTCGATGCGGTTCTTGAGGGCGTCTCGGCGCGGGCGGAGCGATGCCAATTCGTCCTCCGCCATCTGCTTCATCTCGGCATCTGGCTCCTGAAGCATTGCCTCGGCGTCGGCGATTTGCTGCTCCAGCGACAGGAATTCCTGGTACGGAAGAACCGCCTTCCGTAGCGACCCATGCTCACGGGCGATGGCGGCCGACTTGTGTGCGTCGGCGGCGATGGCTGGGTCTTCCAGTTGTTTCTGGAGTTCATGGAAGCGGGCGAGTTTCTGTTCCATCACCGGCCACATAATTGCCTCCCGATTCGGGCGAACCTGGCCCGCCAGGGCCGCGGGTGCATGTCAGAGGTGGCGGCATCCACAGCCCTGGCGGGCCTTGTGTTCGCCGTTCGATCCAGAAATGCACCAGGGGCCGGGCACGGGTGAACCCCGCTCCCGACCCCTGGTGCGTGTGTGCCAATCTAGCTCTTCGGAGCGTTCCGCTGGAACCTCTTCTGGAACTTCTCAACCCGCCCGGTGGTGTCGATGTACGACATCTTACCGGTGTAAAAGGGGTGGCTGGCGCTGCTGATCTCGATCTTGTACAGCGGGTACTCGTTGCCGTCTTCCCACTTCACCGTTTGCTCGCACTCAACGCAGCTACGGGTGAGGAACGACACGTTGGCCGAGACGTCCATGAACACCACCGGCCGGTAGTTCGGGTGGATGCCCTTCTTCATGATTCCGGGTCCGAGAAAGCGTGGAATTTCGCAGAAGATTAGATGATAGCGGTCGGCGGTGGGAGGGCAAGTGCTGTCAGCGTTGGTGGGGCTGGCCGAGTGGCCGAGTGGAGAAAGTGGCTGATTTTCGCCACTTTTCGAGCCGCGGTGGCAGGGGGGGGTATGTGTGTGGCAGGTGGCAGTGTGGCAGAGTGGGGGGGGTGAACCGTAGCCGGCTGTGCGCCCCGGATACCGTAGCGTCACTCGCATCTCCGTCGACACGTCATTCAAGCCACGCCAACCCACCCAATTACCCCTGACAGATGTGCAAGTGCTACCGGAACCGGAGGCGAAGAGTTCCTACCGGCTTCGCGTAGCAGATACCCTGCGTGAAGTGTGGGCCGAGAGGAACAAGCACACCCATGAAGAGCAGGAATTCCCCAGGCCTGGTACGGATGCTGAAGGCCTTGAGTGATTCTCCGTAAATTCATGCTTGGCAAGCAGATCCGATTGTTCCATTCCCTGGTGGTCCGAACTTCCGAGTTGGCCTTCCACTCTTCCCCGACCCAGGCTATGCCACAGCACTTCGGGGAGTTTTCCGGCGTCCGCCGTGGGGGTTGGCATGACTGGGGCGTTCACCGCCGGTCGGGTGCGGGCTTGGCTGTCGGCCGCGGTCGGCGTACTGCTGGCCGGTGCCGCGATGGCCCAGCCGGGCGCCGTCGCCCCGAGTCCGCCGTCGCAGTGGGGCACTTGGCCAGGCGGGCCGGCCCTTCGGCAGGCTCAGGCCCAGGAACCACCGCCGGTAGTGCCGCAGTCCACCCCGCTGGCCGCTCCAAAGAATGAACTCGTCCCGACTGTCCCGCCATTGCCCCAGGCCGATCCGTCCGCCACGCTGATCCAACCGCCACTTGGGGAAGCACTCCCACCCTTACCCGGTTCGACCGAAGACCAGTATCTCCGCGAACTGGACGCCCGCCGCGGGTTGCAAACCGGTACCTGGTGGGGGGCAACCGCCACCGCTTTGCCAAGTACGCTTCTGTGGGAGCCGCCGTTAGCGGTGAAGAAAGACCCGCGGATGCAGTTCCTTGCCAGCGACCAGGCGAATTACCGTGGGAACTCCACCATCGACACCTCCATCGGCATGACGATCGGCCTCTACCGACTCGACTTCGAGGGAGCCGATTTTTCGACGCAGGTGGATATCTTCGGGCTAGTGATCACCCGCCTGACGCCGGACGACCTCATCTTCGCCGACTATCGCTTCGGCTTGCCCGTGACTTGGCGTTGGGGGTGGTGGCAGGGAAAGGTGGGGTACGAGCACACCAGTGCGCACATTGGTGACGAACTCATCCGCGCCGGGCGGGTGAACAGTGTTCCGAGTTTCGCCAAGGACGAACTAGTCCTTGGTCTCGGCCGGTACGTGACTGAAAACCTGCGGGTGTACGGTCAGTTCGGGTACGCCTTCGGCTTCCAAGTGCCGGGGTTCACCCGGGCCACTAGCCGCGAAAAGTCGCGATACGACCTCGGGGCCGAGTGGTTTCTCCGCTGTCCGACTGGCTGGCAGGGCACACCGTTCGCCGCAGTGAACGTGGAGTGGCGGGGCGATCAAGGCTTCACCCCGAACTACACCTTCCAGGCCGGTTGGTTGTGGCGGAATCCCTACGCCCGGCTGGCGCAATTCCGGGTGTTCGCCGAACACTATCGCGGGAACAGCCCCTTCGGACATGCGATGGCCGGCCCACGCGAGCAGTTCACCGCCTTCGGCTTCGGTTTCGATTACTAAGTCGGTTGTGGTTATTCTTCCCGCAAGGATGCCTGGCCCGACAATGGCCGTGTGCGTCGGGCCATGCTTCTCTGCGAGGGTTCAACCGCATCCCAGGGAACTACCCATGCCCCGCCTCGTGCTCGGCAGCCGAAACAAGAAGAAACTCGGCGAACTGCTCGACCTGCTCGGCGACCTGGGGATCGACCTTACCGATCTGAGTCCGTACCCGGACGCCCCGAGGTGGACGAGACCGGCACCACGTTCGAGGAGAACGCCCGATTGAAGGCGAGTCAACTCGCGCCGGTGCTCGGCGAATGGGTGCTGGGGGAAGATAGTGGCCTGTGCGTGCCGGCGCTTGGTGGGCGCCGGAGTGTACTCGGCCCGCTACGCGGGGACGCATGGCGACGATGCAGGCAACAACGCCAAGCTTCTGAAGGAACTGGTGGGGAAGACGGGCGACGAGCGGGCGGCGTATTACGTCAGCACGGCCGCACTGGCGAATCCGGCTGGGGAGGTAGTGCGGTGGTCGAAGGCCGATGCTGGGGCGTCATTGGCATGGTCGCGAAAGGGGTCGGCGGCTTTGGGTACGATCCCTTGTTTGTCGTGCCCGAATATCACGCCAGCTTCGGAGAACTAAGCGGGCGTGTGAAGCACGCCCTTAGCCACCGCGGGCGGGCAGTCGCCAAATTGCGGCCGGTCTTGCGGAAGACGTTCGGGTTTGAACGTCAGTGACCCACTCTGTCAGTGCTTGGGGTCTAGCCGCGGGGGCGACGACAATCTATGTCGGTCGCGCCCGAGATTGTTGCCCTCCTTCAATCTACTCACGTCCGTTCCTCGGGCTTCGCCTGTACTCGGCCGCGACACCCGCGAACACTGGTGGAACACGGGGTCGCGCCATGTCCGCTGCCGAATTGAATGCCGATGTCGCCGCCTTCAAAACTACCTGACCACCGAGCGTGGGCTGAGCGAGAACACAGTTCTCGCCTACGGCCGCGATCTCGCACGGTTTATCGGTTGGGCCGAGCGGGTGAAACTGACCGATTACTTGCACCCGGAGTTGTCTGATCTCGTCCGCTACCTCGCCTTTCTGCACGACGAGAAACTCGCCCCTCCCTCCGTCGCACGGCACGTCGTCGCTCTGCGGATGTTCTACCGCTACTTGCGGTACGAGGAACGCACTGGCGAATCGACGGTCGACTTGCTGAGTTCGCCCAAATTGTGGGAGCGAATTCCCCAGGTACTCTCACCAGAGTCGGTCGAACTCTTGCTCAACGCCCCGCGTGCGCAAGACCGCTTCTATCTGAGAGATCGCGCGATTCTGGAACTGCTCTACGCCACCGGGTGCCGGGCGTCGGAGGTCGTCGGGTTGACCATTGATCAGTTGAACCTGGAGGCTTCCTTCCTCCGATGCGTCGGGAAAGGAAGCAAGGAACGGGTGGTGCCACCTCGGGCGGGCCGGCGGTGGGGGCCATCCAGAACTACCTGGAGCGAGAGCCGCGTGGCGGTGAACATGCCCCCGCGCGCCGGCCGGTTATTCGTGAGCAAGAGCGGCAAGCCACTTGGCCGAGTGACGCTCTGGCGGATCGTGACAAAGTATTGCCAGCGAGCTGGGCTGCCGCTTGGAGTGTCGCCACACACTCTGAGGCACAGTTTCGCCACCCACTTGCTCGCCGGCGGGGCCGACCTGAGGGCGGTGCAAGAGATGCTCGGGCACGCCAGTATCACGACCACCCAACACTACACGCACGTCGATCGCAATCGGTTGAAACAACTTCATCGAAAGTATCACCCGCGGGGGTGAAACGAAAAAAACCCCTCCCCGTGGTGGGGAGGGGAAGGATGGTCGCCGAAGCGGTTTATCGCACACTCAGCCCAAACGCTTTCGGAGAGATGTACGGCGGGATGTTGTAGTTCCGGTTGGTCAGCGGGCTGATGAATTTTTCGGTCCTTCTCGATCTTGCCGAGGAAATCAAGGATCTCCTTCTCCGTCTGCGGTACCTTCACGAGATCGATGCCAACGTTTTTTGCCCCCACCCTTGATGGGGACAGCAGCGGTGAAGGGGAGCTTGTTCAAGGTCTTGGTCGTCGGGTTGGCGACGAGCACCTTATCGACATTGCAGTACTCGTCGCTTTTCCGGTCGCATCCTGATCGCCGTAGAGGCAGAGGACAGCGTTCGACTCCCGCAAGTCGGAGACCGACTTCAACCAATCTTGCATGGTCCGCTCACTGACGATTGCCGGACGGACTGGTGACAGCCATACAGCCCCGGCGATGTCTTTCCCAGCAGACTCTCGCGGGGGTACGTTCGGGAAGGGCAATTGTTTGATGAGCGCGGCCAGATCCTGGCTCGGCTTCTGTGGACGGGTCCACTCGGCGGTCATATAGAGCATGCCGATTGTGGCCGCGTCGCCGGCGCCAATAAGGTAAACAGTGGAGGTGTTCAGTTTGCCCTTGTCGCTTCGTTTATCCAGTTCCACTCGGGCGGCCATAATGTCGTTCACCAGCATCGGGAAGTAGCCCGGCTTGGCTTTCAGGTCGGCTGGTTCCAGTTTGAGAGGCAATGGTTTTGTCGAGACTTGGTAGAGAAAACGGATGAGTTCTCAGGAACACCCGATCGTCCCAGAAGTCCTTCGAGACCACCGTACTCTTGCCATGCCCGCGGAAGTCGAACCGCAGAACATGAAAGCCAGCCCGTGCAAGTGTGACGGCGAGGCTATCCCAACCCTCCACCATCGTGTTGGCGTTGAACGCGTGCAGGAGGATCACTACAGGCGCATCAGCCTCGGAGTTGGCTAGTGAGACTTGGCCTTTGTCCTTCCCGGCCAGAATCGGCTTATAAATCGTCCCCTGTAGTTGCACCGCGTCAGCCGACTCGAACTGAATGGTCTCGTTCTCCACCTTCGGCTTGCCGTCGTCCTTTTTTTCTTCCTTTTTGTCGTCTTTTTTCTCTTGCGCGAAGCCTGTTGGGGGTGAACGCGAGGAAGGCGGCGAGCACGGCTGCGGGCCAACTGTGGGCGGGCATAACGTGTCTCGGGGTTCGAGGGAGGGGTCGGGCCGACTAATCATCACGAATTGTACAACGGTCGGGTAAGGGGTGCTGTTGGAATCCGATCGGCAGAGCGAACCCAACGATTGCGCACCCCGCGTGTTAGGAAGTCCCGAGCGTTTTCCACCGAAGTTGCCCCGTGAGCTATGTTCCCACGATTACCACAACTGGCCGACGTTGTTGGTGGTGAACTTGCCGGAGTACCTGAACTCGATGAAGAGGGGCGAAAGATGACCACCCCTCTTATGCAGGCCCGTCCCCGAGTTGGGGCAGGTCGTCGAGTGACCCCAAGCCGAACAGGCTCAGGAAGCGGGCGGTGGTGGCATAGCGAACGGCTGGATGATCGGCGCTGCCGCGGGCGACCACAGCGATCAACCCGAGCCGAACGAGTTGACGAATGACCCCGCCGCTATCGGCACCGCGGAGCGCGTCTACTTCGGCCTTGGCGATCGGCTGACGATAGGCGATGAGGCTTAGCACCTCCACCGCTGGGCCACTCAGCCGAGCCTCACGCGGACTTCCGTGCAGCCTCTCGACCACCCCGCGATACTGTGGCCTGAGAGCGAGGGTAAATCCGTCGCTCTTTCGCCTGCACGGAATACGGCCGGTTCTGCAGGCGGTACTTGCGCGCGAGTTCGTCCACCAAGTCCCGGAAACGGTCGGGTGTCAGGCCGCGGATGGCGGAGCAGGCTTTCTCCGCCGTGAGGGGCGGCCCGCCGACGAAGAGCATCGCTTCCACAATCTGTAGTGGCGAGGGTGGCGGTTCTGAAGCGGGGGAAGGTGCCCCACCTGCGGGAACCGGTGGCACCGCCGACCTTCCTGGCAAGGGTCGTGTTGTTGGACCCACCTCCCCCTTGCGGGGGAGGCCGCTGAAGCCGGTGGGGGCGTGCCTTCACCGTCCGCCACCGGATCGACATCGAGTTCCCATTCGCTCCCACTCATGGCGGGGAAGTTACCGCGAGTGCGGTAGGAAGAAAACCCCGGTCACAAACGTGCCGATCCAGAACAGTGAGAAGAGGATCCCGCAAGCAACGTGGAACCGCTTCCACTTGAGAACCGCCGACCCCATCATGACGAGCAGCAGCAGGACCGACGGGACGGCGAACCACAGATGGATGAACAACGCCCGCTTCTCGTCTGTGGTGAAGTGCTCAGTCACGTTGCCTTGGAGCCGAAGCAATACCTCAAACCCTACAACGGTGGTGAGGGTGAGCGCGAAGAAGGCGGTGTTGATTCGTCCGTGCAACTTCTTTCGCCCGGTGGCGATCGCCCACACCGCGGCCGCGAACAACACGGTGACGACGGAGACAAGAACTTTCAGCGTGAGGATGATTTTCCGGCCCAGACAATGGAACGCCTCGGTGTCAATTCAGGTGGGATCGATGGCCGGTTAAACTCTTAGCTCACTTGAGTCTCTCACGCCCAGATTCTGATAAATTTGGCGGGTCGCGTCGGACTTATTTAAGGTGTAGAAGTGGATTCCCCGCACCCCACCGTCGAGCAGGCCGCGGCACTGCTCGGTCGCCCAGTGGATCCCAACCTTCTCGACTGCTGCGTCGTCCGTACACCGGTTAACCGCTCGCAGCAGCCCTGCCGGGATGCGTGCCCCCGCGGCCAGTTCGGCCATCCGCACCATACCAGTCTTGCTACTCACGGGCATGATGCCGGCAATGATGGGTACGGTGATGCCGGCCAACTCGCACCGTTCTCGAAAGTCCGAAGAAGTCGCGGTTGTCGAAGAACAACTGCGTGCAGATGTAGTCGGCTCCGGCGTCGATCTTCCGCTTGAGATGATCCATCTCGGCGAGGCGGTTGGGGGTGCCAGGATGGCCTTCGGGGAAGCCGGGCGACGCCGATGCCGAACCCACGAGTGTCGGTCGTGTTCGTCCGCGATTTGACGAACTTCACCAATTGATCGGCGAACTGGAAGGCGTCTTTCGTCCGATCGTAGTTCGCGAGGTTCTTCGGCGGATCGCCGCCGAGGGCGAGGATGTTCTCCACACCAGCCCCGGCGTAGCGGTCGAGGATGCTGCTCATCTCATCGAGCGAGTGGCACACACACGTCAGGTGCGACACCGCCGTAAGCGGTGTTTCTTTTTGGATTCTCACCACGAGGTTATGGGTGCGGTCGCGGGTGCTTCCGCCGGCTCCGTAGGTGACGGACACAAACGACGGCTTCAGTTCCTGTAACTGGGCGATGGTGCGGAACAACTCCTCCGACGCGGTGTCGGTCTTCGGAGGGAAGAACTCGAAGCTAAAGGTCGTGCGGTCGCGGGACAAGATATCGCGGATGTGCATTGGAGCCTCTGGGTAGGGACCGGGGATTTCCGGAGTGCCGACCCGGCGAGGGTTCGGGTGTGGAATCAAACTGACCCCGACACGGGGTCGGTTCATCGGGCTGCCGGCAGTAGGAGAGGTACGCGGAATGCCTCGCCTTCTTTGGTAATAGCTGTCACCCGCACACCATCGGCCCGCTGTGGGATCGGGTTTGGGCCAGCCGCCTCGACGGTCGGTTCGCGGAGAAACGCCTCAAACCGATATGCGGGCGTGCGGGCTTCCTGCCAGCGGAGGGTGTACTCCCCCTCTTTATCGGTCAATGTGAGGGTGGCCGTGAAGCCCTCTCCAGGAACGTACCGTACTGGCTCCCCGATGGGGGTGAACTCGACCGTCGTGGCGGCTGCGTCCACCCGGGGGGCGCTGGGCTTGAACGAGTACATTCGTGCCATCTCGCCGCTGCCGATCTCAGCATCAGTTCTCCGGTTTTGTCCGGGTTGTTCAGCCCGCAAAGTGTTTGGCACCCGCACTACCACTTTTTTTACGTCCCAGTGGAACTCCGTCGTGGTAACGAACTCGGCCAATTCCTTGACTGGATCACCCCCTGGCCGTTCGGGGTAGGCCCAGCCAATGAGTAGCCGGAGCAACTGCCCCCAGGCGGCCAACTCGGGCTTGGTCAGAAGGCCGTCGGGCCTGGCCAGCTTGGCCCAATCGCCATTGGCAGCCGGGTCGGCCGCGATCAGTTGTCGCACGGTATCGACCCCGTTGGCCGCGGTTGCCTTCAAGCGTTTTCCGAGAACGTCGCGGAGCGATCCGGGGGATGCTCGTCAACTTCCAGGCTGCACGGCCCTCGACCGCCCCGAGGGTAGCGTTCGCGCAGTCGGGCCAGTCGATCGACGGCCAGCGAGAGTGGTTGCTTAGCGTCACCGGAGGTGGGTAGATCGAGCACGCCTTCGGGATCGACCGGATGCGGGGTGAACCCAACCGCATCGGCCAGATCTCGCACGTCGGCCAGACGAATCGCCGCCTGTCGCCAATCCTCGGCTGTTGCGACCGACCGCTCGAAGCGGTAAGCCGCTGCCCAGGTGAGTGGATCACCCCGCGGCACTGGCAATGCGGGTGATCCTGCGAGCGGCCGTTCCGGTGGGTGCGGTGGTTGTCGCGACACCGCCTCGCTCACCGCGGCCGCCACCTGCCCGGCGTCCAGTGGTCTGATGGTACATCGGCCAGTTGGAGCTCAGTTAGTCGGGCGAGTTGTGAGGTATACCAAACTGTTCACCTCTCGCTCGGCGTCGGCAGTAATCGAAGATCGGTCCGCCACTTCGACCACAGTCGCACTGCTTCCGTTTTCTCCAATCGTGGGCGAACTCTGATGGTGGGCGAGTTCACTTTCCAGGTTGGCCTCCAATTCTGCTCGCTCGCTGGCAGTGCGGATGTCGGCCGGTGAATACTGTGGCGAGTCGAACCGCCGTCGGTAGCGTTCGTATTCGGCGAACTGGCGGAGTTCTTGCTCCACATAGAGTTGAAGGTTGGGCGGAATCTGCTCGAACGCGGGAGCCTGTTGCACAGAGGTGAGTTCCCGCCGGTTCCTCTCGAATTGTTCCTCGGCGAGCCGCACCTCGGGCGGACCGGCAGTCTGTTGTATCCGTCGCACGCGGTCGGGCCAGTGCATCGACCGCGGCTGGCTCACGTGTGGAGGCCAGCCACGTGAGCGAGAGGAGCATGAGCGACAGCAGGCTGACGGCCATGCCAGCCGTCCAACTTAGTCGCCGACGAGATCCTACCGATTCGTCGCTGTTGTAACTGGGCCGCCCGCAAGACGTCCGAGTGCAGTTCGTCGACCCCGAATCCGCCGGCCGTGTCGGCGATGCCGCCGAGTACGTCTGGCCAACTGGTGGCAGTCGCGGCGACGGTCAACTCGGTGCTACCGAAGGCGAGAAATGGTCCGGCTGTATCCTCGAACCAGTCGCGGAAGCGGGTTTCCAACTTCTCCTTCTCCTCCTCTACTCGCCGTTGCCAGTCGGTGAATTGCTCCCCGCGCCGGGCGAGTTCGTCGCACTTGCCAAGCACCAGGAACACCGGCAGCCCGCCCACCTCACGGGTCGGCGGCCCGCTGGTCGCGGAGCACTTTCAGGAAGGTATCGAGCTGGACAAACACCTCGTCGACCTGCTCGGGCGGTGAAGTCGCATCGATCACCACCACAAGAGCGTCGGTACTCCGAACAGACGCGGCCAGTTCGGACCGCTCGCGGGCGCGGCGGAGTTGGTCGGCGTCGGCAAGCAGCTCCCTGGGCGGCTCGTCCGTCGCAGTCAATGAACTCCACATCGCCGGTGACCGCTCGGGGCCTGGTAGGTCGATCGTCAATCGTCGGCGAACGACTGCACTGGGCGGGGAAGTGACGGGCACCAGGGGCACAGGCTCGTCGGATTGAGAGCGGGCGACGGCGGCCACAGCGTCGAGCAGCCTCGACTTGCCCGAGCGGGGCGGGCCGAAGAACACAACCCGCACGGGGTGCGGCACTCGGGCTGGTGGGGGCATACTCACGCGTTTGTTGTACGGCGTGGAAGGGCAGGGGGGTACCCGCGTCCGAATTGACCGCCGGGCGTTTCGCTCTGAAAATAGACTCGCCTTCGCAGGTCTACTCATGATTCCGCCGATCGTCCTTGCAGCGTACCCGCCCGATGTGCGGGATTGCACTTGGGTGCCGTTGCCGTCGGGTGGCGGCATGAGCGGCGGGCGAGTGTGGCGGGGCGATGGCCGCATTGGGCCCAAATTCGCCCTCAAGCGGTGGCCGCCAAGCGTAACACCCGTGCGGATGTGGGAAATTCACGATCGGGTCCGCTCGGTCGCCGAGTTGGAGTACACGCCCCGTTTCATTTCGACACACTCGGGCCAGACCCTGGTCATTGACGGCGCTCACTGCTGGGACCTGACGATGTGGGTGGATGGGGAACCGGCCCTATTCTCCCCAACGACGCACGTCACGACCCAACTGACCGCCGCCGGCCAAGCGCTCGCCGCTCTGCATCGTTGTTGGGGCGGGGTCCGCACGACCCTCGCCCCGTGTGCGGCCGTCGAGCGGCGGTTGAAGTTGTTCGCCGAGTGGGAACAGTCTCGTTTCTCGTTCACCGGCCGCTCAGATGATGTGACTGAATTGCTGCCGACACTCGAACTGGTCCGCTTACGCCTGCCCACCGCCCGTGCCGAGTTGGCGAGGTTTGCTAAGCTCCGCGCGCGGATTGTCGGCATCCATGGCGACTTCTGGCCCGAAAACGTGCTGTTCCGATACGAGCAGTTGACCAGCATCCTCGACTTCGGCAACGTTGGGTTTGATCACCCTGAGGTGGATCTTGGACGGCTGTTCGCCGACGTGCCAGGGGCCGATCGAGGCCACATCGATGCCGCCGTGAGTGCCTACAACGCCAACGCTCCGTTCGACCTCTCGGTTCCGCTCGTGGAACTGCTGGCCACCACCGGGCGGCTTGGTAGCCTGGCAAACTGGCACATACGGCTGAACGCCGACTCACCTGACCGCCACCTACTTCCTGTAGCCTTGCCACGCATACGTCGGCTGGCGGCTCTCGTTTCCAGTGGAACTGGAAGTAGTTGAATCAATCCCCTCCGCTTCGTTTCCACGGGTCGTTCACCCCCGCCGGAACGGGTAGTGGGGTGGCCCGCCACGTCGGCACGGGAACGAGCTTTGGCCCACTGGCGGTAGTGGGTGAGGTTGGCGGGGTCGGCGGAGCAGCTTTGTGCCCGGTGCTTGACCGCCACGGGTCGGCAGCAACGGATCCGTGAGTCGCCACTGGCAAAAGGACGTTGGGTAGCGGGGCGGCAGTCGCTTGAGAGCGGTACTCCGGCGGGACGGGTGGCAATGTCGAAGGAGCAGAGGCCTGGACGGTGAATTCAACCGTCACTGTGGGTAGTGGCGACTTCGGGGGTGGAGCGGTTTTGGGAGCCTCAACAGCCGCCGGAGCCACCGCAATGGGAGGGGTTAGGTTGACCTTCGGAAGCGGGGAATCATGAACTGGGACCGGCGACACTGACTGTGGACTCACATCCGAAGCAGGAGTCGGAGTCGCAGTTGGAGTCGGTTTCGACTCAGGTGAAGGTGCTCCACCTGCACGGGGCAACTTCGCTAGCACCCTGCCGGGGATCACGAACGTCTCACCTGTGGCGACGTCCTTCACTTCGGCCATTGCCGCTGGATCCGACGGGTTGTTCGGGCGCACCACCTTCACCCGTCGGTCGCTCTGGCCGGCCGTGCGGATGAGGTACACCGGTTCTTGGTCAGGCTGGGCGTGGCGGGACAGCCGGCCACGGCTGGGCGATAGCCCAACCTCCGCAAACCAGTGTCATGGTGACTGCCCACCGCTGTGCCCGCCGGCCCATGCGACAGCTCCGCTGCGGTGTTAAATGAAACCCGGCGTCCGTGCCGGGAGTGTGGCATCCTTGCCAATGCCTGTATCGGTTGCATCGAGTGTGCAGGTTGAAGGGAACCGCCGCAACACCCGGTTTTTGTCGCCGTAGAGTAGCTGTGCCCCGATCCATGCCGCAATGTCGGGTCCTCCAACACTTCTTGCCGTTGCAAAGAAAATGGTGGATTCGCTTTCAATGGCGTGACTCGAGCGCCATCCCGTGCGACGATGCTCTTCTAGTAATCAGTGCCGTTCTGTGGTCGAGTCGGTGGCTGTCTCACTCTGGGCCGAACGCAGGCAGTAAAACTGGTGGTGAACGGGTCGGTCGAATGCCGTGGATATCGACACGAGGATCGCGGAGGAGGTGAATCGATCATGATGCGTGCCCTTTTCGTCGTACTCGCCTGTTCCGTCGCTGTTGCCGGCCCGCCCGACTTTGACGCGGCCGTCGCGCCGATACTCGTGAAACGCTGCGCGGGTTGTCACAGTGGCGAGAAGCCAAAGGGCGATCTCGACGTCACCCGGAAGGCTGCGTGATGCCAGCCGACCTGTGGAAACGGGTCGCCGTCAACGAGATGCCACCGAAGAAACCGCTGACCCACGACGAGAAAACGGTCTTGAAGGCTTGGATCGACGCTGGCGCGAAGTGGGCCCCGACCCAATCCAATTGCGGCCCGATGCTGACTGGTGGGCGTTCAAGCCACTGCCTGCGAATCACGTAGCCAAGACACGCGGGATTGACGACTTCATCGACACCATCCTGAGGGCGAAGCGTCTTCACACCCACCCCTGCCGCCGACCGCCGCACGCTCGTCCGCCGGCTGTACTGCGATCTGACCCGGCCTGCCGCCGGTCACGGGA
>JAZKJV010005176.1:0-332041 GCA_037367405.1 Ottelia alismoides
GCCAGCCAGCGCCCCTGCCTCCTTCTCCTCCCGTGTGCGGTAGTGAGAGCGCCCCAGCTACGGTGGCCCACCTCCGCCTACACCAGCCCCGGCCAGCCGCGCCTCTGCCAGGCGCTCCCTTGATCAAAAGCTCAACCGCCCCATCCCTCCACCGTACAACCACGCACCGTGCGCCCGGTCGCCGCGCCCTCCCGCCATCGCCACCCGCGCGTCGCCTCCGTCGCCCGCGCGCGCGGCTGTCTCCGCCAGCTCCAAGCTCCGCCGCACACCTCGTCGCATCCCACGCCGCCCGTCAGCCACGCACCGCGCAACCCCACGATCCACCTCGCCGCCTGCCGCAGGCCATCCTTCGTCGTCCCCGCGCCGCGACGCGGCTGCCCCAGTCGCCGCTCCAACTTCCCTTGTGATCATGCCCTAGACGTGGGCGTGAGAAGGTCTTTCTATCTTTTATTTTTTTAGCAAATTGCATCTTCAGTCTATTAGTTTTCGTTATTTGCAAAAACATCCTGAACCCATTTTAGTTTATTTCATTTTGATTTTGTAATTGCATTGACACCCCTGCATTTGAGTATTAATTTGGACATATTTCTTGCATCATTTTTACTCAAAAAATTAGCATGTTGTAAAGCAACTAATTCTTTATCTCGTGGCTATTTATTTGTATTTTTGTTAGTATTGAATTTATTATTAAAAATCAGAGATTGAAAATCAATGACTTTTTGCTCATTTAAGCTCTAAAATTCGTACAAACATATTTCTTGCTCCAAAAATTGTGAAAAATTGTAGATGATGCCTCTAAGTGCTCTTTAATTACATTCCAAATTTCGTCCAATTCAGAGTTGCATTGTGCATAAAATAAATTATAGAGGGATTTCTGTAATTGATTTTTAATTGATTCCACGAATAATATTTTTGAGAAATTTCAATTCTTCTAGATTCCTTATTAAAATATCTTTTTAAGATAAATAGATTTCTGGATAATTTGATTTCGTGGATTAATTAGGAATTAAATACTCACAGTCGCTCTGTTTTCAGTAAAAAAATCATAAAAAAATCACGAAGTGTCATAAAATTCTAAAAAAATTAATGTAGCTTCATTTCATCATATTTAATTTGCAGTAAAATTTTCGTAATTTTTGCATTTCGTTTGCATGAAAAATTGCATAAAACCCCCAAAAACATTTGTATTTTTCATTTATGCATTTTAAATCCAAAAATTCCAAAAAAATACATTTTGCATTCGTTGTTGGATTAGTCTCTTAGGAAAAATATAACCTGGCTGATTTGAATTAATTTCACATTAAAATTAAATTTGGCTAAGTTGTTGATTTTCTTGATAACCTAGTTCATTCGCCTCAGTGCATCTACATTTTTTATTGCATAAAAAAATCACAAAAAAATCTCACTTGGAAAACAATGATCTAATCCATCTAACATGATCCCGAGTTGTTCCTTTGCCTCCTCGAGTCGACCCTGGGTCTTGCCCAGGCTAAACAAACATAAAACCACATATTAACTTCATTCGACGATTCATCGATTTGTGCGGTTATTTTTTATCGTTATGGATTTATCCGACTGCAACGAAAACATCAATTCGACAACATAAAAAGGATAAAACTGCGATTCATCAAATGGCGTCGTTTCCGGGGAGGCAAATGGCTTAGGATCACTTTAGAAAATTAGATTTACGTTTTCCATTCACTCGGGTAGTCTGACCCCCAAGACACCTTGTAATTATCCATTTTTTCTTTAATTATTTTTCTGACCAATTCTGTATATATCTCTCTGACATAATTTTTATCTTTTTGTGCGAGGGCCCGGTGGACTTGGAGCGGCTTTCTTGAAGTCGACGCATCTTGAAGTGCATCAGAGGCCGACGATTCGTGGATCAAGTCGGCTGTTGAGACACCAAAAAGATTTTTGTTAACTTGTAAAAAAAAGTGTGCATTTACAGCGGTTCCCCTTTGGGATCTCGTGCGTGTAAGTCATAATAAAACGTGTCCCCGTGTGCTGTGTGGTTGCTTACGTATAATAGGACATGCACTTGTGGATCTTAGAGCTTCCTAGGACTGTTTGTGCTTGTAATATTTAGGACCACACTTCACATAAAAGACACACTTAGACTGCTGGACTTAGCCAAATATAATCGGTTCTTCACTCGCTAATAGAACTGCCTATCGAAGAGCAGCTTTTCATCGCTTGCATTCCATTTTGTGTAAATTTTAATTCAGTCTTGCATCCCACATTGTAGAGAGATGGAGGCACTGTAAGTATTCTCATTCAAGCATTCATCATCGTTTTCTCGATTGCATCGACTTTTTCCGATTCTCTCTCTCTCTCTCTCGGTTTTCTAACCTAGGATAAAGGAATTAACACTGGGCGGTAGACATGATTGCTTGTGTGGATTAATATCAGTGATAACTAATCTTTACAATTGGGACTGCTAATTGAATTTGACCAAAAAATTTGACTAAAATTAACCTTTGTTTGCGGGAGAGTAACCCCGACCTTGTTTTCAGGCTGAGTGAGGGTACTTGAGTGTGTGAACACCTTAAGGTAGAGCCCAAATCCCCACCTTCCATATCACGTACCGACTGATCCTAGCAAATATCACGAGTTGAATTTTTTCAGATTCACTGACTAGTACCAAGTAACCTCCGTCTGTTCACAGGTAGTTAGGGGTGAACCAGCGGTACTTCGTGACAAGTTGCTAGTAGCCCCTCGGGGTGAAGTTCCAGCCTTGTCAGCTTCCGTCTGCTTGCAGGTAGATAGAGGCATGGTAATTGAATCCATCAACTTGGGATAGGAGCGAAGAAAGGAAGGATGCAGGTATCTTAGGCAGCAGGTTAAACAGGGGAGACGCATCCGACTTTTTAGCCGACTCCCCTATAGGTCGCGTGACCTTTGCTACTTGTATGAAAATTCATATTTAAAATCAACCAGACTAATCGGACTCGGTTTCGGTTCCTTCACCGTGTTGAGTGTGAACTCAGGGTTTGCTCTTGCGTTTGTCTTCGTGTCTGTCCGTGTGCGTTTTCCTGCGTAACTGCACATTTTCTACCTCGTTCTGCTTACATCCTTTCCTCCTCAAGATGTCAGGATATTGGTCCCCATACACCTCTGGTCATTTCTCCTCGACCATATACCGTTCATCTTCGCCTTCACCTTCTTCCATATATCCTCCGCCATCCACGGGAGATCCTTATCCGTGTCGGTTCCATCTCAACCCGATGATGAAGTCAGAACTACGACTGACTTCTCCACTTCTTCGCATTTCTCACCTACTCCATATTCTAACACTCCGGATCCACTTCTAACTTGGGCTGACTGTCCTTACTCACGAGTGCTTGCAGGAATCGAAGAATCGAATGAAGAGAAAGCCACTGCTGAGATAGATGATTAGCAAAATTATATGCCCCACATATTTCATTCTCACATCAAGTAGGGACCATACCACAATTTACATATACACATCCCGACTTGACCTTAATGCATAACTTGATCGATCGAACAATACGAATGGAGATGCATGTACATCATGATTTTCCAAACTTGATTGACTTTAGTGATCAAGCTTCCATTAACCAGCCTTCATTCGGAGAGCCTATACATTCACAGGAGTGGGTCATGAGCTAGACCTATCAGTCCCCTGTTCATTGACTCCATCACATGAGGCTCCGTCCAATATCTGCCATTCAGATGATCCATACTCAACCCATGATTACATGCCAGAGTCTAGGTATGTTGAGTATGAGACGTAAATATCTCAGCAGTATCCTCCAATTGATCAAAACTCTCCCATGATTTGTCATGAGAATTTTGTGGAGGATGATATCTCTAGACTTATTAAGAAAAATGAATCATTTGGTAACGAGTTGAGAGATGTCATGGAAATATTGCACTCAATTTCTGCCCGTCTGGGTATGAAAGTGGAGAAGGAAGTAAGTAGATTTGATGTTGAAAATCAAGCGAGCATTAGGGAACCCACACTATCTGTACAGCTGGAGTTCATTCTATCTCTCTCTTCTACTATCCACTTACCCTCCAATCCATAGTCTGATCATTCATCCACCAAAAACACCAAAAAAAATTGAAAAATCAGAAAAATCCATAAAAATTAAAAATGAAAAAGACAAAAAAATGGATCCTACCCTAAGGAAAGCACTTGATGAGGAATTAATTTTTAAACTTCCCTTAGTAAAGTCCACAAATCACTTCCCCGACCTCAAGAGATTTGTAAAGAGTAAATTGATGCCCAAGAGGTCGGGTACTAAGAGAATAAGGACTGAGAAACACATAGTGTCTATGGCCATTTCCTTGGTGATGGGAAGAAGGACTAAGAGCCGCAGAGTTAAGCGGTTGCCTGGGGTGGAATGTGAAATCAAAGACACTATATTTACCCATGCAAGAATCGATGATGACTCTCCGATAAATATCCTACCGACCTCTGTGTTTGATAAGCTCAAACTCAGGCCAATCAGAAAGTCGAGAGAGATCATTCAGTTGGCTGATCGATCCATCAAACGGTCTCGAGGAAATATTTCAGTCACCATTACTTTCCAAGGTGCTCTACTCCAGGTGGACTTCACGGTCATTGACATCGATCACCGAGGATAGTTCACCCAGTCTCCGATTATTCTCAGGAAGCCGTTCTTAGCCTTGGCTAAGGCGACTATAGATTGCGAGACTCGGGAGATCGATTTTCAGCATTGGGAGTACTTCGACCTCACCCATTCTTTGATACACTTTACTCTAAGGTGACCCACACATCTGCTGACAGTCATGACCATCGAGAGATAGATGAGTCCCACCTCTCTGCTACACCTGAGAGACCGACTACCGGATGACCGTTGGTTCTGAGACTCCCCACACCTCCACTTCATCAACTGCTTGCACCACCACCGTGATAGCTTCTAAGGAGGACTCATGACCAGAAGCTATCATTAAGTCGGACATATCCTTTATTGATTGCCTTGACCATTTTGAGGATCCGACACAAGAGCCCAATAATGCCAAGCCAACCGTGACCATTAGAACCTTCCCAAGACATGTGTTGACCCTTCAGGAATATTACAATCTATATGGTGACTCGTCTGATGAGGAACCCATAGTCAGCACCATATCACGTTCCGGACCTTCAAAGGAAACAACCAAGACTAAATTGACTCCACATAAAAACACGATTTCTCCCTCTTCTAGTCGGCTATCTAGTGGGAGGAAGTCGAGAATTGATTCCTCGAGGAGTTCCCCTGAACCTCTCAAGGCGCGTCGCCCTCATCTCTCTCTCAATGATCCAGGTTCTAGAAAACCGACTAAGAAAGTTTCCTTCAACACACCGGAGAAGGAATTTTCTGAGGAGTGCTCATCTAGTCCGGATAAGGTGATTTATATGAGTGAGCTCAGTTCAGATGTTCTCAAGCCTTGTCTGAGAAAGCAACCGTGTGTCGACCCTCGTTGGACGATCCCTACACCTCACTATTATTCATCTGAGGACGATTCCGACAGCGACACATATATATATTATCCACCTCCTCGCCTCCGCAAGAAGGTTAGTCACAAACCTTCTTAATCCTTGTATATTCTCATTCTTTCTTGTATATACTTTCTCTCCCTCCCTTCCCAGCTTGAATCACTCACCCCAGCTCCATATCGTTTCATTTTATGACTATACTTAAGATAACTAGATCTTAAGTATAGGGCAGAGAGTGCCCCGCAGGCCGCATCTATTCACTGTACATCCTCCAGATCACATCGGTTCTCCTACTCACTCCTGTCCTATACTTTGGCTGCCAGAGCCTAAGTATAGGGGGGCGGAGCGACTTCTATACTTTTTTTTTTTGTAATTTTAGCTCTCCTACGCTTAGCACGAGCTATGTCTTCTTCCTTGCTTTTTGTGCTCTTAGGACATAGCACACGCTAAGTATAGGGGGGGCGTGTATATGTTACATATATACTTTACCCATAGCTCGTACTTTCACGTATTTTTGCGTATTTTCATATATATTATGCAATAATTACGGGATGGGTAAAAATTGGGAAAAAAATTCTGTAAAATTCTTGTAAATAATACTCATGTAAAATTTGTTGTAAAATAGGACGTATACCCCCAAAAAATTTGTATACTATGTATATTATTACAAACTAAAAATTGTTGTAAAAATTGTTGTATAAGAGAAAATAAAATGAAAATGTTGAAAATAAAGGCTTCTTATTTACTCTTGCATCCTTGCATTAAAAAAAAGTCTTGCATTTCATAGCATGTCATCTGCATATCTTGCATATGCAAGGTGAAATGCTAGTGGGTTTTGAACCAAGTTATGAATAGATGTTGAGGATGGACTTGATTTGACCTTAATCCACCTAATTTCATAGGAATCTTATAGGAACTGGAGTTAGGATTTCTCAGGTCAAGTGACTTAATTCTTTGAGTCCGCAAGTCTATGTTCACATGTCATCTTGATTAGTCTAAGTAGAATATTTCGTGCACACGCATGATTCTTTTAGACAATGACTTAACTTGGACAAGCACCATGCACGTAGCTCTTCATTGATGAGGTGGTGAGGAGGTAGAATCCTTTAGCTTGGAGTAGCACACGGGTGGAAACATCCGTCCTCCTCTAGGGAGGGTAGTGCATCTCAACCTAATCTGGTGGTGTTGACATCTGAAGACGGGATGCTGTGGCTTGCAATAATGCTTCAAAAGAGGGATAGTCTACTGGCTCAAGAGGTTAAACTCCTGATGTACATGCTGCACCTTGTATATAGTTCCAAAAAAAGAGAAAAAAAAGAAAAAAAATGCAAGAACTCCAAAAAAATAGACAGGCCAAAAAAATTGCTTGTTGGAGTATGTATATTAGCAAGAAGTCTGCAGTTGGATGACTTGGCTACACTAGTCAGGCATCCCAGGATAGGTAGCTACACTGGCTACCGTCCATTCTTTTCTCCACCCCCTCCTCTAGAGCTAGTCGCACTTGAACTTGGAAGGGAATACCTCGCTCCTCGAGGAAAGAGTTACTGGACCGGGTAATTAGTGTTACCTTGTTAGAGGAGGCTGGTTTTGAGCCATTTTTGATGTAGAGAGCTATTTTACACTTACACAGTACAAGTTAGAATCATAGTCATCAGGAATTTGCGTTTGAGGATTTGTTCTGACCTGACTATTGAGGTGTCTTGAATAGAAGACTTGTGGAACTTAAAGTCTGTTAGGTCTTAAGTTCAGATCCCAATAAAGTTCTGCCACACAATTAATCCAAAGGTCGAGTTAAGCTCCATTTTCAACTTTTGTTCATGACCTTGGTATGGAACCCAATCTCATTTCACTCTTGCATTTCATTTTAGTTGCTCGGAACGAGCAAGGTTTAAGTATAGGGGGTTGATGAATCTGCGATTCATCACTATAAAAGTTGAAAATAGAGCTTTGTTCTCGAGTAATTAGATGCATATTTCCACTTATATTGCATAATTAGCATTCATGCATGCATTGATAATATCTGCATTTTAGTATTCATATTGCATTAAATAAGAAGCCCATTTCACTTGTAAATATTCACCTGTATATTCACCATATTTCATCTATTTGTATATATTTTATACTAACTCCAAATACAATAAAATCAACTCCATAGTGTATATATTACTAACACTAATTAAAGAAAATATAAAAAAAACTAACTTGCAAAATTGACCAATAAACCCTCAATCCAAGTTTGAAACTAGGAGCCTTAAAATGCACATATCTCTCCCACACAGTATTCGATTTAAGTCTACTCACTTTTGAAGTAATATACATTCAGAGACCTTCAAAACAAGACCAATTTCATTAAAATTGGAGCTCGTATGCAAAACTTGGGTTTTGGGCCCCTTTTGTATATTGTACATATTGACCAAAATACCTTTGCATTTTCTTAATTTTTAAAAATAAAAAAATAGATTAAATTCTAAATATTCTTTTCACATTTTCTCTATTTTTATTTTAATTTTTCTCCTATTGAAAAATGATGAAAAATTTGTAAAAGGAAAAATGTGGTATTTTATACCTATAAGGTAACACCCAAAAATATATTTTTGTACAGATGATTTCATTTGATTTTCAACCCTTCACGAAAGTTGTAGATCTCATCGAGACGAGCAACTTTTGTGTTGACCACTTTTTGATTTAATCTCTTTTGTTATTTCTTTTTATTTTCCTTTACATTTAATTTTTTGAATTTTCTAGGAGCGACATGTGGCAGCTCCTAGAACCACCACATGTCGCTCCTTTTTTATTATTTTCGAATTTATTTTATTATTCTCGAATTTGTTATTATTATTATTTTAATATTACTATTTTAATTATTTTTAGTAGCCTACTATATTGTTTTGTTAATTATTTATTTTATCCTCCCTTTTACCTCTTCTCCCCTTACATGCCTTCCACTCCAAGCCATCAACTCCCCATTACTCCATCTTCTCCACTTTTTTTCTAACTTCTCCCTCCTCTTTATATTCTCATCCCCTCCTTCATTTTCCATCATCTGCCATTTCGACAGAAAAGAGAGAGAGAGAGAGCTCCGGATATCTGTAGGTGACAACTACCGAGAACCACCATCGAGCGACGACCTCTAATTACGTCGAGATCCGAAGGTTCCCAGCCTTCGTCACTCCTCCTTCTTGGAAGAGCTTTAGCTTCTCGGTGCCTCGTCGGGCATTGATCAAGGCCACGATGGAAGCCACACACTGCGGCTCACTTTCGACGAACCACAGGTAAGTTATTCCCTCCTTTCCTTGTCATTTTATTTTTATCTAACATTTTTTCCTTGTTTATTCATATCCCCATAACCACATTTATCATCTATTACCACTATCATCATCATCACACAAAATAAATTTAATCATCACCATTCATCACTACCAACACCATCACCACCATTTTTATTTCCATATCTATTTTCTTGTTTACAACAAAAAGGAAAAAAATATAAAAAAGGACAGCATAGGGAAGAAGCAGCCGTAGATGCCCCCTCCCTGGCTGCACCACCATTGCCACCAGCCGCTCTGACGCTGCCGACCACCTCGCGAGGCCGTCCGCTGCCTTTCTCGCCTCCAGCCTGTTCCCCCCATGGCGTTCCACAGTCCGACCGCTCCAGCCCCAACGGCAGCAGCCGCAGTGTGCGGCCCCGATCTCCGGCCCTCTCCAACACCGAGCGCGCCTGGTCGCCGCCCTGGGTCGCCTCCATCCCGCGTCGTCGCCAGCCAGCGTCCCAGCCCCCTTCTCCTCCCGCACACGATGGTGAAAGCGCCCCAGCCGTGGTGGCCCGCCTCTGCCTATACCAGCCCCGAACAGCTGCGCCTCCGCTAGGCGCGCCCTTAGTCAAAGGCTCAACCGCCCCAGCCCTCCGTCGTACAGCCACGTACGGCGCACGCGGCCACCGCGCCCTCCCGCCATCGCCACCCGCACGTTGTCACCGTCGCCCGCGCGCGCAGCTGCCGCCGTCAGCTCCAAGCCCCTACCGTGCACCTCGTCGCATCCCGCACCGCCCGTCAGGCCATGCTGCCCCACGGTCCAATGCCGCCTTGCGTCCACCTCGCCGCCTGCCGCAGGCCATCCTTCGCCGTCCCCGCACCGCGACGCGGCTGCCCCAGCCGTCGCTCCAACTTCCCTCGTGATCGTGCCCTAGACGTGGGCGTGAGAAGGCCTTTCTATATTTTTTATTGCAAATTGCATCTTCAATCTATTAGTTTTCGTTATTTGCAAAAACATCCTGAACCCATTTTATTTTATTTCATTTTGATTCTGTAATTGCATTGATACCCCTGCATTTGAGTATTAATTTGGACATATTTCTTGCATCATTTTTACTCCAAAAAATAGCATGTTGTAGAGCAACTAATTCTTTATATCTTGCCTATTTATTTGTATTTTTGTGAGCATTGAATTTATTATTAAAAATCAAAGATTGAAAATAAATGACTTTTGGCCCATTTAAGCTCTGAAATTTGTACAAACATATTTCTTGCTCCAAAAATTGTGAAAAAATAGTAGATGATGCCTCTAAGTGCTCTTTAATTACAGTCCAAATTTCGTCTAATTCAGAGTTGTATTGTGCATAAAATAAATTATAGAAGGATTTTGATTTTTAAGTAATTCGACGAATAATATTTTTGAGAAATTTCAATTCTCCTAGATTCCTTATCAGAATATCTTTTTGAGATAAATAGATCTATGGATAATTTGATTTCGTGGATTAATTAGGAATTAAATACTCACAGTCGCTCTATTTTCAGTAAAAAAATCATAAAAAAAATCACAAAGTGTCATAAAATTCTAAAAAAATTAATGTAGCTTCATTTCATCATATTTAACTTCCAGTAAAATTTTCATAATTTTTGCATTTCATTTGCACGAAAAATTGCATAAAAACCCCAAAAAAGTTTGCATTTTTCATTTGTGCATTTTAAATCCAAAAAATTCAAAAAAATACATTTTGCATTCATTGTTGGATTAGGTTCTTAGGAAAAATATAACTTGGCTGATTTAATTAATTTCACATTAAAATTAAATTTGGCTAAGCTGTTAATTTTCTTAATAACCTAGTTCATTCGCCTCAGTGCATCTACATTTTTTATTGCATAAAAAAATCACAAAAAATCTCACTTGGAAAACAGCGATCTAATCCATCTAATCTAATCCCGAGTTGTTCCTTTGCCTCCTTGAGTCGACCCTGGGGCTTGCCCATGCTAAACAAACATAAAACCGCATATTGACTTCATTCGACGATTCATCTATTTGTGCGGTTATTTTTGATCGATCCGGATTTATCCGGCTGCAACGAAAACGTCAATTCGCCAACATAAAAAGGATAAAACCGTGGTTCATCAGTGGGCATGAGCCACCTTCCATTGGTGTGATCCCTTGGTGTTCAAGCTCCATTGTACCACGGAGTTCATCTCCGCTCAAGCCTCTTCATCATCGGAATTGAGGCCGAGACCGATCGTGCTTGTTGGAGCACTGATCATCCCATGCAGTTTCATCCACTTGATGCGTTTTTCTTGTTCTAGTGTAGAGATAATTTAGTTTTAATTAGTTCTTGCTTTTCATATTTTTAGTGTAAAACTCACCATTTTCTTCATCCTCATTCGTCGCGGCTAACCACCTTACTGCCACCTTCATCCACTTCTTCGTACTCCCTTCACCCAACCTCAACCAACTCCGGCCACGCACGGTGGCTGGAGACCATCTCCTTCTACCATTTTCGTAGGAGAACCAATACACCCCATATATTTTTTGTGTGCGTAACGCAAGCCGAGCCCACGCTCGAGCTATCATTTCTACTCGTTGGTATCCGTCTGAACGTCCTTCAGCCGCACCACCATCTCTCGTGCAGAGCTCTACGCCGTGGCACTTCGTCGGCCCTCGGATTGGCTTTTTTGTTGCTGTTTTTCGAAGGAAGAAGAAGAAGAAGGAAGGGGGTGGATAGCAACCATCGTTGGATTTATCCCCCTCCTTCTAATCTTAACCATTCAGCCAAGGAGTAGAAGTTTTATGCATAAGACCTCACCATTTTGAAATTTCACGCACATCCCCTTATTGTCCAAGAGCAGCTTGATGCCACCTGAATTAGTGGGATATTTTGCAATCATTTCCTCTCATTTTTGGCATATTTCGAGAAGTTTTTGAGTATCTTTTGAACTGCAGTTTCGTTCTTATATTTTTATCTGTACCCCTGCACTTAAACACTCATAAATCATTCATCTGAACTCCGTTTTCTATGAGATTTTTATTTGTTAAAAAGCTACTTTAAAGATCTACATCGTCTCAAAATTTCAAAATATTCTGATGTATGAGCTATCAGTGGTGAATTTTTGAACTTAGGATACTGATTTGGTGTATTTTGCTAGTAACTCTTTAAATACTTGATATCGTTTGCTCATTTTTGGATATGTTGTAGAAATTAGTAGGGCCGAAGTTGTATTCAAATTTCATAAAAAGGTATTGCGATTTGTGTCCTGTAGAATTTCTACAATATTTCGAGTGATTGATTTATTTCTTGAGAATATTTCATCTATTTGAAAATATAAAAATATGACGTGCCCCCCTGAGTTTGTTCTCTAATCATGATTTTTTTTGTATTTTTATCCTGTTGTTTGATTAGTCAAAAATTCAAAAAATATCATTTCTACCTTCCTGCTGTCTTTTATTTTTAGTATATTCATTAGATCTCAGAAAATACCAAAAATATATTGTAACTTTCTCTCATCTATATCTATATCATATCCAAAAGGCATTTAGTAATATTAGGTCTAGTTTCCAAAAACCCAAAAACACTTGAAAACTTGTAAAAATCACTAAAAATCAAAATAGTGTCAAAAACCCTAAAACAAAGTCCTGTTTTCTTTGATATAATCTTCTCTATCTAGGAAAAATATAAGTATAATTTTAGGACTTCATTTTGAACTATTGGTAGTATTTTTTTGAGTGTCCTATTTGCCTTATTTTTCCTAGTTTCGAATTGCCGTTTTATTTTATTACTTGCTCTTTTCTAAAAAAATTCTAAGAACATTTGCAAAATTAAATAAAACACAAAAATAAAAAAAGTAAAAACCCACAAAAAGTAGCACTTATATGGACAAATACATCACCTTCGCATTTGAGCTTGATTGTCCCGATCTACCTGTTTGCTTCCTGTGTTCGACACTCTACATTACTTGCCCTATACATATATTTTGTAGAGTTATAGTAAATTTTAACTCCACACTTTGATTTCCATTGTTTGATATTATTTGTGGGTTAATTGTTGATTAAATCCGGATTTCTGAGCGGTCAACGCATCGACTGTGTTCCCGCCTTGAGTGGAATACACGACCGTCTGATTTTTGGGTTTATCAAATGATGCCGTTGCCGGGGAGCAACAACATATCGATCTGATTTATTTGTGTGATTGTGATTCTTTGTCTACATTTTTGCCTCATCTGCTTTCCTTCATTTTTGATATATATTGTTTGAGCTATATAACCCCCTCTTTATTGACTTTGTGCGAGGTACCGCAGATCGAGGGAGGCGCTCTACCCTAGGCGCCTGCACACCCACGTGAGGTTGGCTTCGACCTGCTGCTTTTGCACCCAAGAAGACTTAGAGAAATTTTGTAGCTTAGCTCTATTTACCTTTTGCATATATTTGTGTTATTTAAGTGAGAGAGTGACTCCTTAATTTGTAATAACTTGGATACTTCTACACTTCACAAGGTCCATTGGCCGAGGAATTGTTTTCTTGGGGGCCTCGTCGGTTTTTCGCAGCTTTTTCATGGTTTTTGCTGATTTTATTATCTGCTTGATTCACACGGATTTAGCCCTAGATCTAGGAGTTTTTATTGATTGTGACGTAAATAGCTAAGGCCCAACACCTAATATCTTGCCTGTACCTATATATCGTAATTGGACTTAGCTAAAAATCAATTGAAAAGCTATTTGACTTGGACTAGAGACCACGTGCCTGGAGGGGTCGTATACAACGCGTCCAGGATCCATTGTGGTGGACACCGATCGGCTCCCAAGACCGGACTCCGGTCTCTCTTCCTAGTCATAGCTACTTGTGCTTCACGATTAATAGAAATTGCTCATCTAGGGATGATTTCCTCGTATATAATGTAGGTAGTTTATTTCTTGTCTTTTAATTTATGCGTGGATCACCCTACATGTAGAGTGCTGGAGCAAGGTACGCATTTCTATCTTTGCACACATCATTGTGTTTGATCGTGCATCGGCTTTTCCAACTTCCTCCCCCATTTTATTGGACTCAAAATAACCAAGGAAATCAGAAAATTCGTTAGGCATTTCTTTTATTCAGAAAAATACCTAAGAAAAGAGATAACCACATAAAATTGGGACTGCTAATGCAAACTTGATCCTAAAACTCACCTCATCAAAAAATTTGTCTTGGGGAGAGTAACCCCCTCATTGTTTGATTTATCTGCAGCGAGAGAGTGACCCGCACATTAGGCTAGAGCCACACTCAAAATTCTAGTTGACTACTGGTCTTAGTGAGTCGTTCTCCAGTGAGGATCTCTTTGATAATCGGTAAAGCGGAATGCGATGTCCTTAGAAGATTGAGTTGATCGGGTAGCTGGTAAACAACCCGCAATTCATACTGGCTGGGAAAGATCTCATTTGGGATTGGGACAATCGGCTAGGAGAGTTGGGTTCCCAATAGCTCGCTTAACCACTCTAATAGATTGACTAATCACATAAATAAAATTGACAAGATAAACGATCAAACCTTCACGATCATCAGCTCAAGAGTTGTGCAGGTGAATTGGGGGTTTGATTGCCAATCTTGTTTGCATTCCAGATCTCATCCGCCTTTCTCTCCAGATCAAGATGATGGGAAGGAGATCCCTTAGTCCACGTCTGGTGGCACCGCTATCGAGCACTCCTTCCTTTTCATCTAGGTCAGCTTCGGGGAGTTTAGACCCGCTCTCCGAGCCTAAGTTCACGTCCGCCTTGTTCCTCCTTGACCATCCTTCTTCTGTCAGTCTTGAGGTGTTAGAGTTTAGTGCAACAGAGATTTCTGGACATTTGATAGCACCTGAGATGGATACCTTTGCCTTTGCAGAAACCCAAGACATGGCCAGCAGTGAGGGACGCCCAGATGAGCAGGGACAACCTTCATATGTGTACGATCAGACCGCCATCAACAATTCATTGCTAGCTTCCCTAGAGACGATGCAGAGACAGATCAGAGATCAGGAAGCCTTCATGGGCGACATTATGAGAGAGCCGGCGCAGATGCGAGCAGACTGAGAAGACAGATCTGAGGGCGGTGGAGAGATACCTGAAGATAGAGCTGAAGTAGGAGGTGGAGCAGGAGGCGACCAACGACCGAAGATGCCACCACCAACGACCATGAGACAGTTGCACAACCCAGCTGCAACCCTCACTCACCGATGGATTCATCTTCCTCCCATTGTTGGGAAATTTGAGCTTCGCCCCCAGACGATCCAGATATTGCCCAAGTTTCATGGTCTAGCCACCGAGGAGCCTCATCTCCATCTGCAGGAGTTTGAGATGATTTGCAGCATTGTACATGACAGACTTGTAGACGAGGACACAATAAAGATGATTGCCTTCCCATTCTCATTAGTTGACCGAGCATCCTATTAGCTGAAGCATCTTGGGAGGTATGTCACAACTTGGGAGCAGCTCCGGACTGCATACTTGAATAAGTATTACCCTCTCGGCCGGACCAATGCAACACGAGCTATGATCAGCAACTTTACCATGATCCCAAATGAACAGTTCTATGAAGCTTGGGATCGCTTTAGAGAGCTCATTGATCGGTGTCCACATCACGACATATCAAAGCCCAACCTTGTTCAAAGCTTCTTCTTTGGGCTGACACTGGAGATGCAGGGCTTGTGAATGCATCTTGTGGTGGGTCATACTTTTCCAAGGGTGAAGACGAGGTTTGGGTCATCTATGAAGGGATGACAGAAAACTCAATAGTAATGGCCCAAGCCGAAGTCTACACACAACAGAAGGCCCCCCAAGGGGCAGGATCATATCAGAGTTGCATTGATGCCGGTCCCCACACTTTGTCAGCAGCAGCAGCTCAGGCCGAATCCATCGCAACCGACATGGGGATCATCAACGAGAAGTTGGATCGCATCGAGATCCTCGATAAGAAGCAGAGCCAATGGCCGACCCAGATGGACCAGTTGATGAAGATCATGAGTGACCTGAAGACACAAATCTTGCATATTCAGGAAGCATAGACATCCACGCCGCCCCCAGATCACGTGCTGATGCTAGCAGTAGTAGCTCCACCCCGCCCTCTGCCCCACACCGCTAGGTTCACCACATGCAGGCAGAGCCGGTCCAACAGCTACCGTACTATCCATCGCCACCACTATCTCAGGAGACTCAGATGGTGGTTTACCAGCCGGATCAACCACTGGCAATTCTACCTCCACCACCCTTTGACCGGGAGCCATTGATGGAAGTCAATGGAATATGGTACGACCGGTACCCACAACATGCCAGGATTCATCGTGATCATCCCGGATTCCGTTGGACCACCGGAGGCACCTTCTCCCAACAGCAGCCTCCTGCTCAGGGCGGTCAGAACAACCACCACCACCAGCAGTAGCCTTATCACACCCAGCAACAGTACCAGCAAGGTCCTCATCCCTCTTATCAAGGACAACAATGGAGGCAGCGTCAGCAGCCTTACCAGCAGTACTCCAAGCCTCCCCCTCACTATTCACAACAGTAGCAACAACCTCATTCTCAGCACAGGAACACTTCCAGTTCTCAAGCACCTGCCTTCGAGAACCCAACGCTTGACGACCTCGCCCACTTGCTCTCTGAACAACATGCATCCTTCCGGCAAGAAATGGATAAGTTCCGACAGGAGATAAGTGATATCATCAAGGGAAAGGCCGCCATACTAGCTCAGATCGAGCCTAACCCGAACAGTTTGAAGAGGAAATCTGAGCAGGTACAGTCTACAGAGGATACCACTCCTAGTGACTTTCTGAATGATATATCTGATTCTATGTTTGATGCTGATTTTGTGACTACTAGGAGTGGTAGGATGACAGCTGGCGGTTCCTCGTCTGAGCGACAGACACATGAGTAACCAGGAGCGCCGGACGAGGAGAGAAGCGGTGTTGATGCCGCTAATGATGTTGATGACGGTGGTGCTGATGCCACCAAGGAGAAAGATCCAAAGGACGGTACTGAGGCCGTCGTGACTCCAGATGTAGGCGGTGGTACTAAGGCCACCATTTTATTTGATGTTGATCCAGATGCAGACGATGGTGCTGATGCCACCATTTTTGATGTTGGGCCAGAGCGCTGTGCTGATGCCCCGAAGTCAGATGCTATGGGTGGTACTAAGTCCACCACTTCTACTCATACTGTATTCCCCTCTGTTGTGTTACCACCTTTTGTATCTCAGGACTGTGGTAACAAGAAAAAAGACCAAAAATATAAATAAAGGAAAGGTTTCTTCATCTTCTCAGAGTCCATATGTGTTGCATGATGATAATTATATGGACTCCATTCCTTCACAGGAACAGGAACTTCTTTCTTGCCCTCCATCGGAGGAGGGCCCAGCTATCCCCTTACCTCAAGCACTCCGCTTGGCGAAGGGGAATAAAAAAGAAAATCCCAAAAAGACACAACAGTCAGAGTTCAGCCAGCAGATGATTGACAGATTTCAGATCCAGCTGACTCTACAGGAGGCACTTGAGCACATCCCCCTCTTCCAGAAGAACTTGAGAGAGAAGACTACCGTATGCAGGAATAGGAGGAACCACAGAGGAGATATCCATGTGCTCACCCTGTCACATTCTTTGCCATTCATAACTGTCTGCTAGCCAAGAGACCTGATGCAGGAGCTCCCTATGTCAAATGCGAGATTCAGGACCGGCGGTTCGATTGTACTCTATTAGACAACGACTCTTCTATCAACCTCCTTCCTGCATCCTTACTCGACTGATTCGAGTTTGGCCCTCTTCATCGGAGTAGGACAGTCCTTCAGTTTGTTGATCGATTGATTAAGAGGCCGAAGGGGTTGTTGATGGACGTGGTCGTTTCCATTCAGGGCCTGAAATTCCCCGTGGACTTTGTTGTACTGGACATGGAGATCCCTAAATCGGTAATCGATACCTCCATCATACTTGGATGCCCATTCTTGGCCACTGCCAAGGTGGTGACCGACCATGATAGCAGGAAGGTATACTTTTGCGTAGAGGGCGAAAGTATACAAATAGGGACGATCGATGAAACCCAAGCGAGAGATTCAGCCTGCTCAGAGCAGTTCAGTGACACAGAGCAGATGATAGAGGCTGAGCGAGACATCCACCAGGAGTGTGACTTTATGATGACCAATGATGAAGCCATTTGGACAGAAACTATAGCACAAGCCCTCGCCTTGCCTGCAGATTCAGCATATTTACAGGTTATGGCAGTTGAGAGCTTGGAGAGCACACCCCTAGCAGAGGACACATTAGAGGTTGACAGTTGCAGAATGAGTGGTGAAGCAGAGTTTCATTCGTGTTCATCATATTCAGATCCCTCAGATTCAAACATTGATTGGGATGATTTCGATGATTATTTTCCTTGTCTGATTCCTTCTGAGCCGACAGCTAGAACGAAGTGCGAGCCAGCACAGTTCACAGACATTCCAGCAGGGCTCCCTTCGTCAGATTTTCATGATCAGCGAGAGTTCTCACATGCAGATTTGGTAGCCTTCACACAGACATATCAGAAGCCAGATTTGCTAGCTCCCAGTTGTCCAGAACTGAAGCCTTTGCCGCGGTCGCTGAAGTATAGATTCCTTGCAAGTGAGCCAGATATGCACCCAGTCATTATCGCAGCAGATTTGACTGGAGAGCAAGAATCTCGTTTGATGGGGGTTCTTGAAAGAAACCGCAAGGCGATTGGATGGAGTATAGCTTATCTCCAAGGGATTAGTCTGGCTCTGTGCTCCTGCCATGTATACCTCGAGGAGGACGCTAAGCCCTCACATGAGTTCCATCGACGGCTGAACCCGAATCTTCGAGATGTGGTCATGAAAGAAATATCTAAATGGTGGAGCGTCGATTTTATCTACCCCATCTCCGATTCTAAGTGGGTTAGTCCATTACATGTGGTACCCAAGAAGACGGGTATCACTACAGTTGTGAGCGAGTCTAGAGAGGAGATAGCTACCCGGGTACCCACTTCTTGGAGGGTCTGTATGGACTACAGATGATTGAATCAGGCCACCAAGAAGGATAATTTCCCACCGCCATTCATTGATCAGATTATCGAGAGGCTAGCTGGGAAGAGTCATTACTTCTTTCTTGACGGGTACTCCGGCTACAATCAAGTGGCCATTGCGGCCTAAGACCATGACAAAATGACATTCACTTGTCCATTTGGGACATATGCTTTCAGACGGATGCCCTTTGGTCTATGTAATGCCCCGACGACATTCCAAAGGTGCATGTTGTCCATGTTCTCGAACATGGCGGGTGACTGTTTAGAGGTCTTCATGGATGACTTCTTGGTCTATGGTGACGGGTTTGATGCTTGTCTTGACTACCTAGACCGTGTGCTTCAGCGCTGCATAGAGGTCAACCTTGTCTTATCTTGGGAGAAGAGTCACTTCATGTGACTCAAGGGACGGTCCTTGTCCATATCATCTCCAACAGGGACATGGAGGTTGATCTGGCTAAGGTAGATATCATTAGAAAACTCAATCCAGCGTCCAATCTGTGACAGCTGCGATCTTATCTAGGACATGTCGGTTTCTACTGACGATTCATTCAGGATTTCAGTCGTATTGCCCGACCGCTCATTGAATTGCTGACAAAATACACCGAGTTCATTGTCGATGATAAGTGTCTTGCGTCCTTCGAGACTCTCAAGAATCTAGTTGTTAAGGCTCCTGTCCTTCAGCCACCCGATTGGTCTCTCCTCTTCGAGATCATGACAAATGCTTCTGATTTTGCCATAGGGGCTGTGCTTGGACAGAGGAGGGATGGATTGCCATATGCCATTCACTACGCGAGCCAGACTTTGGATGCCGCTCAGCGGAATTACACTGTGACTGAGAAGGAGATGCTAGCTGTAGTCTTTGCTTCGGAGAAGTACATATCATATATTTTGGGATCTAGAGTGACTATCTATACAGATCACACCGCCATCCGATACCTCATGGAAAAGAAGGATGCCAAAGCTTGACTTACTATATGGATCCTTCTGCTCCAGAAATTTGATATTGACATTAAGGATAAATCTGGAGTTAAGAATGTGGTGGCGGATCACCTCTCCCGCTTAGAGAACGTTGAGGAATCTGAGCCCATTGCACCTATCACCGAGACATTTCCATATGAGGCGATCCTTGCCATCGCTTCGCTTCCATGGTATGCCGACATTGTGAACTATCTTGTTGCCAAGACGGTTCCACAGGGTCGGCCCAGGCAACAACTTGAGACCTTCCTTGCGAAGGCCAAGTCATACAATTGGGAGGATCCCGTCCTTTATCATGAAGGAGGGGATAGTATCTGGAGGGGGTGTATTCCTCAATAAGAGCAACATAGCGTCCTCACCTACTGCCACAAGCTTGAGGCAGGAGGACATCATTCTGGGAGACGGACAGTGCATAAGGTGCTCCAATCCGGCCTTTGGTGTCCTACTCTCTTCAAGTATTCTGATGAATTCATGAAGAGGTGTACTGACTGTCAGAAGATAGGTACTTGCGCAAAGAGAGACATGATGCCCATGCATCCCATTCACTTTTGTGAGGTTTTTGATGCTTGGGGGATTGATTTCATGGTCCCATTTCCTAAAAGTCAGGGATTTGAGTACATTATGCTTGCTGTAGATTATGTAAGTCGTTGGGTTGAAGCCATCCCCGCCCGAGCCGCAGATGCTAAGACCGTGTACCGATTCTTGAGGAAAAATATCATTTCACGGTTTGGGGTACCTAGAGTTTTGACTTCAGATTGGGGGTCTCACTTTATCAACAATAAGGTAAGGGCCCTTGCAGATGAGTTCAGTATTGACCATCGTGTTGCCACTGCATATCACCCTCAGACTAATGGTCTTGCTGAAGTATCGAACATGGAGATCAAGACTATTTTACATAAGATAGTCCGCCCAGACCGAAAGGATTGGTCACAACTCTTGGACTTGGTCTTGTGGGCCTATCGGTCTTCCTTCAAGACACCATTAGGGATCTCCCTTTCGTCTTGTCTATGGCAAGCCATGCCATTTGCCAGTGGATATCAAGCACAAGTCACTATGGGAAGTTAAAGAGTTATTATTGGATCCCGAGAGTATATGAGAACAAAGAAGAGCAGAGTTGGCAGCCCTGGAGGAGCTGAGAGATACAACCTTTTCAAGTAGCTTACAATACAAGGAAACAGTGAAGACATGGCACGATTCTCATATCAGCCATAAACAGTTTGAGCCTGATCAGCGTGTATGGTTATTTGATTCTAGATTGAAATTATTTCCAGGGAAATTACAGAGTAAGTGGAAAGGTCCATATGTGGTCAGAAAGATACATGACAATGGCAATATTGATATATCCGAGTTGTCATCTTCTTCTACCTTTCGAGTTAACGGTCAGCGCCTGAAGCTATATCTAAATCATGATCCGCCGATCGTTGACGTTGCCCCTATTCATTTGGTATGAGATGTGCTCTTTGATTCACATCACTTGCATGGTATCACTTCCATCTTCCATTGTATAGATCCATATGTCCATATCATTCATTCTTTCATTCGTTATGTCTGCCACCCCATCGTCATCCTATGATTTTGCTATAATTAGGACGCACCTTGTCCTAAGTATAGGGGGGTGCACACATTGAGCTGTGATCTGTTTATTCTCTTTTCTTCTTTTCTTCTTTTCCTTCTCTATCAAAAAGGTGTCACCCCTTTTCACCAGTCTTCTATACTTAGGACATACCTTGTCCTAAGTATAGGGGGGTGTGCACCCCGAGTTGATTCTATTCTTTGATCTTCTCCACTGTCTCCTCTTCTTGTCTATACTTAGGGATATCTTACCCTAAGTATAGGGGGAGACAGCTTGAGTACGATCTGTTCATTCCCAACCTTGACCCTCCCTGCTTTGTGTACAATCTGCTATACTTAGGATGGTTTGATCCTAAGTATAGGGGGGACAGTCGACTTCTCATTTGTTTATTCATTCATCTCTTATTCGTTAGTCTTTAGACTTTTCTATACTCAGTACGAGTTATGTCTTCTCTTTTTCTCTCCGATCTATCAGGACATAGCTCAAGCTAAGTATAGGGGGGTCGTATATACTGCGTATATACTTTAGCCATAACTCGTACTTTCGTATTTTTTTAATAAATATGGCTAATTATAATTAAAAACTCATTAAAAACCTTAAAAAGACGTGATTATTCCTCAAATTCTTTTTGTATTTACTGATTAATAAATCAGGTGAGAATACTTTTTGCAAAATGTTTGAAAAATAGTTTGAAAATATTCGTGAAAAATCTTTTGAAAACTATTTGGAAAACGTTTTGTTACATGTTTTCAACCTTTGTAAAACATTTTGATTGTAAAAATTATTTTCCTTATGTGAAATAAAAAGTTTGAAAATGATTTGCAAATGGTTTGAAAATGATTGCAAAAATATTTGAAAAATCTATATATTATTTGGAAAACCTTTGTAAAATGATTTTCAAATGTGAGTACATGTTTGTAAAAACTGTTTGTAAAAAAATAGTTGGACTATAATTTTCAAAATCGTTTGGCAAAACCCTTTCAGATAAGTTTGAGGAATATATACATCGCACCTAAAATTCTTTATACATGTACAAAATTGATCACTTACCTTTTGTAAATCCTTGAAATCTAATTCTTGTAAATATAAGATGCATCTCTGTGTAAATATTTGTACCTAGATTTTAGCCAAAACCTTGTATTTTCAAAAAATTCACAAAAACATTTGCAAAACTAAAATCGAAAAACATTTGAAAAATCTTTTTGAAACCCCTCAAAAAATGCAAATGCATCATCTTTTCAAAAATCCATAAAAAGTTCAAAAATCTTTGAAAATTGCATCACAAAAATATTTTCTACATTCTGCATAGCATTTGCATAGCATGAGCATTTTTCGGATTGAGTTTGATTGTTGAATGAGTCTAAATAAAATCCGAAGATTGGAGCTTGGTTGGACCTTAAATCTACCTAATTAACATGAACCTTATAGGAGCTGGAATTGAGGTACTTCAGGTCTAGTTGACTTAATTATTTGATGATCACGAGACTTAGTTCAATGGATTCTTGCACCTCTTGTTGATAGTGAGCACACGCACGACTCTTGTTGATAATGACCTAACTTGGACACCTGCACCTTTCACTTGGCTCAACTCAGTTGGAGTGGTGAGGGGGGTTGGATTTGTCGGTATGAGACGCACACAGGTGGAAACACTTGTCCTCCTCTAGGGAGGGAAGTGCAAAAGTGGACAGGCCTGTACAAAAATAAAAATGCCTGCCGGAGTGTACATATGTGTATAGTCAAATAAGAAAGCTTGAGCTTCAAAGTCAAATCATGTGAGCCTGCAGCTGGATGACTTGACTACACTGGTCTTGCATCCTAGGATAGGTAGCCACACTGGCTACTATCCATTCTTCTCTTCACCCCCTCCTCTTGAGCTGGTTGCCACTTGAACTTTGAAGGGAATACCCCGCTCCTTGAGGAATGAGTTGTTGGATTGGGGAATCATTGGGTTGTCATATTAGAGAAGCCAGTCTCTTTGTTTTCAGTTGGGGAGAGCCACCATCACTTACACTGTACAAGCATAGTCGTAAGGGTTTGCGTATGAGTTGAAATATTTCTGACCTGGCTATTGAGGAGACTTGAGCAGAGGTTTGGGATTCGCAAAGGCTGTTGGATTTCAATTTCGGTTCTCATTAAGGTTCCGCCCGCATTCATATTCCAAAGGTCCAACTTAAGCTCCAAGCTTTGATTTTGTGAAGATAAGTTTGATCATTAAATTTTATCCATCTTGTTTGATCATTAAATTTTATCCATCTTTCTTCTTTTTCTTTTCTTTGTTTTTCTTTTTCTGCACTTATTGCATAAGTGTTTGCTAGGGACTAACAAAGGCAAGTATAGGGGGAAGATGAATCCACATTTCATCATCTTTATTCTATCATTTTGGCCTCAAAACCCTAGTAAATACATGTAAATACCTTTAATTCATGCATTTTTGCATCCATGCATCATTGTGTAAATAGTGTCTAAATTGCGGTTTTTAAAGCCAAAATTATAGAATAAAGAAAAGAAAAGAAAAGGAATAAAATATTGTAGATATTTTATGACCCAAAACCCCGAGACCTAGGCATCTCGATGACTAGGTCGACAAGGAATAAAGTAGGGAGAGATAAGGGCTAAACTACCAATAAAAATCCCTTTTATTTAATTCATTCTTTATTCATTTTTGGGACCTATTTTTAGTTCCACTTTTTATACCTCAAATGAAGAAACTATAAACATTAAATTTGTAGATAACAAAATATAGAAAAATATAAAATTGATTTCACCCAAAAGTAATATACAGGTAAAGAGTTATGATCTTAATAAGATTCCAAAATCCCAATTTCCCAGACCTGTATCTCTCAAATAAAAACTCAAAATCTAACAAACTCACCTTTAATTGTATATAATTTTTAATAAGCTATTTAATTAAGATGGTTTCATGTTTTTTACAATGCAAAAGTTAGGTTTTGGACCCCTGACGTGCAATAGTTTATGGTTTTTTCTTTCTTTTACATAGATTCCAGTTTTAACTCCTTTTCTTTAGTTTTCAATTTTATTTTGTTAGTTTTATATTATACTTTCTATTAAAAATATAAAATAAATTAAAAAATATAAAATCAAAAAGATACAAAAATAGATCTTCTCTATACAAATCAATTTGGCTTGTATTCTATCTTTAGCGTTTTTTAATTATCTTATAAAATTTAAATCAACAAAAATATTTCCAATTTTTGTATTATTAACAAGGAAAAAACTAAAAATCATAAAAAATCCAAAAAGGGTATTTTATACCTTTAAAAAAAATATTTTTAATTAACATCTTTTGAAAAAAAAGCTTTGTTCTGTAATATTATGGATAACATTATTTTGAGAAAGTTTTATAATTTGAGTTTTTATTTTGAGGTCTCTTACTATTTATTTCAAACATATTTTCATTGGAAAAGACCTCTCTTTTTTTATTAGTACACATGAACATAAAGACAATCACTAGTGTCCAAAAAATTTGAAATAGTCCATTCCTCCACAATAGCCATCATCTCTTCCATTCCTCCACCAAATAAAAGAGCTTTAACTCCCTTTTTTTGAAATCATCCACCATTTTTGCAAGTGTTCTCTAGCTCCCCATTTCCTTTGTGACAGAGAGGTCGTGGGCATGAGCCACCTTCCATTGGTGTGATCCCTTGGTGTTCAAGCTCCATTGTACCATGGAGTTTGTCTCCGTCAAGCCTCTTCACCGCCGGAATCGAGGCCAAGACCGATCGTGCTTGTCGGAGCACTGATCATCCCATGCAATTTAATCCACTTGATGCGTTTTTCTTGTTCTAGTGTAGAGGTAATTTAGTTTTAATTAGTTCTTTCTTTTCATATTTTTAGTGTAAGACTCACCATTTTCTCCATCCTCATTCGTCGCGGCTAACCACCTCACAACCGTCTTCATCCACTTCTTCTTACTCCCTTCATGCAACCTCAACAAACTCTGGCCACGCTCGGTGGCTGGAGACCATCTCCTTCTACCATTTTCGTAGGAGAACCCATACATCCCATATATTTTTTTGTGTGCATAACGCAAGCCGAGTACGCTCGAGCTATCATTTCTACTCGCAGGTATCCGTCTGAACGTCATACAACCGCACCACCATCTCTCGTGCAGAGCTCCACACCGTGGCACTTCGTCAGCCCTCAGATTGGATTTTTTGTTGCAGTTTTTTGAAGGAAGAAGAAGAAGGGAGGGGGTGGATAGCAACCACCGTTGTATCTATCCCCCTCCATTTAATCTTAACCATCCAGCCAAGGGGTAGAAATTTTATGCATAAGCCCTCACCATTTTGAAATTTCGCGCACATCCCCTTATTATCCAAGAGCAACTTGACACCACCTGGATTAGTGGGACATTTTGCAATCACGTTCCCTCATTTTTGGCATATTTCGGGAAGTTTTCGAGTATCTTTTGAACTGCAGTTTCGTTCTTATATTTTCATTTGTATCCCTACACTTAAACTCTCATAAATCATTCATTTGAACTCCGTCGTCTATGAAATGTTTTTTGATAGAAAGTTGCTTTAAAGATCTACGTCATTTCAAAATTTCAAAATATTCTGATGTATGAGCTATCAATGGTGAATTTTTGAACTTAGGATACTGATTTGGTGTATTTTACCAATAACTATTTAAATACTTGATATCATTTGCTCATTTTTGGATATGTTGTAGAAATTAGTAGGGCCGATGTTGTGTTCAAATTTCATCAAAAGATATTTCGATTTTTGTCCTGTAGAATTTCTACAATATTTTGTGTGATTGATTTATTTCTTAAGCATCTTTCATCTATTTGAAAATCTAAAAATATGTCGTGTGCCCCTGAGTTTGTTCTCCAATCAAGGATTTTTGTTGTATTTTTATCATGTTGTTTGATTCATCAAAAAATTCAAAAACATCATTTCTACCTTCTTGCTGTCTTTTATTTTTAGTATATTAATTACATCTCAGAAAAATACCAAAAAAATATTGTAACTTTCTCTCATATATATATATCATATCCGAAAGGCATTCAGTAATATTAGGTCTAGTGTCCAAAAATCCAAAAACACTTCAAAACTTGCAAAAATCACTAAAAATTGAAATAGTGTCAAAAACCCAAAACAAAGTCCTGTTTTTTGATATAATGTTCTCTATCTAGGAAAAATATAAGTATAATTTTAGGACTTCATTTTGAACTATTGGTAGTATTTTTTTAGTGTCTTATTTGCCTTATTTTTCCTAGTTTAGAATTGCCCGTTTTATTTTATTACTCGCTCTTTTCTAAATAAAATCTAAAAACATTTGCAAAATTAATTAAAACACAAAAATAAAAAATAAAAACCCACAAAAAATAGCACTTGTATAGACAAATACATCACATTCGCATTTGAGCTTGATTGCCCCGATCTACCTATTTGCTTCCTGTGTTCAACACTCTACATTACTTGCCCTATAACATATTTTGTAGAGTTATAATAAATTTTAACTCCACACTTTGATTTCCATTGCTTGATATTATTTGTGGGTTAATTGTTGATTAAATCTGGATTTTTGAGCGGTCAACGCATCGACTGTGTTCCCGCCTTTGTGGAATACACGACCTTCTGATTTTTGGGTTTATCAGTAACAACAACAACAACAACAACAATCTTCATTTACATCACAGAGGTTTCCTAATCGTACACACCACACCAGTACATTCCTAGGCAGGAGAGAGTAGGCAGTTCAGGACACCATACCGAGTCTAAGATATCTTTACAATTCCTGTGACTAAATCGGATCATGGATATGTTGAGCACGCTCCAGACAACACATAGGATAGAGATGGAGCAGGTTAACCATCAGGATGAGTTAGCCACACACCCAAGACTACTCTCCCATCCTAGCCTTAGATGAACCCGAATAACAAGAGGAGGCCCACAGACCAGGAAGACACCACCATAGGTACGATATCTCTTCCTAAATTTTTATATAAATTCATTCATCTCAGGAGCAATTGATCACTATGAGAACCTGACTGAGAGGAGGAGAGAGAACATGATGAGGAGCAAGAGCCGATTTATGATGATATTAATGTTTCACATTCTGATGTTGAGGAGCAGGACCACCATGATGATGAGGACCACCACGATGTTTAGTATGATGATATTCATGGGAGGGATGCATATACAGTTGACACGGAAACATGTGAGTCAAATGATGATACCATGCTAGACCATGCAAATACCGCCGATGCAGATTTTTCTTCTCCTATTTTAGAGAGTTTTGTACATACTTCTGAGACTCTCTATGTACACACTGATTCTAATGATATGAATAAAAATGTTGAGTTTCTTATTCCTAAGATTGTTACTTTTCCCGATGCTTTGTATGGAAAATGAAGGAAAAATACCAAAAAGAAAGATATTGTTACTCTTGAAACAAAAAAATTGTTGAAAGATCACATTTTGTTTGAATATTCCACTTCGCGATGCCTTGGATCATTTTCCTACGCTTAAGAATTAGTTGAGGAACAAATGCACACCACATAGGAAAAGGAAATCACGAGTTGAGAAGCATGTATTGAGCAAGGCGACTTCATATGCTATTCAAAATAATGTACCTAAGAAGAAGAGAGATTCATGAGCTCACTATGTCACATGTCAGATTGCCGATGCCGCATTCCATCATACTCTCTTAGACAATGGTTCCTCGATTATTTTGCTTCCAATTTCTTTGCTTTATAAACTTAAGCTAGGCCCTTTTTACAAATCATGAGAGATACTTCAGTTTATAGATCGATCTATGAAGAGAACTAGAGGCATGTTGAGGAAATTATTATGAACGTTCAGGGCTTGCAGTTACCAGTGGACATTACTGTTCTAGATATGGCATTCCCTACGCAGTTATAACTTGCTCAAATCATTCTCGGGAGGCCTTTCTTGCAGACAACGAGAACACTTTTTGATTATGACGTTGGGAAAGTATCATTCTGCATAGATAGTGGAGAGATACACATTGAGATGGCGAGTGGATGTAGCAATCCTAGATTAGTGTTGTCATTTACTTCAGAGGACACCAGTCTTGCAAAGGATTGCCAACACATAGATGACACACGATCTCTTTAAAGCATTATTTTGATACCCATGATATCCTACACAAGGTTGGGGTAGATGACATGGTACTTAGTTCTTCAGATGATTGTTCACACGCATACACAGAGTTCACATTAGATCCAGATGAGCAGTCAATTGCAGTAGACATCTCAGTGCTACAGATTGAGAGTACACATATTGCAATACGAGAGTCAACTAATTATATTTCACAGATGATACAAGTCTATTCAATGTAGATAGTCGGGTGGTGTGATGGATACACATATAGACATCTTCTGTAGTCTGACTCTAGAGATGTGTAATTCATTTGAGAGACCTATGCCATGCACATAGTTCACTTACAGAGGTAGCTCTTCTCAGACAACCAGGGATCAATACGTTCATGAACAACAGATAATTCCATACAACCCAGGTTGAGGCGATCTACGCTATACATGATGCATGAATACTCTTCCATTTCATTTCATCATGTACAGAGACCCGTGAGCCTTTTAATTTTCTGGAGTACACCATCTGTATATTCTTCATAGTCCACAATCATCCCCATTTTTGCTCGTCTTATATACTTAGGATACCATATCCTAAGTACAGGGGGGGACCAATTTCCCCATTGATTCTCGTTTTTCGATTTTGTTCTTTTTCCTTTTCTTTTGTTTTCCTTTCTTTAGCAATAATTACTGGTCCCTAGTTTTTGGTCGAATTATTTTTTATACTTAGGATGCCTTATCCTAAGTATAGGAGGGTCTGAGTGATTTCGTTGATTTTATTTCTTTTGTTCCTTTGTTTTTATATTCCTTTTCCTCAATCACCTTATTTTTATCTTCCACTATACTTATGATGACCTGATCGTAAGTATAGGGGGGTCTATTGACTTCTATTTTTCTTCTCCTTTTTAACCCACTTTTACATATCACGAGTTGTGTCCTCCTTTTTCTCTTTTGACGTTATGAGGACATAGCACAAGCTAAGTATAAGGGGCTACATATATATTGTATATATACTTTTATCCATAACTTGTACTTTTATGTATTTTTAATATTTTATAAAATCCATAAAAGTGGGTAAGGGTTAATTTAAAATCCATGTATTTATTTATTATTTACAAAATCCTTATAAATAAGTAAAATATTTGTAAAATTCTCATTTAAAATTCTTAATTTAAAATACATATTTAATATGTATAATACTTATTTAAAATCCTATTTATTAAATATGTGTAAAAATCATTTAATCCTTGTAAAATTCTTTGTATATAAAATTTTTAAATTACATTAGTTATTTAATCCAAATAAAATATGCATAATTTATCTTGTAAAATTTTTATGCATATACTTGTTTATAAAAATTGAAAAATCCATAAAAAATACAGTCTTAAAATTTATAAAAATTACAAAATCTTTAAAATTCATATAAATTAGTAAAATAAAAAAGTATACTCCACAAAAACATGGTTGCATTTGCATTAACATTTTTCAGAACAAGCTTGATTTCTAGAACCAACGATTGGGAATATTCTAAATGATGGAGCTTGATTATGACCTTTGACTTTCATTGTGAGGAGCCTAGTTAAGAATTGGAATTTAGACTCTTCAGGTCATTGACTTAAATGTTTGGGTTCCATAAGACTATGTTTGAGAAGTCAACTTAAAGTTTCCTAAATAGAACACTTGTTGTCATTGATGAATGATAAAATTAAGCCAAAGTCATGTCATTCCACAAGGCGGAAGGACAGTCGCTGATGTGACCTCAGACAAAATCCTCAATCAATCAACAATTCACCCACAATATGAATAAATCAATAAAAGATAAAAAATGTGGAGTTAAAATTTATTATAACTCTACAACAAAGTGTATAGTGTGTAAGCATGTGTAGAGGTCGAACACTGGGAGCAAACGGGAGGAGGCAAAATAGATACACAAAAATTCTATCATGTATCTCTTGTTTAATTTATTGTTTTTGTGAGCTTTTAGTTTTATTTTAGTTTTATTCTTGGTTTTGTAATTTTGTATTTTCTTTTTATATTTTTAAAATTTTTATAATTTACTTTTGATTTAAATATAATATATATATATATGTATAAATACAATATAAGGTATATATAGATACTATATAGATAAAAATATGTAAAAATAGATAAAATACAACAAATATCGTGTTTTTGTGTTTTTTTATATTTTTATATATTTTTATATATTTTTATTATTTTTATGTAATTTTTGATAATTTTTATATATTTTTAACGTAAAAAATGTCCTTAGTAAGAAATTAATAAATAATCCAAAATTGATTTGGGTTTTAAAAATAGAAAATAATTCCTAAAATTTCCCAAATTAATTTAATATATAAATGTATATAAATAACATTATAAAAATAAAAAACAATTTTTTATATTTTTTGTTAGATTTTGGATCTTTATGATTTTTATGATTTTCTTTTTCTATTTTTAGGGGTTTATGTTTCTGGACTCAATTAATGCTAAAATATACTACATATATATATATATATATTTTGGAATTTTTCAAAATGCTTTTATATTTTTTGGTATTTTATAATTTAGAAATGGATTATTTAGTTTTTTTTCATTTTTAATTAATGAATAAAATGCAAAAAATGCCAATTAAATATATGGGCATGAGTATACATAGTATGAAGCATCTAACCCTATTTTTGTGGATTTTAGGAGCACATTAACTATGATAAATAAATATATAAAATACGAAAAAATATTTTTCTTGGCAAGGGCATTTTTGCAATTAAAATAAGCTGCAGGTGTCTCTGTGCAAAGATGCCAAAAATATACAACATTTCTTTAATTTTTAAAGACTAATTTACTATATAAAACTCGTCAGAGCTTACATGTAAAATACCCATCACGTGGGACTACACGTGACGTATGTTGGGAAGGACCAAAATGCAAATACAAAAAAGTTCAGGGACCTCTCAATAATTTTTTTTAAAATATATAACATGAACTTTATTTTATTGGTCTAAATAATAATTTACAAAATTTGCAGTGGTGTCCTTGCAATTTCTCCACCTCATGTGGGACGGCACGTGAGGTGACGTGGACTGGACCCAAATGCAAATAAAATAACTACATGGGGTTATATGCAAAATGTTCCATATTATTTTACACAACTAACTTTATTTACAGGACTAAATAATAAATAGAAAATGCGGGGCGAGATTTTTCAATTTACCCCATTAAAGGCACGAGCCAACGACTGATTTCTCTTGACTTAAACACGTGTCGCCTGCGCAACGGTCGATGACGCTTCATCGCTGGACGACCAAGATTAGATCGCAGATCGCGATTGGACAATGAAGATGTGGTGAAATCCAACGACTCTGATCAGATTTGGGGCCTCCTTCTTCATCCAACAACAATGGGCAAGCCTGGAAGAACAGGGAAGAAGCTCGCCTGGGGCAAGCTTTGATCGGACATTACGGGATCCTCTAGCCTCCTCTGGCACCATAGAGCATCTCTCTTCGTTCCAGGAAGTCCACCACATCAATTGATACCTTCAATAGAGCACTTGGAGCTCTGACGTGCTCAAGCGAGGTCGAGAAAGGTTGCGAGCTCTAGGGGCCTCTTCTTCCTTCAAAAATCAACCCTTGCAGATCTTTTAGCGCTCCAGACCCTGCAAGAAAATACACACAAGCAAAACGGGGGTCTGGAGGCCTTCTTTGGTGGTGAGGGATAGATGGATGGCTCGGGTGGAGCTCCTCTGGCGTGCTGCAGAGGTGGGGGAGACGATCTCCAGATCCACGATGGATCTGGGTGAATGGAAGGGTGCAAAGCGTAGGGAAATGCAAGGGGAAGAAAATGGGGGCAAAATGGTAGTCGGAAAACAAGGGAGCAGGATAGAATCGTTCACCGAAGCAGGGCTCCGACGGACTACAAAGGGACTTATTTACGGTAATTAGCTACTTAAAACCCTTATTAAAATGCATAAAAATGATCCTCTAAGATACAACTACCTAGGAAATGATAAATATCATAGCTCAAACCCGGCGTTTGGCCAAGGAGCAGGATCACCGGCGACGGTGGCCATGGGTGCAACCTCCAGCTCCTTCCACCTGCTTGGACCCTCCAGGGGCTCCTCCCTATCACAAAGAAGCTCGATAGGCCGAAGGCGGGGGTAGAAAGGCTTGGAAGCTGACCAAATTTGAGAATGGAGGCGGAGGTGTTTATTTATCAACATTGTGATGCACCCTTATTGACTGACCTATGGTAAAGAATCAGAGCTATACACAATGTGTACAAGGTAGGGGGCGTGTATGTACACTGATTAGAGAACAAATGTCAAGAAGACATCGAGGGTGAATGATAGATAGATCAACCGGTAAAAATGGATGAAATCGTGGGAAACGACATGGGCGTCACTTCATATGATCAGATGGTTAAGTTGACCGACGGTCAACCAACCCTGGACGCTGATTGGTCCACGCAGACCCGCTAAAAGACAAAATAACGGTTTTTATTAGAAAAATATATTTAAAAATAATAAATGATTTTATTAATTTTTTATTATAAAATATAAAATGTTTATTATTTTAGGTAGTTTTTTACGATTTTTTTATTTTTGGTGTATTTTATTAGTTGTTAATTTGTAATAGTGTATTTATACGTATATTCATCTATGTTTTGTACATTTTTATTTTTATTTTGAACATTTTATTTTATTATTTTATTCTTTTATTTTATATATCTATAACTTATTTTTGTAAGTATAAATATATTTTTATTTTATTTTTATGATGTAATTTGTAACCTTAAATAAATAAGCATGTATATTCTATAGGTATATTTATAGGTATTTTACCTATGTTTTATATACATCTCTGTATTTTATTTAGTTTTATTTTGGTTTTTATTTTTAATAGAATGCATATAATATTTATAGTATTATAAAAATATAAAATAATAAAGAATAAAAGAATAAGTTTCCCTTTTATTTTTTACAAGTATAACATAGGTCTTTTGTCTATATTTTTACATAAAAATGTTTTATTTTTTCATTTTATTTTCAGTTTTATTGTAGTTTTAATATACACATATGTTATAAATAGTAGATACAAAATTACAAAAACAAGAATTTGTAAAAATAATAAGGGATGTATAAAATGAATATTTTAATCGATAGAATATACGATAGGGGTCAAAAACCTAACTTTCACACAGTAACTCCAAAAAATATAAAACCACCACCATTAAATATCTTGTGAAAAATTATATACAGTTATAAGTGATTTTGATATATTTCAAGTTTTTATTCGAAATATATGGGTCTGTGAGGTTTGATTTTTGCCTTTTTATTCTGTGTATAAAATGAACACTGTGTATTATTTTTGTACAAATTTAATTTTGTATTTTATTTACATTATTATCTACTAATTTTATGTATAAAGTTTCTTTATTTGATGAATAAATAATAGCAAATAAAATATTTATAAAAAATGCATAAATAAAGAATGAATAAATGGCATTTTTATTGTATTTTTGGCCCTTATCTCCCCTACTTTATTACTAGTCGACCAACTCAATTCTTGACTTGGTCTCAAGGTTTAGGGTCATAAAATATCTTTGATATTTTATTCCCTTTTCTTTTCTTCTCTTTAATCTATAATTTTAGCATTAAAACCTTATTTTATATATAAATAATACAATAAATAAAGAATGCTATTATGCACAAATTAGTGCTATTTACATGCATTAGCTAGGGGTTTTAAGGCCAAAATGATAGAATAAAGGTGATGAAATGGAGATTCATCACCCCCTGTACTTGCCTTTGCTAGTCCCTTGTAAACACTTATGCAATAAGTACTGAAAGAATAAAGAAGAAGAAAAGAGAAAGAAAGAATAAAGAATAAATGGAATTGATTTTGATAAATAAACTTGTCATAACAAAATCAAAGTTTGTAGTTCAGGTTAGACCTTGATGTGAGAATGTGCGTGGAACCTGGTCGGGAACCAAATTTAAAACACAACAGCCTTCGAGAGTCCCATAACTCGATTCAAACCACCTCAATAACCGGGTCAGAACTAGCCTACATCATACACAAACCCTTATGACTTTGAAGCTGACTTGTACAATGTAAGTGATATTGGCTCTCCCCAACTGAAATGACAAAGGAACTGACTTCTCCAAAATGTCAACCTAATGATTCCCAATCCAGTACTCTATCCTCGAGGAGCAGGGTATTCCCTTCTAAGTTCAAGTGGCATCCAACTCAAGAGGAGGAGGTGAAGAAAAGAATGGACGGTAGCCAGTGTAGCTACCTATCCTGGGATGTATGACCTGTGTAGTCAAGTATCCAGCTACAGACTCACATGGTATAACTTGGATGTTCAAGCTTTCTTATTTTCTATACAACATATATACATACTTTGGCAGGCATTTTTATTTTATTTTCAATCCTATCCACTGTTTTGGAGTTTTTTTAATACTATTTACAACAACATTTACATAAGGAGTTTTCCTCTTGAGCCAGAAGTCTATCCCTCTTTTGAAGCTTTATTGCAACTCACACTCTCTTATCATTCGACTTCATTGTAACTAGATCAGGTTGGGGTGCACTTCCCTCCCTAGACGAGCACGAATGTTTCCACCCGTGCTGGCAAATCCAACCCCCTCACCACTCCAACTAAGTTGAGCCAAGTGAAAGGTGCAAGTGTCCAAGTTAGGTCACAGTCGACAAGAGTCACGAGTGCGTCTCGAAATGTTCTAGTTAGTTAGTTGAGGTGACTTGAACCCATCCCTGAGTCTCAAAGAATTAAGTTTGAATAGACCTAAAGTACCTCAAATCTAGTTCCCATAAGGTTCCAGTGCAGTTAGGTGCAGTAATGTCCAACCAAGCTCCAATCTTCGACTTTATTGGACTAGTTCAATCATCAAGCTCAATTAGAAGAATATGAATGTTATGCAAATGCAATGTACAATGTAAAAAGAATGTTGCAATTTTTCAAAAAGAATTTGAAAATACAAGAATTTTTATACAAAGAGTTTCGCAAATAAAAGAATTTTTGCACATAAAGTATAAAATATATACAACTATTTACATGGGCATGCTTATTTTTATTTATTCACAATTATTAAGAATTAAAGAATTTTACAAAATTTAGAAGTTATTTTATAGGTATATATATACAATTGGTAATGCATTTTATGCATGTATTTTATTTATATTTTATTTTGAATGATGCTTTTATTCCTCAAATTTATTTGGAAACAATTTTCAAAACTATAGTACAAAATAATTTTTGCAGATATTTACAAACACTTGAAAGCCATTTTGCAGATATTTTTCAAATATATATACATTTTTCAGAATATTTTTACAAAACATTTTCAAAATCATTTGCAAATAGGTTTTCAAATCCTTTATTTCACACAAAGAAAAAGAATTTTTGCAATCAAAATATTTTATAAAGGTTGAAAACATTTCACAAAAAGTTTTCCAAATGCTTCACACTATTTTTCAAATCATTTTGCAAACATATTTTTCACCTGATTTATTAATTAGTATGTACGAAAAGAATTTCGAGGAATAAGAAGTGTTATTAAATGGTTTTAATGAATTATATAGTAATTTTAGCCATATTTGTTAATAATTATATGAAGGTACGAGTTATGGATAAAGTATATACAAAGTATATACGACCCCCTATACTTAACATGAGCTATGACCTCATAGATCGAAAAGAGAAAGAGAAGGCATAACTCGTGCTGAGTATAGAAAAGCCTATACTACAAGGACTGAAAGAATAAGGAATAAAAGAATGAAGAGATAAATGAATAAGAAGGTGACCGCCCCCTATACTTAGGATCAAATAATCCTAAGTATAGCAGACTGTACACAATGCAGGGAGGGCCGAGGGTGGGAATGAACATATCACAACTCAGGCCGTCTCCCCTTATACTTAGGGTGAGATATCCCTAAGTATATTAGAGCAAATAAAAAAGAGAGGAGACAGTGGAGGGGACCAAACAATGAATGAATCTGGGGTGCACCCCCTATACTTAGGACAAAATACGTCTTAAGTACAGAAACTAACACAAAGGGGCGACACCTTTTATACAGAAAACGAAGAATGAGAAGGAAAAGAAGAAAAGATAGATATATACATATAGATGAACATATCGTGGAGAATGTAAGAATCACTCCCCCTATACTTAGGGTAAAGTATCCCTAAGTATAGACAATGACAAGAGTGAAGAAACAGAATGGAGAAAGAACAACACGATGTGTACCCCCTATACTTAGGACAAAGTATGTCCTAAGTATAGACACACAAATATGGCGAAAGATTTGGGGCACAGACTATACATACGAAAGAAAGAAGGAATAAAATACACAATACGTATATACAACAAGTAAAGAATGTGAAGTACATGACAGTATCTAGTACGCGAATAACGTGCTCTCGTCATCGTCTCCCTGTGAGAATGAGGACGCAGTTAGATAGCGAAAAGACACTTGGGTATGCAATCAAGTGGGTGTCAGCTACCGGGGATAAGAGATCCCAAACTAAATCAAGGACCGGTAGAATGAATCAAAACATCAACTCATAAGGAAGGAATGTGAGATTAGAGCTGATACCCTAAGACAAGGAGGAAGAAGGAGCGGTATAAACTTCTCTAAGTCAATCAAGGTCTCAAAAAGGTATAAAAGGTGAAAAGCAGGAGACTGCAACGTGATATCCGGTTATCATAGAGTTAGAAAGTTGCAAGAATACACCAAACAACACAATACATGGCTCAACCTTACGAGGGTCCTCAAGGTGAGCAAAATCAGAGATCTCAGAAAAATCAAAATATTCGGCTCCGTGCTCCCACAGACAGGAGACACATCCAGAGAGGAGACTGAGTACAACAATCAGAAGACTTAGCTTCGTGCTCCAACAAAAAGGAGACATTAGCAGTGACGCTGAGTACTAAGAAAATGATGTACCCTCCCGCAGATAACCCTCGAGGAGTAATACATACTAATCAATGAATAATCAGAACAAAAGCTCACCCTTGCGAGGGTTGTCAAGGTGAGCGGACTCAAAGGAGTCAGATCCATCAGACGAATCAATAGAAGCGGTCTCGACAGGCGAGAGATCGTCTACCAAAAGAAGAGACAAACATATCAAGAGAATGTGGCAGCATCCTGCAGACAACCCTCAGGGAGCGTACTGCCAACGAAGCATCGAATAATCAGAGAAAGATGGCTCATCCTTGCGAGGATCGTTAAGGAGAGCAAACTCAAAGGAGCCTAGGCAAATAGGTCCCAAGATCCAACAGATCAGATACAACAAAAAGGCAACGGGGACCAGAAATATATCGGATGACTCGTTTCCCTGCTCCAACAGAAAGGAGACACAATCAACAAGGGGAATCGAGTGTAAAGAAAAATGTTGCATTTCCCCGTAGATAGTCCTCGAGGAACAATGTAAGCTAATCAATGAATAATCAGATCAGGTATCGTTCTTGAGAGGGTCGTCAAGGAGAGAGGACTCAAAAGAGTCAATCAAAATGCTCTCGGTAGATGACAGATCGTCTACCAATAGAATAGACCGTGTATATAGCAAGGTGTCATAGTCTCTCGCAGATAACCCTCGGAGAGCACTATGAACTAGGCAAGAAATAATAAGAAATGTGATACTCATCCTTGTGAGGACTGTTAAGGAGAGAAGACTCAAAGGAGTCAGGGAAATTGGCCTTGTGCACCTATAGTCGGGTGCACAATCAACATGGAGGCGAAGCAGTCAAATCATATGACTCAATTCTGTGCTCCAAAAGATGGCAGCACAGTCAGCAAGTGGAACCGAGCGTAGAAAATGTGTCACATTCTTCCGCAGATAGTCCTCGGGGGGAGTAATACGAACTAGGTCAATCAAGTCTTGGGATTGCTGGCATCAAATCTCAAGTCCTCAAAAGCAATCAATCAATCGATCAATCATAAGGAGGGCATAAGATTATCTGAGGGTCAAATGAGTCAATCTCATTCATAGCAATGCGGTCCCTCAAGTCAATCAATCTAGATGAGATGGCACAAAGGATAATCATAAACCCTTGAGGTGCCATAGGTGGATGGTCATGTGGGTTCCACAAAGAGAATAAGGAGATTGAACATGTGTCAAAGAAAAAGATGAGAGATTATGTGGGTTCCGCACCATCGCTCTGAAGTCCGAATCAAGATAGTCAATCAATCCTCAAAATCAATATGGTAGGGACCTCAAAAGAGAGAGATCAATCAAAGCTCATGAAATCCTCATGGAATCATCAAAGCATATGACATCCTCAATTTGGTGTGCAAGATCAAAATAATCAAATAATAATCACACCTAATGATCATGCATCATCAAAGTCCTCAATAAGCTCTTATGCACATATCGAAAGTCAAATCCACCAATAATAATATATCAATCTTAGCATCCTCAAAACATGCCCGTCTTACTCCAATAATCAATGCAAGTCAAAATCCTTGATGCGGGCAATACCGTAAGCACAACAATCCTGGGTAAAAGAAGGGATGATATAGGGGACATGAGGAGGGTGGGTGAGATGAAGATGGACACAATCAAAATTGTGGTTCAAGGAGAGAGTCTCCTCGAACCGGACTAGATGTGGGTGATATGGGCAAGGAGAGAAAAGCTGCAAAATCCGTCTAAGAAAGTGAAGCTCAAGACCCAATATCACGACTCAATATAAATGAGGAGATATATGTATAAGAGAGGTAGAGAGACTCAAAGATGAAAAAGGATGAATCACACGGATGGGACTGCAAAACTCAAAGAGGTATGAAAATGCAAATGGACTCCAAGTCACAATCAATACACAAAGTAATCCCCCGATTCACCTACTCAACACAGTGATGACCGAGATGTGGTCTATTTATCTCTATTGATTTTAAAGTTAGGTGATCATCACAAAGTTGCACACACCGAAGACAGGCTTGGGATTTGGGCACTAATCCTTAGCGTTTATGTAGGAATAAAATGCACATACAAGGAAGAGGTTGCTATCCCCAATATAAGGAATCCATTACATTTCATTTTAGAGATTAAGTAGAGTTAGAAGTATCGATTTTATTTTAGTTATCACTTTTTTGTTATTTTTCAATGCACGTGCCTAGCAAGGATTCCAATTCCATTTAGCATCCTAGGTGAGTAAAATCAGAGGGGGAAGATTGGAAAAGCCATACAAGTCAGAAAATGATGATGTATGCAAAGTCAGAAAACTTACAATGCTTTCCAACTCTCTCCATGTGGGATGCATAACAAGATTGAAAACCTATGTTATATGCAAATGCAATGTGATGGAATCTGCCTAGGATAGTAACTGCTATTATCGTGGAGCACCATATGTTTATTATTCAGAGTCAAACCCTAAAGTCCGATCTTGGAGATATCTCGGTGCCCACTACAACAGGACCTGCCAGTGCTGTACGACGTCTCTCATAGCGCGAGGGTTCGAATCTGGATAACCAACAATTATTATTTGACTAAGTCTAGAAGCACATCTATAGTTACAAGCAAATATATTAAGGGCTTTGGACCTTACTCTATCGGTAAACAATCCCTAAACTAGGGCTCATTCACATAAAATAATAAAATAAAATGAAAAAGCGTCAAAAGCGTCGAGGCCCCCAAGGGAACAATCCCTCGAGCACTGGACCTTGAGAAGTAGAAGTGTAGAGAATCCTGAATTATTACAATTCTAGAATCACTCTCTCACATAAATATACATTTTTAAGAAAAATGCAAAAGTCGAAGCTCAGAAACTGTCTCAAAAATTCCTCCAAGTCTCGATTTCCTATCGGATCAGTCAGAATGTCATCTCCACCAAGCTTGGGTGCATAGGTCCTCCTAGGAGATCCTCCGTCACGCCGCAGTCCCTTACAACGAATTCAAACATGAAGGAGTGTCAGACAGTTCACAATAATATCAAATAATAGATAAAAATAATTAATTAAATAAATGCATAAATAGATAGATGAATGAACAAGAGATAACAAACAAAACAAAGTAAGCTCCAACTACGCATTGTTGCTCCCTAGCAACGACGCCATTTGATGAACAGGAAAATTAAGCCGAAGTCATGTCATTCCACAATGTGGAAGGACAGTCGCTGATGTGATCTCAGACAAAATCATCAATCAATCAACAATTAATTACAATATGAATAAAGCAATGAAAGATAAAAAATGTGGAGTTGAAATTTATTATAACTCTACAACAAAGTGTATAGTGTGTAAGCATGTGTAGAGGTCGAACACTGGGAGCAAACGGCAGGAGGCAAAATAGATACACAAAAATTCTATCATGTATCTCTTGTTCAGTTTATTGTTTTTGTGGGTTTTTAGTTTTATATTTTTTAAGTTTTATTGTTGGTTTTGTAATTTTGTATTTTCTTTTTATATTTTTATATTTTTAATATTTTCTTATTGATTAGATACAATATATATGTATATGTATAAATACAATATAAGGTATACATAGATACTATATAGATAAAAATATGTAAAAATAGATAAAATACAATAAATATAATGCTTTTGTGATTTTTACATTTTTCTATTTTTTCTGTCATTTTCTTGGATTTTTTGCTAATTTTTATGTATTTTTAAAGTCAAAAATATCCTTAGTAAGGGATTAATAAATAATATGAAATTGATTTGGGTTGTGAAAATATGAAATAATTCCCAAAATTACCTAAATTAATTTTAATATATAAATATGTATATAAATAACATTATAAAATAGAAAAACATATTTTTTTGGTATTTTTATAGAATTTTTATATTTTTTGTTGGATTTTAGAGCTTTATGATTTTAAGGTTTTCTTTTTCTATTTTTAGGGTTTTTTTCTGGAGTAAATAAATGCTAAAATATACTACATATAATATTTTTTGGTATTTTATAGTTTAGATAGGGATTATCTAGGCTACTTTTCATTTTTAATAACTGGATAAAGTGTAAAAAATGCCAATTAAAAATATAGGCATAAGTATACAAGGCATGAAGCATCTAACCCACTTTTTGTGGATTTTTAAGAGTACATTACCTATGATAAATAAATTGATAAAACATACAAAAATATATGTCCTAGCAGAGATATTTTTGCAATTAAAATAAACTACAAGGATCTCTATGTAAAAGCGCCAAAAACATACAACATTTATTTTATTTTTAAAGAGTAATTTACAAGTACAAAACCAGCTAGGTCTTACATGCAAAATACCCATCACGTGGGACTACACGTGCTGCATGCTGGGAAGGACCAAAATGCAAATACAAAAAAGTTCAGGGACCTCTCAACAATTTTTATGAAAATATATAACATGAACTTCATTTTATTTGACTAAATAATAATTTACAAAACTCGCAGGGGTATCCCTACAGTTTCTCCACCTCACATGGGGCGGCACGTAAGGTGACATGGACTGGACCCAAATGCAAATAAAATAACTACATGGGGTCATATGCAAAATGTCTATTTTATTTTATACAGCTAACTTTATTTATAGGACTAAACAATAAATACAAAAAATGCAGGGAGAGATTTGCAATTTACCCCATTAAAGGCGCGGGCCAATGGCTGGATCCTCTTCACTTAAACACGTGTCGCCCGTACAATGGTCGATGATGCTTCGTCGATGGACGACCAAGATTAGATCGCGGATCATGATCAGATGGTGAAGACGTGGCGACATCCAATGGCTCTGATAAGAACTGGGGGCTCCTTCTTTATCCAACGATAATGGGCAGGCCTGGAAGAACGGGGAAGAAGCTCTCCTGGGGCGAGCTTTGATCGGACATTGCAGGTTCCTCCAACCTTCTCAGGTGCCGCCGAGCATCTCTCTTCGTTCCCGGACGTCCCCTGCATCGATTGATACCTTCAAAAGAGCAACTAGAGCTCCGGCGTGCTCATGCAAGGTCGAGGAAGGTTGGGAGTTCCAAGTGCCTCTTCTTCCTTCAAAAATAGACCCTTACGGGTCTTTTGGCTCTCCAGACCCTACAAGAAAAAACTCACAAGCAAAGTGGAGATCTGGTGGCCTTATTTGGTGGTGAGGGATGGGTAGATGGCTCGAGCGGAGCTCCTCCGGCATGCGACGGAGTTGGGGGAGTCGATCTCCAGATCCACGATGGATATGGGTGAATGGTAGGGTGCTAAGCATAGGGAAATGGAAGGGGAAGAAAATGGGGTGAAATGGTGGTCGAAAAACAAGGGAGCACGATGGAATCGTTTGCCGGAGCTCCGAAGGGACTTATTTACGCTAGTTAGCTACTTAAATCCCTAATTAAAATGCATAAAAATGATCCTATAAGCTACGACTACCTAGGAAATGATAAATAGCGCAACTCAAACCTGGCGTTTTCGCCAAGGAGCAGGACCGCCGGTGGTCGTGGGTGCAACCTCCAGCTCCTTCCACCCGCTCGGACCCTCCAGGGGCTCCTCCTTGTCACAAAGAAGTTCGCTAGGCTGAAGGTGGAGGTAGAAAGGCTTGGAAGCTGACCAAATTTGAGAATGGAGGTGTGGGTGTTTATTTATCAACATTGTGACGTACCCTTATTGACCGGTCTATGGTAAAGAATCAGAGCTATACACAATATGTACAAGGTAGGGGCGTATATGTACACTAATCAGTAAACAAGTGTCAAGAAGACATCGAGGGTGATTGATCAATACATCAACCGAGAAAAAAGGGATGGAATCATGGGAAACGACAACGTCACTTCATACGGTCAAATGGTTGAGTTGACCGACGATCAACCAACCATGGATGCTAATTGGTCCACGCAGACTTGCTAAAACATAAAATAACAGTTTTTGTTATAAAATAATTATTTAAAAATAAGAAATGATTTTATTAAATTTTGATTATAAAATAGAAAATGTTTATTATTTTATGTAGTATTTTATTATGATTTTTATTTATTTTTTCGTGTATTTTATTAGAAGTTAATTTGTAATAGTGGATTTATAGGTATATTCATCTATGTTTTGTACATTTTTATTTTTATTTTGTATATTTTAATTTATTCTTTGATTATTTTAGTTTATATATTTATAACTTATTTTATGAGTAAAAATATTTTTTTATTTTATTTTTATGATGTAATTTTTGCACTTAAATAAATAAGTATGTATATTCTATAAGTATATTTATAGGTATTTTACCTATGTCTTATATACATCTTTGTATTTTATTTAGTTTTATTTTGGTTTTGTATTTTTAATATAATGTATATAATAATGACAATATTATAAAAATATAAAAAATAAAGAATCAAAGAATAGGTTTCCCTTTTATTTTTATACAAGTATAACATAGGTCTTTTGTCTATATTTTTACATAAACCTATTTTATTTTTCATTTTCTTTTTAGCTTTATTCTAGTTTTAATATACACATATGTTATAAATAGTATTTACAAAATTTAAAAATAAGAATTGGTAAAAATAATAAGGGATGAATAAAATGAATATTTCAATCGGTAGAATGTACAATTGGGGTAGAAAATCTAACTATCACACAATAATTCCAAAAAATATAAAACCACCACCATTAAATAGATGGTAAAAGGTTATATATAATTAGAGGTGATTTTGATATATTTTGAAGTTTTATTTGAAAGATGTGGGTCTGCGAAGTTTGGTTGTTGGCTTTTTATTGTGTATATATAATGAACATTGTGCATTATTTTTGTACAAACTTAATTTTGTTTTTTATTTACATTATTGCCTGCAATTGTTATGTACAAAATTTCTTTATTTGATGAATAAATAATAATGAATAAAATATGTGTAAAAATGCATAAATAAAGAATGAATAAATGACATTTTTATTATATTTTTGGCCCTTATCACCCCCTACTTTATTCCTTGTTGACCAACTCAATTCTTGACTTGGTCTTGGGGTTTAGAGTCATAAAATATCTTTGATATTTTATTCCCTTTTATTTTCTTCTCTTTATTCTATAATTTTGACATTAAAAACCTTATTTTATATACAAATAATACAATAAATAAAGAATGTTATATGCACAAATTAATGCTATTTACATTAGCTAGGGTTTTTAAGGCCAAAGTGATCGAATAAAGGAGATGAAATGGAGATTCATCACCCCCTATACTTACCTTTGTTGGTCCCTAGCAAACACTTATGCCTCGCAAATATGAATATATGAACAATATGACTTATACAATATAAATATAGTCGAAGGATATATTTATATAACCTAACCCCATATACCAAGTCAACATAGATTGGTTGATAAATAAATAAGGGGAGATAGAAAATCATAAACATAATTAATTATACACCACACATTATTTATTATCGATCAATACTTATCCAATTTTCAAAGATTTTTAATTAATCCATTTGTATATTTTTTTCAAAAAAATCATTTCATATTTATTTTTTAAATACATTTAAAAAATATAAAATAGGTTAAAAATATTATCTTGTATATATGCTAAGAAACCCAACATTCAAATTATCAATTTCTCAACTTCCAAACATCATAATTTTGTCATATGAACACCAATTTTACTATACTTACCTTTAAAGTTCATAAAATCATATTCTCTAATTAATGAAGGTGATTTTATTAAAATCAGAGTCCATTTGCAAAAAGTTGGTTTTGGGACCTAACAACAATTGGGTTTCTGAGCTATTTATTTTCTTTAGATGACACTATTTATAGTTTTAATGATTTTTATAATTTTTATTATTATTTTTATCTTGTATTTTAACCATGATTTATTTCATAATTTTTTGAAACTATTTAATAATTTAAATAAACCAAATACCCTAATGTATATATGAATTTGACTAGTATAGCATATACATGTATTTATAAAAATATTTAAATTAATTTATTAAAATCAAGAAAAATTCACATACATCCTATTTATAATCTTATTAATTAATAAAATATAAACTTAATACGTTATTTATTAAGTTATTAAATTAAAAATACAACATATATTTATCAAGTATTATTTATATCTATTTATTCATATAATATTTATATTTCATTAAATATATTATTTATAAAAATAAATATTTTATAATTTTGGTATTTAATTATCTACAATTTTCCCTTTTTATGCTTATATTTATTACATAATTAATAACATAATTCCATAATTTGGCCAACCAAGTGCTTACATGTGTCAGCACCTCAAGAAGCAGTCGGAGCTTCTCTGTTCCAACGCCCTAATTTCTCCCTATTATTCCAACGTCACCATTCATCCTAAAATCCATCTAACCCTCCATCTCCTACTAACCATCCCATCACACACCGACCCTAGGATCATCACCTAACCCTCACCGATTCGTCTATAGAAATTTCCAAAGAGGGTCAGTTCATCCTAACTTCTCCAGTCCAGTTCTAACAGAACCGACCTCCCACCTTCCAAGATTTGGTTCTTCAATCTCGGGTGACAGTCGACAAAGCCACTAGCTCCACGGGGAAGAGGAGACGTCGAGGAGTCGTTCCAAGGCCAGACCTCTACCTTGCACCACGACATCACGCGTGTAGAGCTCCATGAAGACCGACCTATTGAGTGATGACCTGTAGAGTCATAAACTCTACAATTCCCAAGTATCCAATTTTCCTCATTTCTCATGTCCATTTAGTTTGTCTAATCACACCATTAGTTAGGATAATCATCATTCTTTAGATTAGACCTAAAATCTGACTCCAATTTGGCCCAATTATGTAGGATATTTGGATATGAAAGTAACCATATTTGGAAACCATCTTCTATTTTCTGTTCAACAAACAATCAATTTCCAGGTCAATTCCCATAGAATCGAGCTCTTAGTATTCTTCAAGGTGTTCGATCATCTGGGCTTCTTCACGAGGAGTAGTTGGGTGATTATTCACTCCAGTTTAAGCAGCACCTGCTCAAGAACTGGAGATATTTCTGGGACCCTAGAAGGCTTCAGGCCTTCGATCATCATCTCAACTATCCTCCTCGTAGTAAGCGAGTTCGAAGGGGGAGCATCCTTCTTTAGCCCTACCTTCGCTTTGTCATCGTGCAGAAGCCATCATCATTGCTCATCAGACATCAAATCACCGCCTGGAGCAAAATCCTCATCGTCACATTTCTTCAAATTAGGGAAGAACTGGATGAACACCCAAGAATCACATTCTTCCTACGTGTGTTACAAGTCGACGATTCGGATCGATTCTCAGATTCTAATCATCACCGTTCGAGACAAATCGGTAGAACAATTGCATATTCAGCCTTGTCGACTTCCAAAATTCTGCAGCACCTAGAAAAAATTTGCATTTATGTTTAGGTCCCCACGCATGGATCTACTACAAGAGAAGTTATTTTATTCTCATTTTAGTCTTTGATCAGGGATTGGTTTGCATGTATTTTATTTCTTTTGTTTGCAGTTATACCCCTACATTTTGTTAACTTAGGATGCTCATTAGACATTTTTCGACAATTTTCTATGATGGTTAGTTAACTACCATATCTTTGACTTGAGATGATTTCCAAAGATTTTCGTCGCTTATTTTCATGATTTATATTTATCAAAGTTCTTCTCCATTTTGAGTTTTCTTTGAGTTTTCTCTTCGAGCCCGTTGCTCGAGTTTTTCGTGTATTCCGATAAAAGCACAAAACCATTATCTGAGTATGGAACCATGAGGTCAATTATAATTCAAGAAGATCTTAGACGATTGTGTGGGACAGATTGTAGGACATCAATCACCTGCTTATCTATAACTTATCGAAATGAATTATTTTGATCTCATTATGGTGATGAACTGACTAGAAAGGCATCATGCATGCCTTAACTGTTTTCAGAAGACAATAACTTTTCACCTTCCTAACTCGATAGAGTTCTATTTCGTTAGAAAGACATCCAATGATAATGTACAATACATCTCTACCCTGAAGGCACAACAATTGTTAGAGCAAGGATGCCAAGGTTATTTAGCTTATGTATCCGCTACTTCAGGGTCAGACAAAATGATAGAAGATGTACCTATAGTGTGCGAGTTTCCTGATGTATTTCCAGATGAACTACCTGTATTTCCACATGAGCGAAAGATTGAATTTGGAATCTCTCTCACACTTGATACTCATCATATCTCTATCCCTTTACATAGGATGGCATCTGCTGAGTTACGAGAGTTAAAGGTATAATTCGCTATACATATCTCTACCACATTATACTGTATAGTAGATCACTTGTTTGAAAAATATTCCTTTGAAAATAAATAAAAATATGAAAATAAAAATGAAACAAAAAACTTCAAGATTTCAATAAAAAGTGTTTTCCCATTTCTTTGAGTATAAATTAAAAACCACAAAATATTATTTATCTAAAAAATCTAAGTGTTGCTATTATGCTTCATTCAACCCAGAGACACTTACATGGTTAATAATTAGTATAGATAAAAATAGGAGAGAGAATCACTTTTATTCATTCTATTGTCTCTCTCTCTTTTCCTTTTTTTTGATTTTTTGTTTGACCAACTAGGGTCTCTCTTTGTGGTTCTCTACAATAACACATTTCACTTTTAACTGCAAGTCAGATCCTCATTATCCAATGTGCATTTGGACCATTGTGACCTGCAAATAAAATAAAAAAATTAGAAACATTGAATGTGATTAAAATAAAAAACAACTAGTTAGTAATTAAAGACAATAATTTATAAAGAAAATAAGAATAAGTGAAAATCTTCGAAAAACATCCTTTTATTTTATTCTTTTTATTTTTTATCTTTCATTATTTTCTATTTTTTGTAGTTTTTAAATGCAAATTATTTGAACGTGAAAAGTGATATTATGCATAAAATAGGGTGAAAATGTGATGAGATGAACTCAACATTTTGCTTAATTCTAATATTATAGTATAATAAATTGGTGATTCATCATACCCCCATGCTTAAATCTTGCTAGTCCCTAACAAGACAATGATATATTAAAAAATAAAAAAAATGATTAGAGAAGGTGCCCAGAGGATTTACAACAAACACACCGACAAAATCCTAAGATTTTAAAACCAAGATTAAACAAATAACAAACAAAGACTGAATCGACCTTTGGATTAATAATGTGTTTTGGCTCCCCTTAGATTTGAATATTCGATTCGACAGTCGTCAAGTTCTATCTATCAACTTTAATCGGTTCCATCCTTTGGCCAAGTCAGATCATCCTGATCAACATATATGATCTTTTAACCTTGAGTTGATTTTAAACTGTGTGAAAGCTACAACTCTTCCCAATGTACGAGACAACGTACACCCTTAAGCAAGGTATCAGGAGATTCACAAAATTTAAAGCCTGCATTGCCTCTAAATCTAGGCTTATTCTCATTTCACCTGAATCCATCATCAAAAGAAGATGGGTGCAAATTGTAGAGAACCTGGATTTTCTAGGATTTTTATAGACCGCTTTAGTCCGTTGCTCTCATATTTTTCTTTTGGTAGAGCATAACCCTGGTCCTCTTTGACCTCTTTTAGATTAGTAGCAATAGTGACGGCTACTTGGATTATTTGGTAGAGCTGGGTTGTTTAAGTAGATTATTCTTTGATGGATATTTGCTTTGCATTTAATTTTTTAGAATAGGCATCCTTTATTGTGCCTTCCTTTTGGAAGGACTTTGTGTCATTGGGTATCAAAAGAGTATATGTATAAAATATGACTTTTTAATTTACTGTAAAAGGTAAGTTTATGGAGAGACCATGATTTATAAAGAATAAGTGGTTCATGAATTTAGATCACTGAAATTTGCTTAACATGAGATTCAGAGTTACTCCCTTCCTTACTATAAATTGAAAAGGACCCTTGTACAAGCAAACTAAGTTGAACTAGGGTGTAATATGCAGTTTGTTCGATAATTAATCAAGAGTAAAAGAGTGATATCGCTGTCAAGATGATCTATTTAGACACAACTTTCGGTCATTGCTAAAAATTAGTGGAACTTAAGGAATTAAGTATAAAACAATCCCAAAGAACTCGAATACTAAAGTCTAATGAAATCCTTTGAAATTAATAAGATTAAGGTCTTCTTAGTCTAAGTTCAAAACTTGTAAACATTAGACTTGAAATCCCAAAATGTTACGAGAAAAAATGGGGGAATTTTTCCTAAAGAAACTGTATATTTTTGAATATTTTTTAGAAAAAATTGCAAAATTTTATGGGATTTAGTTATATGCAAAAAATGATTTTTTAAAGAAAAAATGATGCAAAGGTTTTTTCTGAAAATGTTAGAAATTTTTGAAATTTTTATGATTTTTTGAAAAACATAATGAAAATAATAATTTTTGTATTTTAAAATAAAAGCAATGTAAAAAAATGGATTTCATGAAATATGATGCACCCCTAATTTTTAGTAGGATCCATGCCCGCATAATGATAAAACTGTGGAAACATAGAATGTGTGACAACAAGAGTGGAGAAAATGCAAGATGCAAGTGATCAAAGATGCTTTTTTTATTATTTTGTAATTTATTTTACCTTTTTTGTGGGTTTCCCACATACTTATGTTGAACTACATTTATGAGAAATGATGTAAAAATGCAAGTCTAGACAAAAATACATGAAGGTAACTGTGGGGTTTGTTCCAATGTGATGGTTTAACATCCCCCATCGAGCTCCAGGGTTAAGAATAGCCCTGATATACTCACACCTGAATAACTTAATTATGTCTCGTTGTAATACGACCACTTAGCAATCTATCAAAATCGAGCAGATATCTCCGCGAGGAGTGGCTCGGCTAAAATCTCCTAGATAAGTCTAAGGTCAAACTTTGGGACACTACTAATTAATCTATCTAACTAGGGCCTAAATATATTAATCAAGCTACTCAAATATGTTACCTAAGTCAAGTGTGCAAAATATGAATGCATGATTTTCGTTTTTTATGGATTTTTCATGTAAATATATTAAATGCCACAAATTGGGAATAAATACAACACAATGCAAGCATAAAGGTAAAGACAACTCACAAATAATGCTTCTATTTTAATGAAGTTTCAATTGGATTGATCAAACATAAATTGCTTCAAAAAATATAGTCAATTTTATAGTCTCCAAAATATCTTTTTTAATGATTTAATAATCACGCCAAACTAAGTATCTATACATTGAAGTACTCCTAATAAAGTACTAAATCGGGAATTAAGATCCAAAATATTTCATGCAAGGATCCTGATTAAATCAATAAACCCAAAGCAAATTAGGGCTTAATGAGGCATTAAAATCAATTAGCATGACAAGCAAGCCATCTAAATAAGGTTTATATGTCAATATATGTCTTTGAGTCTTTATTTAACATAAACATAACACATCAAAGAGTTAACTTCATCACATTAAAGAGCCTAAAGATACATTTAAAGTGAGACCAATTTCATCAAATTTAAACAATATATGCTCAAGATATTAACACATCAAGTCATGGCCACAATTTTAAGAAAAAAATTAAAACATAACTAACATGTCCAAAACAAGTCTGAGATGCAATATATAGACACTATTGTCGTTTAACATGATATTTAACCAACGTGGTGCTATAAATGGAATTAAAACATGTCAATAGGCTTATCTGCAATTTCTCCCAGGAGGCACGTGCTCCACACACACTAGACCTAGATGTAATTTGCCAAAACTCGGATATAGATTATGTAAAATACCCCACTCATGTGCAACGACTCATGTGGGGTTAGGCTTGAGGCGCTGACTTGCTTTGAGTGATGTGGCGCATCCTGGTAGCTCGCGTGTAGGCTCGGGTGGCCCAAAGCTCAGATGTGAACTGCATTTTCAGAGAGTGGTGTGGAGTATATCACAACCTTTAGATTAGATCCCGAGGATCCAATCCAATGATATATGCTCATTGAAGTCTCCTCCCTCCGTTGCAACTCGAAGACATAAAAAGAGCTCACGTAATGAATATCTTCCTCCTCTGCACTCCTCTACTATGTATAAAGGTCCTGACATCTTTGTAAATATGTCATGAGGATGATGAAGTGTCGAATGAGGGTCTTGATTCTGACCATTGGATCCTACACGGTTAGAGGTCTATACCTAAAGTAAAGGATCTTGTTTAATGGAAATTGAGGAGGAATGTGGACTATTGGAGGCTAAGAGAGGTTGAGACCTAAGTGGGTTTCTCTCCTGTGCAAGGAGAGAAAAGGATCGGGATGACGAAGATGGAGAAGCGGAGGAGAGAAGAGGATGGATGCACGGATAAGATGGTGTGATGATGATGCTATGCATGAGGTGACAAAGGTGTATAATTGTGCTGCTAAAAATTAGATAAATAAAGAGAAAAGATGAATAGTGCTTACCTGGAAAGGAAGATGGACACTGAGATGGACCGAGGAGGATCGAACGGGCTAGGGGAATGAAGCTCGGAGCTTTTGGTCATCGCTCAAAGATTTTGCAAGAAGCTAAGGTTGAACAACTCCGAGATGCGATGAACATAAAGATTGCAAAGGAATCCGAATGTCCAGTCTTGTAGGGTTTGCGATGCCCGATAAGTCGGGTCCGACAATTGTTGTATAGGCCCCTCTCTCGGATCTTAAATATACACAATCCAGTGCATCAACAATTAACCCATAATAATGCTCAAGCAATAAATCAGGTGAGCTAAAATTTATTATCCCCAACAAAATGATATGTATAGTATGCAAGTGTAGGATCGAACTACAACGGAGCATAGCCATAAAAACTAAAAATAAAAAGAAAATTCAACTAATGTTTTTGTGTACTTTATAGGAATTTTTTTATTTTTGTAGGTTTTAATATTATACATATATATTGTGGATTTTTATTTATATATTTTATATTTTATATTTTTATGTTTTTCTTATTTTTAGTTTTCTTTTTCATTAATATGTATTAAGTGTATATATAAGTATATATAGATAATGTGTCCAATATAATAGCTATATAGGATATAAATATATAGTATATAGAAATAAATCAGAAAATACCCTAAAGTGCAACCCTTTATTACAAGTTTTTAATATTAAGGGCATTTAAAATTATTGATAATAATCATAAGTAATATATAGTAGTAATATGTATATAAGATATATATATATATAGTATTCTATTTATAAATACAAATATATAAATTTAAAAATTACAAAATAAGTTTTTTTGTCTTTTTAGTATTTTTATCTATTTTTTTGTTAAATTTATTGTAATTTTTACTATTTTTTATTTTTAATTGATTAAAAGGTCAAAATAGTGGCTAATAATACTAGATTGAATTGTTTTAAAATTTAGAAATAGATAAATACCTCAAAATTTATCTAAAATATTTTTAATATGTAATATATAATATATGTAAAATTCAAAAATAAAAACGGATATGTTTGGATTTTTAATTAACTTTAATAAGGTTTTTTGTTTTTTTAATTTTTAATGTTTTTCATTTGTAATTTTTAGTGATTTTTGGTCTAAAGTTGCAAAATAAATAATAGAGATACTTTATTTTTTTTTTGGATTTTTTAAAAACATTTTTTATAATTTTTATGTATTTTTAAATGTAAATCGGACAAATATACATTATTTTTGAATTTTAGAAAAAAGAAAATACTTTTAATTACCTTCCAAAGTTATATGTGATTTAATATAGTCCTTGACACTTAAAATAATTTTCCTAAGAGTTTTAGATGCAAAATGTTATTTTTAAAAAAGTAAATACAAGAAATAAAATCAATTGTTTTAGCAAGGACCTGAATGCAATTTAAATAAACATAACATGCATTCCGTAATATATTTCAAAAGTCCAAGAACATATGTGCGAAATCCTAGAAATACTCAATTAAATATGCCTGGTAGGGGTATATTTGCAAAATTCAAAAAGGTATTGAGCCTAGTTGCAAAATTTCCAATTTATATAACACTAAAATTATATAACACTGAAATTCAAATTCCTTGGATTAAACAATAACATAGACCCATAGGGGGTCCTCTACAAAATATCCCACCCCTCACGTGTATGCATACACGAGGTGACGTGGACCAGACTCGAATGCAAATAAAATAAATGTTGGGACTTTAATGCAAATATTACAAAAATAAATGAACTGAAACTGAAAGCTTGTGGACTAAAATGAAAATACAAAACTAGGGTATACAGGATAAATTGCCCCTCTTGTGTGCGATCCAATGGTTGATGGGTTCCCACTTACCAAGCGTTACCACACGAATGATCGATGACACTTTACAGATGAACGGGTTGGATTAGATCTAGCGACTTGATCTGACGGTGATGGGCATGCTCATCCAATGGCAACTATACAACTTGGAGCGGGCTTAGGATCAGAGGGCTTGGGACTATCAGGAAGAATAGGGAAGAACACCCAGCTGGGTGAACTTCGATCGGTGACGTTGGTCAACTTCGGTCACCAGAGCAGCTCCCAAGTGGTGCAAAACATGACAAGAGGTCTTCCGCATCGGCTAGGGAGCTCAAATGGATTCGGGACCCATCGTTAGGGTCCTGTATGGATGATGAAGCTGGAGCTCCAAAAATACCTCTGGCATGGCAAAAATCAACCTAAGGAGGGCCCTCCAAGTCCAGAACCTGCAAGGTTATTTCTACACAAGAAACATGAAAGTTCTGGGCATGGATTGGTGCAAAAATGGCCGAGGGTGAGGTATGGCGAAGGTGCTCCGGTGAGTGATGACGGAGGAGCACCGATTGCTCAATTTGGAGGAGATTGAGGTGGATAAATATGCCTGGGCTTTAGAGAACTTGAAGGGGAAGGCGACGAAGGTGTCAAGCAAGGCGGAGCACAGCAGAACACATGCAAACATTGGTCGAAGCTCAAGCTCTGATGAACTACGATTTGGACTTTTCATGAATTAAAAGAAGAAATTACACGAAACTAAATCCTAAACTAGTCTATCTCTACTGTTAGGAATAAAAAACGAAGAAACCTATGGCTCTACTCTCAGAACAAGGAGCCAAGGTGGAGCTCCGCCTGAAGGTCTCCGACGATCTCTGAATCACCATTTTTGATCCTATTTCTCCATGCAGAAAGCTCCAACGAGGTTGCTGTTATCACCAACAAGCTTGGGCTTGATGATGTTTGGGAGTTTCGAGGTTATAATGGGACCAAAATTCGATTGTATGTGTAGGGTTTATACACACACACACACATATGGGATATTTGACCAAGGACGCAGCTCGATGCAGAGCGCCATCGATAAAGGAGAGATGACGACGTGAAAGAACATTGATCGAGGCAGAAAATCTATGAAGGAAGCAATCTGTTTAGGTGCGAGGATTGATGGGGAAAAATCTAGGAAGACAAGGAGGTCAATGGTTCTGATAACCCTACAGGAGTCGGAGGCTAGTTGACCGGCATGCCAACCAAGGTCGGCCCCCTGTTGGGCCATGTATGCCATTAGAAGACAAAATATGAATAAAAGAATAAATAGTTAAAAATAAAATATAAATAATTTAAGTAAATAAAATTCAAAACATAAAAAATCTTTACTATTTTATATAGTATTTTGTTACGATATTTATTTATTTTTTCAATTAATTATTTAGGTGTTACTTTTTACATGTATAACTATAGGTATATTTACCTATACATTAAGTGTTTTATTTTTATTTTATGTTTTATTATTTTATATAGATAATATATATTGGGTAAAATGGGGCTGCCCCCAGGGAGTAGCCAAACTTGGCTACTCCCACCCCTATTTTTCCCTCATTTTTTTTTGGAAAATAAAAATTTGTATATTCATCATTATATCCCTCTCACATTCTATTAAAATTTTGTCAGAAACAGAGGCTCCTAAGCCCTCCATCTAGACGTCATTTTTTTAACGGTCGCAGGATTTTTTAAATCGACCATGTTTGGATGGAGGCCGTAGGAGTCTCTGTTTCTGACGAAATTTTAATAAAATGTGAGAGGGATATAATGATGAATATACAAATTTTTATTTTCCAAAAATATAAAATTTTGAGGGAAAAATAGGTGTGGGAGTAGCCAAGTTGGCTACTCCCTGGGGGCAGCCCCATTTACCTCATATATATTATAATTTACTTAAATACACATTTAGGATTTTTTATTGTATTTTTCTGAGTTTAGTTATGTACTTAAACAATTATGTGTATTTATTATATAGGTACTTGCATGCATATTATACCTATATATTAAAGTACATTATTTATTTTCATGTCATTTTAATTGTTTTAATCTAATTTTATTATGTGCATGTATTTTGAATACTATTCACACATTTATGAACATATAATAAAGTGAAAAAAAAATTAAGGAATAAATATAATGATTCGTTTATACATGCATCTTGCATAATGAGGGTCCAAAACCCAACTTTTGCATCTTAATTTCAAACACTGCACATTTTTTTAATGAAATAAATTTTGTATTTTTCTTTGTATTTTTTGTACAAGTTTCATGTTCAAAGTTTATTAATTTGATGTACAAAAATAGGAAAATAAAATGGATCCCAAAATATATTTATTGGAGTGTAAATATTGGGGTTTTGGTTCCTTTATTGGCCTTTATCCCCCTTACTTTTTCCTTGCCGATCAAGTCATCATGATGACTAGGTCTCAGGGTTTAGGGTCACTCAATGTCTTTGACACCCCTTCTTTTTATTTTCTTTTCTTTATTCTTTTATTTTAGATTTAAGTACAATATTCTATACAATATTTATAGTATAAATAATTAGTGTTTTTATGCAATTTAATGCTATTTACATGCATATAATTAAGGTTTTAAAGCCAAAATTAAAGAATAAGTTTATGAAATGGAGATTCATCTATGGGGCTATAAGTTGGTCCTCCAACCAAGGATCCCTGCCGGCGAAAAATCTTTATCGTGGCCCTCTCTTTCTCTTGATCATTCTGTCCCAAAGAAAAGGAAGTGGGCTCAAAGTTTCTCGCACATAAGGACATATATGAGTGTCGATTTTTGGAATGGAGATTTTGTTCCATGATGAGGGGTTGTTACGAGGCAATTTTCTTTGAAGTTGCAACCGCTCCTCGTTGTTGGTCTAAGGTGGAAGATGGTCAATGGGGAGTTAGCATGGAAGGTGGAAGAGAGATCTTTGATGAGGAGTTGAATTCTAGGGAAGAAGCATTTAGAGTTGGTTGAGGTAATTAGGAGAAGAGGGACGTTACTAAGATTATTGGTGCTGAGAAGGGTATTTGGGAGGTGGAATATGAATAGTAGCTGTTGGGGACCTGACGGATGGGTGAATGCGGGTGTTCATGAAAGACCAGGCCACGTGAGCTCTCCAGAGATAACCACATGGCCCCATGAGAAAAAAAGAATAATAATAAGAAAAAGGTGAATATACAATACTTACAAGCTTCAAATAAAAAATTATTCAACATGAAAGCTATATATATTTTTGAGATATATAACTTTCATATAGAACTCAATATGAAAATGTAACATATGTGCATGCCAATATTTTTGCAAATATTTTTAATTAATAAAAAATAATTATTTTATGGCTGTTGTTATTTTTTGTATTTTTGGTCTATAAATAATGTTACTCTAATTTTATGGGATTTTTTAATAATAGAAAAACACATAAAATAGAAGCACATTAATAGGATTATTTATGTACATTACTTAGAGTTAATTATATAAAAGGTGTTAGATGTTAATGTTAGGATAATTAATAATGAGTTTTATTGATTAATTTAAGTAAGAGTGATAATAAAGATAATAATATGATAAATCATGGATTTATAATCTCTATATAATTAAACCTTGCTCGTCTTCAAGCAAATAAAAATGAATAAATTGGATTAATCCTGATTATGCATGTGACTGTACAAGACTTGATTCGTTAAGAACTCTCGGTTCTAGTGATCCTAAAATTCTAAGCTGAACTAAGATCTAGTCTAGAGGAATCCAACTTCCCTAATTATGAGACTATTTTTATATACATATAGAACAAGAATATGACATTTTAGTGTAGACTACATTTATAAGCACATAGTCGAAGCACCACTTCAAGTTCCAGTTTGAGATACTCTCCTGAAGACATAATCATCAACAATAGGGAGTAAATCATTTATTACATTCAATCCACCATCTCTTTAGTTGTCTGACTTAAATGGGTAGATGGAAGGATAGATGATGGAGGGAATAAGGTTGTGTATTTTCTTCTCTCCCTCTTATAGGAACATGGGTTCTCTCGAATGCCTTATTAACTCAAATATAATGGGGTGCCTCACTTGTTTTGTGTCACTCGCCTGATATCTAATCTAGAGCTCTCCTAGGGCATACATCAGCCATCTTTAGAAGACAACCACCTCAGGAAGATCTTGTGAGCGGTATTCGAATCTAGCAGTTTGAAAAGCCAGAAGCCTGAGGATCGGAGTTGAAGACTCCAGAGGGACCCTCGGGAAGTCATTTTCCTGTGTAGCCCATGTTTGTTGGGATGGATTGGAAAGTGCACCACATATTCTTTTTGATGTTAATCAATGTGCCCGTCAAGAGAGTGTTGAGTCGTTTACACTTGTTTTCTTGAGAATGCACCATGGTGTCTCTCTTTTGAGTACCTATTATACCTTCGACACCCAGTCTTGTATCAATATACGATGCAAAGCCCTTTTTGGGTGCTAGCCTGACTAATAAAAGATTAAAATATTTGGTCCAAATCGATACTTTGAAAGGTTAGGAGCACCCGCCTATGGTGTAAGCTCTCTTGAATGTAGTGTGAGAGATTTTCTTTCTCTTACTTTTCTTTTATAAACTATTCTATTTCTTGGCTAGCTATGTGATGAATTTGTGATTCATCACTCTAAAAATTGAACGTAGAGCTCATTTCTCGAGTAATTAGTTGCATTTATCCCTTTATTATACATTTTTATTATCCATGAATGTATATATAATATTCACATTTTATCATGCATAATTGCATGAATAATAAGCCCAAAGTCCCTTGTAAATATCACATGTATATTATCATATTTTCCCCTATTTTTTATTTATTTTTCACTAACTCATAATTGAATAAAATAAAATCTATAGTTTACACAATACTAACACTAATAAATGAAAAATACAAAAATACTAACTTCTAAATTTGTCCAATAAAACCCAAAGCCTAGTTCGAGATTAAAAGCCTTAAAACATGAATATTCCTCTCATACAGTCTCCTATGAACCCAAACTCACTTTTGAATTAATATACATTCAATTACCTGCAAAACAAGACTAAATTCATAAGAATCAGAGTTGATATGTGAAACTTTGGTTTTGGGCCCTTATTGTATATTGTACATATTGACTAATTTGACCTTATTATATTATGTACAAACTAATTTTTTGACTTATTTCTTTTGCATTTACTTTCTTAGATTATTATTTTAATAAAATATGTAAAAATCCAAATGAAAATTGAAGTAAAAAATCAAAGAAAATAAATAACATTGAGTTTATATATATAATATGTATATAAGTCCACTTTATTTTATTCCTTTATTTTATTAATTATTTAAAATAAAAAATTATATTAAAGTGTAAATATTTATATTATATTGTATTGTATTTTATTTTTATTTTTATGTAATTTAGAAATAATAAAAAATTCATAAATAACGAAAATAAACTATTTTATATCTATAAGATGCCACTAAAAATATTTTTTTGTACATATCATTTCTTTTGGTTTTGGATCCTTCACAAAAGTTGGAGAACTCGTCGAGACGAACAACTTTCATGCTGACCACATTTTGATTTAACTTTGTTTGATATTTTTTATTTGTCTTTGAATTTGATCGCCACGTGTCACCCCCAATTTAATTTAATTTTCTTTTATTTATTATTCTTTTCATCTTATTTTTTTATTTTTTTATTTTATTTATTTAATTATTATATTTATTTATTTATTATAAACATTTAATTTAATTTAATTTATTATTTTAGTTATTATTATTTATTTTATTTATATGTTATTTATTATTATTTTAATTTTATTTTTTATGTCGTCACCATGTGACCGTCCCTACGTACGACACATGGTGCTCTCACCTTCTCCCCTGTCATCCTGCTCACCCGCAATTGCTGCCCCGCTTCTTGCAGTGGCATGCGGTGCACTTGCACCCTCCACCTCTCATCTCTCCTTCCCACGACCCATTCCTCTCCCTCCTTTCCCTCTCCACCGGCATTTCCGCAACCACCCTACAGTCCGCCTCCCTCGCCTCTCTTCCCCCTCTCTCGTCCTCTACTCTCTCACTTCGAGTGGCCAGTGCACCCCAACTTTGTCTAGTGGCATGGACATCTAAAGATGGGAGCTGTGGGTTGAAATAAAGCTTCAGATAAGGGATTGTTTGCTAGTACAATTTTTTCTGAGACCCCAAAACATGTGTAGAAAGAAAGATTCTATATCCGTAGGTGCACAATAAGATTAATGCATTGCAATAATTATTTTCATGAATATAATAAGATGTATGAAAAAAGAGAATAAAGTGATGAATATTGACCGCAATTGTCCAGTTTCAGAGACATATTTTGGGGTGCAAAAATTCTTTCCACCAAATAGAACTAGACACATTAGAAAAAGGATAAAAAGGAGAATAAAATGATGAATAAAGTGAGCCCCCTCGCATGTCATCTTGATTGGTCTAAGTATAATATTTCATATACATGCATGATTCTTTTAAACAGTGACTTAACTTGGACATGCAACTTGCACGTAGATTTTCATTGATGAGGTGGTGAGGGATGGAATCCTCTAGCAAGAGATGTACATGAATGGAGACATACACAGTCACTTCGAGTGGCCAGTGCACCCCAACCTGGTCTAATGGCATGGACCTCTAAAGACAAGAGTTGTGGGTTGAAATAAAGCTTCGGATGAGGGATGGTCTGCTGGTACATTTTTTCTAATACCCCAAAACATGTGTGGAAACAAAGATTCTATATTCATAGGTACACAATAAGATCAATGCAATGCAACAATTCTTTCCACCAAATAGAAGCAGATATATTAAAAAAAGAGAATAAAGTGATGAATACTGACCATAATGGTCCTACTTTAGAGACTGCAGATCTTCATGGAGACTTGGCTACACTGGTCGGCTTCACAAGGAGATGTGGCTACACTGGCCACATTCCACTTATCTTCTTATTCTTTTATCTTCTCCTCATTCGATTGTGGACACATCACATACCTGAACTTAGAAGGAAATATCCCGCTCCTCAAGGAAAGGGTTGCTAGATTGGGGAATTAGGGTCACCTTACTAAGAGAAGGTTGTTCTTTGTCAAATCTGATGTGGAGATCTATATTTCACTTACACAGTACATGTAAGATTCATAGTCATCATAATTTACATATGAGGAGTTGTTCTAGCCAGATTGGTGAGGCGGCACAAATAAATACTTGTGGAACTTAAAGGCTGTTAGATCTTAAATCCTATTCGCGATAACGTTTCTCTAAACTAATAATCAAAAGGTCAAGTCGAGTTCCATTTTCACCTTTTGTTTATGAGCTTGGTTTGGAACCCAAAATCATTTCACTTTTACATTTCATTTTAGTCGCTCGGGGACAAGCGAGGTTTAAGTATAGGGGGTTGATGAATATGTGATTCATCACTCTAAAATTTGAAAATAGCACTATGTTCTAGAGTAATTTGCTACATTTCTCCCTTTATTCTACAATATTATCATCCATGCATGTGTAGATAATATTCACATTTTATCATGCATATTTGCATGAATAAGAAGCCCAAAGTCCCTTGTAAATATCACATGTATATTACTATATTTTCCCCTACTTTTATTTATTTTGCACTAATCAGAATTGAATAAAAATTAAACTCTATAGTGTACATATTACTAACACTAATAAATGAAAAATACAAAAATACTAACTTGTAAATTTGCCTAGTAAAACCCAAACCCTAGTTTGAGACTAAAAGCATTATAACATGAATATCTCTCTCGTACAGTCTCCTATGGACCATACTCACTTTTGAATTGATGTACATTCAGTTACCTATAAAATGGGACTAAACTCAAAAGAATCAGAGTTCATATGTGAAGCTTGAGTTTTTGAACCCCATTGTATATTGTACATATTGACTAATGTGACCTTACTATTTTATGTACAAAAATAATCCTTTTTTACTTATTTATTTTACATTTACTTTCTTGATAATAATTTTAATAATATGTAAAAATCCAAATAAAAATTGAAGCAAAAATCAAAGAAAATAAATCACCTTGAGTATATATATGGTATGCATATAAATCCCCTTTATTTTATTTCTTTATTTTCTTAATTATTAAAAATCCAAAAATTGAGCCATCCCTTTAGATTTGTGAACACCATGTCTTAGTAAGGAAATTTTTCTTGGAGTTTTCCATATGGAAACGCTCCAATATCTTCTTAATGTACCCATGTCGTTATAATCTCAATATCCTCTTTTCTCGATTTCTGAACAGTTTCAGACCCAAGATGTAAGAGGCTTCTCCAAGATCTTTCATCTCGAAGGTATGGTATAGCCAAATCTTAACACTGGTCATCATTCCTGTATCATTCCCAAAGATAAAGATGTCATCTATGTAAAGCACGATGAACACAATGACACTCCCACTAAGCTTCTTGTACATACACGGTTCATCAGGATTCTGCACCAAATCATAATTCTTTATGGTTTAATCAAATATGATGTTCTAACTACAAGAAATTTGTTTGAGCCAATAGATGGATTTCTTCAGCTTGCATACTTTACCTTCCTCGATTATGAAGCCCTGAGACTACTCTATGTAGATATCCTCCTCGAGGTATCCATTGAGAAAGTCGTCTTAACATCCATCTGCTAGATGTCATAGTCAAGAGAAGCAGCTATAGCTAGTAGTGACATGATGGACTTAAGCATTGCCCCATGAGAGAATGTCTCATTGTAGTCGATGCCTTCCCTCTGTGCGTAGCCCTTGGCTATGAATTGTTCCTGGAAAGTATTTACTTTTCTATTAGGTCCCCTTTTTCTCTTGAAGATCCACTTACACCCAATGGGTTTTACCCCTTTAGGTGGATCCTCTAGGGCCCATATACCATTTTTATGCATGAAGTCAATTTCCGACTTCATCACCAACATCCATCTATCCTTGTCATGATCTGTGAGTGTTTCATCAAATGAAGCTGGATCACCGTTAGTTTCACCTGATACATGGCCTTTCAGGTGGCACAACCACCCTCGAACTCCTTTGAAGAGGTATGGGTGTTTCATCTTCATTTATCTCTTAGTTTCTGGTTCAAGAAGCTCAGAATCCTTAAGTGATTCAATGGGTTCCTTTACTTCGTTTTTTTCTTGAATTTTAAGGAAATTATCCTCCATAAATTTTACATCTCTAGAGATTAAACCTTATGAGTTTCAGGGCCATAAAGCTACTATCCAATACCATCCTTAACATACCCAGTGAAGTAGCACTCGTGAGTGCGAGATTCCAACTTACTTGCGTCCATGTTTTCACATGGACCAATCAACTCCAAATCCGCAAGTGTCTAACACTACACTTGGTTCCATAACAAAGCTCATGAGGAGTTTTAGGTATGGATTTGCTAGGAATCTTGTTCAAGATATATATTGCAGTCTCTAATGCATATCCCTGGAAACCAAGAGGCAAATGCACTTTACTCATTACTAAACAGACCATATCCATGACAATCATGTTACATCTTTCGACAACACCATTAAGTTGAGGAGTTCCAAGAGGATGAGATCCGAGACAGTTTCATTCTCTTTAACGTATTCCTTAAATTCATCTGAGAGGTACTCACCACCTCAGTCAGTTCGAATCCGTTTAATCTTCATATTGGTTTGGTTCTAAACCAAAGCCTTTAACTCTTTGAACTTTTCAAAGATTTCAGATTTATGACGTAGTAGGAAGATAAATATGTATTTTCTTGCATTTGCATGTGCATTTTTCGGGTAGTATTGACATTTAAACTAAGTTTGGAATAAAATTGAAGAATGGAGCTTAGTTGGACCTTAATCCACTTAATTTCATAGAAACCTTATAAGAACTTGAGTTAAGACTTTTTAGGTCTTTGTGACTTAATTCTTTGAGTCCATAAGACTATATTCATATGTCATCTTGAGTAGTCTAAGTAGAATATTTAACAACACACGCATGATTCTTTCAGAACGTGGCTTATCTTGGACAAGCACTCTACACATAGCTCTTCATGGAATAGTGGGGAGGTAGAATCTTTTGGCTTGGGGTAGCATACAAAGGTAGTGCATCTAGGCGGATCCTCTCGTCTTCCTCTAGGGAGGGAAGTGCGTCTCAACCTGGTCCACTGATGTTGAGGTCTAACTCCATGATGTTATGGGGTTGCAATAATGCTTTAAAAGAGGGATAATCTACTGGCTCAAGAGGAAAAACTTCTTATATGTACATGCTGCACCTTGTATATATTTTCAGAAAAAGGAAAAAATGCAGAATCTCCAAAAGTGGACATGCCTAATTGAAAAGTAAAATATTTGTCAGAGTGTATATATAAGTATAAAATAATAATAATAATAATAATAACTGCACTTGTAGCGGATGACTTGGCTACATTGGTCATGGATTCAAGGATAGGTAGCTACACTTGTTACCGTCCATTCTTTTCTCCATCTCCTCTTCTTGAGCTAGTTGTACTTGAACTTAGAAGAGAATATCCCCTCTCCTCAAGGAAAGAGTTGCTAGATTGAGGAACTAGAGTTACCTTGTTGAGGGAGGCTGTTTCTTTGCTACGTTTGAGATGGGGAGCTATATCTCACTTACACCGTACTAGTAAAGATTCTTAGTCATAAGAATTTGTGTATATATACTTGTTATGACCTGACTGTTGAGGTGACCTGAATCAATAAATGTCAAATAATATCTATATCTATTTCAGGTTGGGGTACTGAAGAGACCACATACATTGGTATGTACTAGGTCAAGAATACCCTCGCATTTTTTAACCTTGTTACGAGAATGCATCCTAGTCATTGTTCGCAGTGGACAAAGATTAAACCTGTAGAAAATCTAAGGGTCCATCCTTTATTAATCTATTGATCCTATCAATAAATAAATGACGAAGCCTTTGATGCCAAATCATATTCGAATGATTTCCATCCTCTCTAGTTCTTTTAGGGTTTTTATCAGTGATAGTAACATTCACGATATTTTTTCAATGCACAATTCATAGAGTCCACTAGAAGTCAAAACACCATCCACAATATGTTTATCATAACGATTTATGAAAAGTTTATTACAAAATAGAAACAAATATTCATTTCTAACAAGCTTTGACACATATATAAGGTTCCTCCTGACTTCCGGTACATAAGACACTCTTTAAGTAAAAGGACTCTCCCAATAGATAATGATAGTCTACAGATCTCGATGGCGACTGCTGCAACAGTTGTATCAGATCCCATATGGATGACTATCTCCCCTTCATCAAGATTCCTAGTTTATTAAAAAAGATGCAACAAATTACATACATGAACATAAGCACTAGAATTGACGACCCAACTACCTTCTCGTCCACAAGAAAATTGGTTTCAATAATGAAAGTAGATTTCATACCTGCTGGGGCCTTACCTTTATCTGTTGATTTTAAGTAGTTTGGGCAGTTTCGCTTCCAGTGCCTTGGTTTCTTGCAGTGATGACATATATCAGCTTTCTTTGATGCTATCATAGTGGAAGCATTAGAAGATGAGCCAACACCTTGACTCTTCTTCTTTCTATTATGGGTCGGACCCTTTCGAGAACCTAGCTTCCATCCACACTTTCCTTTAACTTGTGCAACCATTGCACTACCACAGGGGCTATCTTTCTTCATTACGTCTTTTGTAGAATTTATTGCAACCAATGGCCCAACAATGCTCTAGTTCACTTTGCTCGTATGGAATGTGACCACAAAGATATTTAAAGATTTAGGGAATGACAGTAGAATGAACTCAGTCTACATACTGCGTCCATGTCAGTCCTGAGAGTTCTAGCTCAAAAAGGTACCCAAACATTTTGAGCACATATTCTCTGACAGAAGTCCCTTCCTGCATCTTGCAGCGAATAAGATCTTTCATGATACTATAACATTGTATGTGGTTTACATCATCGAACATTTCTCTCAGATTCACCATTATGTCATGTCAAGTGTTCATGTCTATGTGTTCCTTCTGAAGCACATTGGACAATGAACCCAAAATATAACACCTTGCCAAAGAATGATCTTCATCATATTTTCCATTGAATTTAATTTCTTCCAATGTCATAGGGTTTGTGCACTTGTCCTGGGAAAGCACATAAAAGATGCTCTCTACAGATAGGACAAGATCCAAATTACAGATCCAATCTGAGTCATTTGGTCTGGTCAACTGATTGACCTCCAGGAGCCTGCTGAGTGGGTTCATGAATTTCATTTTCTAAAATTAAGAATGTATTATATTAGAACATATAAATAATTAAATATTCAAATGAAATTCTTTGATTAAGGATTTTTAATCAAATTAGTCTTGTCTTTTTAACTGTTAAAGTTCATTCCCTTAATCACCTTCAAAGCAAGAGATATACTTGCCGATATATATCTAGAAAGAACTGGAATCTCCTTTTCTACCTCAATTACATCCCAATAATATGAGAAACTACAACTCAGGTAAAAAGAAGTGGGAACACATTCTTCCTTGCAAGTCCAACTTGCATTACCAATTTGGTCTTTAAGACCCAGGACCACCACCCCTAAGGCTATGTTGATCCATTGTTAATTGAACCAACCATCAACAGGAATAGCAAATAGTACTTGTTATGCACAATCCAATATCGTCCCAATGATACGAGGAACTGATATTGGGGTCACTACGCATACAACCTTACTCTTTCAATAAGCAAAGATCTTGATCCAGATGTGCTTATATGTAGGATCTGTTACTTCGAACATGCATCTCCTACATACAATCCGTGGCAACGAAATCTTTCACCTTGACGGGAGACCATGTATGCCTCTTATGTGATCCTCCACCTCATATTCAAATTTTAATTAATTATATGAATTATATTCATATAATTAATTCTTCCAAAGGAAGTACAACTTTATTCATAATAGAATGTTTTAATTGAATATAATTCATTTAATAATATTAAATCAATTATCAATCCTATTCATTAACCAACAAACTTGATTGTTACTTTAAGGATGGGATAATCTCAAAAATACATATTATTCAAATTTTAATAATTAGAAAAATACACCATGATATCTTCAAACATTATCCTTTCCTTACCCAATGTCATGGCCAGTATCAACAAGAGTGAGACAAATCCCTCACGGAGCAACCTGGAACTCAAAGCTCCCTGACTAGACACCATATCTGCCTCATGTCAGGATAATATGATTTGATCATATTGTATTTGAAATGTTATTCAGTATCACAACCAAAATTATACCATATAACAATAATCAAACCCATTTTTATCAATATTATAAGGAGATTTACTGACCATATCCCCAATCCAATTCAAGTAACAATGTTTTGCATGTAGAGATTGTCCTACAACTATTGTAGGATAAACTAGGGTTTTCATGAAACATTCATTCAAGCATGATTGATGTTTAATCAATTATTTCCATAAATAAGTATTAATCATCAATTAATCATGGCAAATTCTCAATTTCCTATATTGACATTGAATGATAAACAAATTAAGAAAGAGATTCTAATGATTCAATCACCATCCGACCCATCTCCACAAAAATGGAATATCTAGGGAAAATGGAGTCAGAATTGCACGAAATAAAATCATGTGATTTTCTGGTTCTATTATCTACTAAACTCAGGTGTTTATTTCATGTTTTATGAAGGTAAAATAGTAAGCGAAATTAATTTTATTACAAAACCATGAATATATGCAAAACAATTTTCATATCAAAAACTATTCAAATCGATTTCATGTACTTTTAGTACCAATTGAAGGTTATTGTTTTTGGAACATATGTAGACATTCCAAATACATTTTTTAACAAAAAAACATGTTCAAAAAGTGCACAAACAGTAGGTTTTTATTTCATCAAAAGCAATTTGAATCTTGCATCTAATGCAAAAAAACAATGATTCCTATGCATCCAAAACATGAACCATGATCGCCAAAGGTTTTGGATGATATCCAAGACATTAACTTGGAGTTGGTACTGCTTGAAGGAAATGGAAGAATCCTTAAGCGTATCACAGAAGTGTGAAGATTGCATCATATACGATCGGAAATGATTAGTTGCACTAGTTGCTCGGTGCAACAGAATTTAAAAAAATAAACAATGAAACCACATGATCCAAAAACATTTTTCAGATCATTTCATCTAAACTACATGATAGGTAAAGGAATATCTATTGTAGCATGGCTGTGATTGAATCTCTAAGAGAAGAGACCTCATGTCTCAAGTCTGATCTGTCGGAGGAGACGCTTGCGAGCATGGAGATGAATCGTATGCCTCTCGCAATCTGAGTTGTTGATCCAAGCGGTGAGTCTCCTGATCTCATTTCACGAGATCAAATATATTCTTCATGAGCGAGGAGCACTGAACAAGATGAATATCCACGAGTAGTCGAGGCAGCAACAACACGAAGATGCGACGACAACGACGACCTTCTCTCTAGGGTTGAAGTGGACGACCACTCAAGATGGAGAGAGAGGGTGGCATGGGGCTTGAATGAGAGAGAGAGAGAAAGTGAGAGAGAGAGAGAGTAATAGTTGTTGTAATTTTGAATAGCAAGGGTTTCCTCTTCATATATAATATTTTGGGAGTCCATGGATCTCAATCCATGGGAAACACAAATGGATGATATTGATTTGTGTTTCTTTTAATGGCCATGATTTTGTTGTAAAAACACAACACCGATTAATTAAATTATATATATAATATATATATTTCATAACAATAAATATAAATTAATTTCAAATTAAATCAATCATACATGTAGATAATAGGAAGGAGGTTAGCCTCCTTCCATAAAGATGGGGACGACCACCCATTCCAAATAGGACTTGGTGGCCATCCACCATCCCCCCATGGAAGGGGCTATCTCCTCTTTATTCCATGAGATTACATTATCCCATAGATTTATCCAATTTATTCACACAAATAATTTATAATGATTTTGTGAACATTGCAATCATGTCATTGGAAATTTGTGAATCATATTCACAAACTAAAATAAAATATAAATTATATTTTCAATTAATTGTCCAATGTGAATTCAATTCACGTCAACACTTAATCAAAAAATATAAATTACAATTGGATCTCTCTAGTACATTATAAATCACATTTATAATATATATGAATAATTTGGATAATTCTCTCCACATTATTCTTATCCATAATAATTAAATCACATATAATTATATTGGATCATCACTCTCATGCATTTAAATAATATGAATCAAATTCACATTATTCGTGATAATTAAATCATATTTAATTATTCATTTCTCAATGCTTGGATATAATTTAACAATAGAATTATTCTTAAACTCTTTACAATAATAACGTGCTTTCTCCGCAGATACTTGGAGATAAGGATGGGATGATTGTATGTTCCATGTATAGTGACTTGGATATTGAGATCACATCTCAAATTCAGATCTCATGGACCTCTCATAGATGCTTGATTAAATCAACACCATAAATATATTCTTCTCATTGCATATGAGTCACATTCAGATCAATATCCAACATTTGGACCAAGATCATATCACTTCTCTACTGAGAGGAGTCACTTAAATCCAGACATGTTTCTTCACTCCCTCGAAATGAAAGCATCATGGTTATACAATTGTTTACGACTACATCACCCTCAAGTATTTGTTATACATGTACATTTTGCATACTGGAAGACCTATAATAAACCCGAAGACAGATATCAATTTAGACTGTCATTTTTAGGGTTTCATCGTTAAGTTTCTCATTCGATCATTGGGAGTTTGTATCGATCATATGCTTTCCAAAAGCATATATCATACCTTTAAATTCTTGTCATGCTTCCAAAGAACAATGGCCGTGAATGGAGTTTGATTAGTCCCAATACCTCATGAGAAAGCTAATGTCTTCTGATTCACAAGTGAACATGCATGATTCCTTCGAGAGATGTATCACTCATATACCCTCATATGCCCACCAGATCGCTGGTGTATAAAACTTGATCCATTAATCTATTCGTTTGCCAAATGTACATACTCAGACATATAGCAACACATCTGCCTCCAGTCAAAGGATGTGTGCCTATATCGTGACAATATATGACATAGGACTTGGTTATGTCGATCTCGTTAAGTAAACTCTTTGACCTAACTAATCTGATACCTCTGAATCTTTATTCCCATGTAGAGGGCCTGCATCAAAAGGTCGGTCAGATTTCAACCAAATGATAAAGGTTTGCCATCTCCTACTCAGGCTAGAGATCGTCTCCTAACAATCATTTGACGGTGCTTGATGAGTCCTCAATCTAACTCTTCAGATATTCATCCAAGCACCGACCTCTATGATTCCACCATTGAATCAACATCTGTAAGATCATCAAGATGACCATGGTACATAACCCTAATTGTACTGAGGGACCTTATAGTGCATTCATCTATTTAAACTCAAAAAGGGGGTAAAATAAAAAATTAACTTTTATTTGATAAATCAAATATTACAATAATATTTATCATAGGAATGGTTCCATTGGGGTCCAAGAACTCTCTCCCAATACATAGATATGATAGAAGTCAAGAAGCGCTTATTCAGTTGTCTAGTGGAAAAGTTGAAAAAAGCATCACCTAGGATTATAGATGGAGAAAATTGTGTCCACTACATTTTAACCCACTTCATTTCTAGTGTCTGATCTTTTCTACCTCTTTCTTTACGGTCCTCGAAGCTGCATCAAAATCCCATACTAGAAAGAAATCTCTCTTAGGTACCCCCAATATTGAGCTGGAATGCAGCTTGTTTAAAATGTCATGTTGCTTAACTGCCCACTCTTAACCACTACAACAACTCTGGCTACAGTTCCTAGGCCCAGGAAGAAAGAGGAATAAATCTTGAGGGGGAGAGGAAAGAAAGAGATATGCATGGTACTGTTGATGGGGATCTAGCCGAGGTACCAAATTCTAGTCTTAGAGGGCATGTGGTGTCCGACAAGTTAGATCCGACTATCGATGTATCGATTTCTCTCACGGCATGCGGTAACCAAGCCAAATCGTGTCAACAACAATCAACCCATGAATAAAATATGCCATGAATAAAGTGTGAGCAGAATTTATTATACACTTCAAAATGTGTGTATAGTGACAAGTAGTAGAGTGTCGAACTCTGGGGAGCAAATTAGTAGGTATATTGATTATTAATAATCACTGTTTAATTATTATTATTTTACTTTTTAGCTTTTTTCTTCTTTATATGGGGTTTTAATTATTTTTAGTTGTTATGGATTTTTAATTATATTTTTCTTAAATTTTTAAAATTTTATTTTCTTTTAATTTTGTAAAATTTTAATTTCTTTTTCATTTTAAAATAAAATATATATAATTATGTACAGTAATAATGATAATATATACTATATAAGTAATATAAGGTATACATAGTATATATAAGGTTTTATATTTTTAAATATGCATAAATAAATTAAAATACATAAATGAAATATTTTTTTGTGTTTTTATATTTTTCTATGTTTTTATTAATTTTTATAGTTTATTTTGCAAAATTTTATATATTTTCAAAGTATTAAATATAACAAAATAATGCACGGTTTAAATATCTGAGATGATTTTAGGTTAAATGAAAATAAATAAGTCTAAGATTAACCTAAAATTATTTTTAATATATAATGTATAATACATAGAAAATTCATAATAGGAAAATATATTTTAATATATTTATTTATTTTTCTATCTTTATAATTGTTCTATTATTTTGTAATTTTTAGGTTTATATTTTGTAATTTTTATCAAATATTGGATATGTGTTAATATATAATATAATATAGGTAATATCTTTTTAAAAAAAATTAAAGGTGTTTTTCTAATTTTTATGGGTTTTAATGATTACATAGAACAAAAAATGCATGTTTTTGTATTTCTAAAAATAGGAAAAATAATTAGAATGCCATGTAAAAATCATATATGATCAATCAAATGTCAAGAAATTAATCAATTTTTCCTACAATTTTTTAGCAATAAAATAGTTATAAAGACAAATATTCACAAAAATAAAAGTATTGAAATAATATGGACCTAATTATAAATAATAAAAAGGTTGAACAAGTATGCTCCCTAGGAGCATATAAGAGTATGCTCCTATCTTTTTTCCACATTTTTCCAATTTTTTTTGAAATGAAACAGGGGGAATTTACTTAGAATAATAAGTGGAATATGTGTTTCAAATTTATAACAAAACAAGAATTTCTAATATTTCCCTTTGGAAGGGTTCAATTTCAGCAATTTTGAGACTGTTCAAATTTAATAGTCTTTATGGAGGGATAGAAGTCGAATTTTGAATGACACCATGATGATATATTACGATATAAAATCCATTTGGTTACATTTTAGGAAAATAAAAATAAAGAAAAAAAGGGTGGGAGCATATAAGTTACATGCTCCTAGGAAGCATACTTCCTTCTCCCTTAATAAAAAACCTTTAATCCGTTTAATAACATGTTCTGGAAGTTTAAGGGCAATTATACAATTTACCAAAAGGTACCTCATGTGGGATGTTGAGCTGATTCAGACAAGGACCTACATAAAAATACTATAAATATTAAGGGTCCAATTGCAATATTTACATAAAATATTACTATAAACAAAATATTTACATAGTTAAATAAAAATACAAAAAGATGGATGAGGGCTCCTGCAATTTACCCCTTAAGTGTGGAGATGAGCAGTAGATAGCACGCCACGTGAGTGCAACTAAGTCGATCGGGCAGCTCAGGTAGTGCAACAATTCGCTTTAAGTAAAGGACCCAGATTAGATCTGGGCCACGCCATTCATCCAAGGTGCTGGAGGAACTTCCAAGAACAAGGAAGATCACATTCTTCCTCGACCTTTGATATTAAATTCCTCGTGCTTCTGGCAGTCTTCTCCGGTGCTGAGAGGCTCAATAGCTTCTTGGGGGAACATACAAAGTAGTAGGGGTCCTCGATAGAGTCATGTCCCAGCGATGGGGACCTAGAGAGGTCTTCATCTACAATGCTCGAGAGGTATGTTCTTCGTTGGATTAGAGCTCCAGGTGGCTCAATTTTGACTTGCACCTACATAAAATAATTCTAGGACGTGAGAACTAGTCTCTTGACTTGATACTGAAGCTACTGCACAAATAGAATGAAGGGGCCTCCATCCTACGACAGCGGATGATCTTCGCTTTGACATGATCTTTAGAATATAAGGATGGTAGATGGTTGATTCAATGGAGAAAATGGAGAGGAATGAAAGGGGTATGGTTGTGAGTCAAAACACAATGGGATTCACAATGAAACAAGAGCAGGAGCAGAACCTCCAATGAGCGAAAATGTTGGAATTAAACCTTAGATAGTTGGAACTACGCTAAACTAAGTCTACATTTATGCTACTGGAAAGAAATACGAGCTAGAAGTGCTTAGAAAACATCTCATACCTGGAAGAAACAATGGAGCAGAGAAAGCTTCGCTTGAAGGACTCCGACGATGCTTGGACCACCTCAACCTCCGTCTTTCTACGTTGACAGGTTGGGGCACCTCATGTTATCACCAGGAGCTCAACCCAATGATTCCCTTGGGGTTACAAATATGGAAGAAGGATCAAAAAGAAAAAAGAGGGTATGGAGGATTTTATTTATCGGCAGGCCATTGACAAGTTTTGGGAGGAGCTTGCGCACGATGGAGCGATGGTTGGCGGGGCTTAAATGATGAGTGAGGATGATAAGTATGTCAGCTATGGGTATGTGGTCGGCTTGAGAAGTATGGGGTATGGAGGAGTAAGAAAATGAAGAAGAGGAGGTGGTCTCATGACTCTGATAGAGTCAAAGGGAGGGGAGGACATTTGACTTGCGTGTCAACAATCCAACGACCTTAATTGGTCCACATGGACCAATCAGGAAAAAGATATATAAAACTTATTTGTTAATTCAATAATAAATGATAAATGAATTTATTAATTAAAACTCATAACATAAAAATGTTTATGGTTTTTCAAACTATTTTATGAATTTTTTATTTATTTGTATGATATTGTTTATTAGGTGCTAATATTTACAAGTGTATACATAGGTATATTTACCTATGTTTTACCTATTTTAATTTTAATTTATATTTTTATTATTTATTGTTATAATTAAATATGTTATATATATCATATTTAGATACATATTTACATGTTTTCATTTTATTTTTATGATTTTATTTACATATCTAAATAAATATAGGTATAGATTTTATACCCGGGTGCATGTAATTTTACATGCACCCGGCCCTATAACTTCCACTTTTTTTATTTTTTCAAAAAATACCGTCATGTATATTCATCTATATATCCTTCCTATATCTCATTCCAATTTCGTCAGAAACAGAGACTCTTACGCCCTCCATCCAGAAGTGGTCGATTACAGCAATTCTAAGACCGTTAAAATTACATGTTCTAGATGGAGGTCGTAGGAGTCTATGTTTCCGATGAAATTGGAACGACATATAGGAGGGATATATAGATGAATATACATGGTGGTATTTTTCAAAAAAATAAAAAAGTGGAAGTTATAGGGCCGGGTGCATGTAAAATTACATGCACTCGGGTGCATACTCCCTATCCTCCAAATATTATCGGTAAAATATATCAATATATTTTAATGTATTATTTATTTTAAGTATATTTTAATGGTTTTATTTTATGTTTATATTTTTAATATATTTTAAATAATATATAAAGTATTTATAAATATAAGGAAGGTAAAAATAAAAAGAATAAATTTTATGAATAAAATGTACATGTATATAGTACAATGGGACCCTATAATGTCGGCTTTTACATCTTAACTACATTTGAAATGAATCACCTTCATTAGATCTATAATTAATTTAGAATATAATGGAGGCGAATCTGGTAAATTTTAAGTTCAAATAGATAAGATATTGGTCTATCAAGTTCGATTACAATTTTTTCATCTGTGTATCTCAATTGCACATTGTATTTTTTTAAAAAGCTATTATTTTTATAATTTCGTATGCATTTTTATGTACAAGTTTTATGTAGATTATTTTATTATTTGTGTTGTATAAAATTAAGAATAAAATAGAGGAAGAATGGTTATTTCAAAGAATAGAAATTACGGTTTTATATACAATGTCTGACCATTATCTCTTCCCACTTTATTCACTGTCGACCACGTCAATATTGACCTGATCTCGGGGTTTAGGGTGATTCGGTATCTTTAATATTTCATTTATTTTCCTTTTCTTTTCTTTATAATTTAGATACTATTTATAGACAAATAACGAATGTTATTTTATATGAGTTAACTGTATTTACATGTGCTGTGATAGAGATTTAAATGCACAATGAAATAATAGATGTAGATGAATGGATATTCATTACCCCCTATACTTACCTTTGCTAGTAGCTAGAAAACACTTATTAGAAGAATAAGTAGAGAAAAATAAAGAAAAGGAAAATAAAGAAAATTAGAATGATTATGATTTTCAAACTTGTCTTCACAAAATCAAAGTTTTGAGCTCAGTTAAGACCTTTGGATTATTAGTTTGGTGAGAACCTTATTGGGAATAGGACCTAAAACTTAACAACCCTTAACTTCTACAAATCTCTGTTCAGGTCTCCTCAATAGCTAGGTCATAATAAGTCTATTCACACACAAACCCGTACGACCATGAGTATTCCTTATATAATAAAAGTGTATATAGATTTTCTCCTCAGAAATAGCAAGGAAGAATCTCCCTTAACAAGATAATCCTAATCCCCCAGTCTAGCTACTCTTTCCTCGAGGATCGTGGTATTCCCTTCTAAGTTCAAGTACAACTGGATCAAGAAGAGGAGGTAGAGAGAAGAATGGATTGTGGTCATTGTAGTCACACGTCCTATGGAGCTTGGACAATGTAGCCAAGTCTCCTGCTGTAGGAAATCTTGAAATATTGACTTTGAAACACAATGTCTTGCTTACTTCATACATACTTCGATAGGATTTGAATTTTCTTTGACTTTTGCTTGTCTATTCATTTTGGAGTTTTTGATTTTGCACATTTTTTGATACTATATACAACAACATTTACATAAAGAATTTTCCCTCTGAAGCCAATAGACTATCCCTCTTTTGAAGCTTTATTACAATACATAATGTCATGTCTTTAAATATCCATGCTACTAGACCGGGTTGGTGGGCACTGGCCACTTATAGCGACTATGTATGCTTCCACACATGTGCTTCCTCAAGTTAAAGAATCATGCCCTCACCACCTCCTTAGAGTTGAGCTAAGTTTAATGGTGGTGTTCAAGTTAGGTCATTATCAAAAAAGTTGTGAATGTGCTTCGAAATACTCTACTTAGTATAATCAAGATGACATGTCAACATAGTCTTGTATACCCAAAAAATTAACTCTCATGACCAGAAGTCTTATTTCCAATTCCTGTAAGGTTCCTGAAACATTAAGTGGATTAAGTTCTAGACTAAGCTCTAATATTCTTATTTTATTTAGACTTGCCCAATTTTCAAAATCATTAAGAAAAAATGATTATGTAATGCAATGCATGGAAATATTTTTGTGAAATAATTATCTAATTTTGAACTTTTTATAGGTTTTAAAAAAGGTTTTGCAAATTTCATTGAATTTTTGAAAACATTTAGAAACTTTTAGGATTTTTAAAATTTGCAAATTTTTATAGGAATTTTGAAAAATAAAAGAATTAGTTAATTCACAATGATTTTGCAAAGATTTTATACATGGTATATATATTTTTTATAAGAATTTTATACAAGTGTTTACAAGTTTTATTCGAAGAATTTTTGCAAGGATAATATTTATAGGGTTCTCAAAATAATTTGAAAATATTTTTGCAAAGATTTATGAAACATTTTTAAAATCTTATTTTACAAAAAAATTTTACAAAGAATTTTTCAAATACATTTTTACAAATCATTTTTACGAACTTTTTATAAATATTTATAAGTATCTTATTTTCCAAATAGTTTTAAAATATTTTACAAAGATTTTTTAAAGGTTTTTAAAATTATTTTAAGACATTTTATGACCTTCTAAATCATTTTGCAAAATAGTTTCAAACCAATTTTTTAAATTTTTTTATAAATATTTATAGGAGTGTATTCTTTACCATTGATTTATTGTATACCCTTACCCACTATAGTCTATTAGCCATATTTATTGAAAAAATGAAAGTAGGAGTTACGACTAGCGCACACACACACAATATATATACGACCCCGTGTACTTAGCTCGAACTTAGTGATCAAAGAGCAATAAAGGAATACATGACTTGTGATAAGTATAGAACACTCTATACTACAACGACTGAATAAAAGAATAAGAAGTCGATTGTCCCCCTATACTTTGGATCAACTAATTCTAAGTATATCAGATTGTTCACAAAACATGGGTTGAACGAAAATTTGATTGTACAAAATAATCAACGACTCGACTTGTCACCCCCAATACTTAGGGTAAAATATCCATAAGTATAGAAAATAATCATCAACAAGTTAGAATACAAGCAAGATAACAAATAAGGAACACTTGAATACACTCAACCCCTCTACTTAGGATGAAGTATATCCTAAGTATAACACAGATGAATGAGATGAATGAAATAATCTAAGAATGAAAGAATTGAAAATTGAAATGGAAAAGAAAGAAAAGAATTAATCAAAAATATTTTTGGATGCACTGCCCGAATCTTTTGATATTGATGGGATGTCTTCATTAAAATCACATTTATTAAATCGATAACAGACATGAATGTATCATGCTATAAATACGGCTTCATAAACTGTCTGTTGACTATGAATGGATATGCGTCAGATGACAATTCAGATATGAGAATGCTTCCATTATCAAGCACGGTTCACACGATGAAGAGCCATGTCCATTTACTTTTTAGTCTGCCCAAGAATATCTTCAACTTCGCATCGAATAACCACACCTTCTTTCCAGGTTCGAAAGTCTTTCGTCTGATGTGCTTGTCATGCCAATGTTTGACTTTCCTTATAAATAGGTCCGTTATCATATGTAGAGTCTCTGAATTCTAGGAGTTTGTTTATATCTATCTTCTGATTCTAACTACCTTTCTGTGAGTCCAAATTATAGATATTAACTGCCCATAAAGATTTGTGAATAAATTCTACCGGTAGATGGCATGGCTTTCCGTAAACCAGATGATAGGGATACATACTGAGTGGAGACTTGTAGGTGGTCTGATAAGGCATAGAACTAAATCAAGCTACCGAGCGCAATTCTTCCTATCCAGCCTAACAAGTTTATGCAAGATTATCGTGATCTCCCTTTTCAATAACTCGGCCAATCTATTCGATTGTGGGTGGTAAGGAGATGCGTTACAATGATAGATGCCGTATTCCTTTACAAGGTTTCTTACTTCTTTATTAAGAAAATGGCTACCCCATCTAAAATCAATATCTTTGGAATCCCAAACCAATAAGTAAGGTTGTCCTCGAGAAAGCGACAAATGGTACAACTATCGGTGGATAGGATCAAAATAGCCTCCACCCAACTACTCACATAGTCAATGAGAAGCAAGGCGAATTCAATCATTGAATGTTAGGAAATAGGCACATAAAGTCAATGCCCCAAGCATAAAAAATATCTGATATCTGAATAAACTTAAGGGGCATCAAATCTTTAGAAATGAGGGTTCCTCCAATTTTTTAATAGCCTTTCACCTAAGCTATGGCATAAAAGAATAGTGTGGGCCACTAGAGGCCACACTGTTGTATTTTTGATGCCATTATGCTTCCAGAATGGTTCATTCCAGATTCTAGATTATGAAAGTGCTCAAGGACACTAGTGTACCCCTCCTGAGTAATGCACCGATGCCAAATGCAATCCACATCTTCCCTGAAAAGGTATGGATCTTTCTACTGGTAGAAATGGATATCTGATAAAAATTATCCTTCTTCACTCATGTACAATCTTGTGGAACTTTTTCATAAATGAGATAGTTCACAATATATACATACTAGGGGATATAAGTAACACTGAGAATAAATTCATTTGGGAAGGTTTCTCATATCGACACACTACTCAGCTGAGTATTTGATAGTTCAATTATGGACAGGTGGTCTGCTACCACATTCTTGACTCTAGGTATATCTTTAATTTCCAAATCAAATTCCTAGAGGATAAAGATCCATCTGAGTAATTGTGATTTCACATCCTTCTTTTATTGTAAATACAGGATAGCAGAGTGGTCAGTGTAGACAATTACTTTGGAATCGATGAGATGTGATCTGAACTTCTTGAGGGTGAATACAACTTCCAGCAACTCTTTCTCTGTTACCATGTAATTTTTTTGTGAATCATCAATTGTTTTGCTGGCATAATGGATGGTATAGGGTATATTATCTCTTCTTTGTCCTAGTACATCCTCAATGGAAAATTATATGCATCCGTCGTGATCTCAAATGGAAGAGACCAATCAGGTGGCTGCAGTATAGGAGATTAAGTGACCATTTCTTTCAACTATGCAAAGGCTTGAAGAACCTTCTGATCGACAATAAAATTTGTCTCCTTGCCTAGCAACTCCGGGAGAGGTCAGGCAATTTTTCTGAAGTCTTTGATGAATCTTCTGTAAAATCCAACATGTTCTAGAAATGACCTCACATTCTTAACTGTTCGAGGTGGCCCGAGTTTGGCAATGACATCCACCTTCATTAAGTTGACCTCCATGCCTTGCTTAGAATGACATGTCCCAATACAATCCCTTCGATAACCATGAAGTGACTCTTTTTCCCATGATAGAACCAAATTGACTTCATGGCATCTTGTAAGCACTCAGTCCAGGTGCACAAGACAAGAATCAAAACTATCACCATTGTCTAAGAAGTCATCCATGAAAACCTCAGGGAAACTACCAACAATGTCAGTAATAAAAACCAACATACACCTCTGGAATGCAGCGAGTGCATTACATAATCCAAAGGGTACCTGCTTGAAAGCATAGGTGTCAAACAAACATGTGAAAGTGATTTTCTATTGATCTTTAGGAGTCATTGCCCCTTGGTTGTATCCAGAGTACATGTTCAAGAATCAAAAGAACTCTTTCCCTACAAACCATTCAAGCATTTGATCAATAAAAAGGCAAAGTAAAGCGATCCTTCTTGGTCACTAAATTCAAGCATCTATAATCAATACAAACACAACATGAAGTGGATGCTCAGGTAGAAATCTCCTCTCCATGATCATGTGTGATCACCGCAATTACAGATTTCTTCAAAATTGGGTATAACAGGCTCATCAATTTTGAGTCAGAGATAGGATAAATAAACCCATCCTCATATCGTTCTGTTATCTCTTTCATGGTTCATCCCGAATATTAGGGTTCGACCTTCTTTGGAATTTGTGGGATAATTTACAGTCATCCTCTAAGTAGGTGTGGTGTGAACACAAGGTGGGATTTATTCCTTGGAGATCTGAAATATTCCAACCAAGTGCCTTGAAATTTTTCTCTAGAATATCTAGCAAGTGAGATTCCTAATCCTTGGTCAATTTGCTACTGATGATGATCAGAATACATATTCTGCTCATCCAAAAGTAAAGCATACTTAAGATCTACCAAAAGCAGCTTTAATTCAGGAAATTGCTGAGTCGGCTTCTTGGTTGGTTCTGAAACTGAATTGGTAGGTGAATCTTCTATTGACTATGAAAAGGTGCTATCCACCTCTGTCACTTGTGTCTCTAATAATAAGGCACTGAACATATATGTAATAATTTCACCTTATTCAGTTTGTCATGAATCTTCTTGGAATAGCTCGACCGATGCCTCATCATCAGTCTCCCTGTCTGTGAAGGAGCATGAATGGATTTTGTTGTCCATGTCCTCCTCTAGAAAGAGGATTTATTGGGTCAAGAAATCATTCAAGGATAGACATGGTTCTTTGATCTACTCGATAATATCACAGTCTTCTATAGGTGGTGCTCGTTCTCTTTTCTCAGATGTGCTTTCCATGAATTTTGGCTCTATGACCATATCCGTTGTAGCCTTTTCACTGTAGGAGAGTGACATGATCTTTCCATACCCACATTCTACTACCGCTTCGGTTGTTCAAAGGAATGACTAACTAAAAATAATCAGGGTCTGGAGTAACGATGTAGGGGAATCCATGTCCAGGACAACAAAGTCCACTGGGAATTTCATGTCCTACATGGCTATGATAACATCCTCTAGTAAACCTCTAGGAGGTTTAATGGATCGATCAGCAAACTAAAGGATCATGTGTATGGGTTTAAGCGGACCTATCTATAATTCTTGAAGCAATAAGAGGGAAGAAGGTTTATAGATGAACCACTATCAAGCAACGTTCACTAAAAAATCTGATCAGAAATCTCACATCTGATTAAAGGGGATCCCTTGTCTTTCTTTTTAGCTAGGGGATTACTGATGGCATTAACTATAGCCAAGGTGAGTATGGACTTTTCTTCATTATCGCGTCTATTCTTGTGGGGCTGACGCTTTAATGAACATACATCTTTTAATCTTTTCTTCACATAAAGTATGTATTCCATATCTTTTAATAATGACATCTCAAGAAAGATGTTATGAAAAATTTCAATAATGTCAAGATCAAACAATATCGTTTTTAATTTTCTATTTTTTTGAAAATTTTCATTACATTTGGAAGAGGAATATTTACAAATGAAAAATCATTATTCTTATTTACAATAGAATCATCGTGTACAAATGATTGGCTAGAAGGTGCACAATCATTCAAAATAGACAAAAAAGTATGTGTAGGAGCTTCAGCTTTGTCGGTCGGCACATGATCGGTTATTGCTTAAGATTTATCCAAGGCTGTATCAGCTTTACCGTAGCTCTTATGTTACTTTTGGAATTTTTCTTTTTCTTCATTTTTGGCAATTTTTATTACCTAGTGTCGATTCTCACCCTTCTTCTTTGCGACATGGTCTGACGATTGGATCAGTTGATGTACAAGACGACGATTCACCAGATGATGCTTTACTCTTACCCTTTGCCGCGACAGACGACTGCAAGATTGTATTGCTTTTGAGAATCACATCATTATATAACATAAAATCTTGGATACCTGACTCGTCTGGATTGTAGGACACATTACGAACTACATGCTCCTTTCACTTGAAATTGTCGGGGTTGGACTCGTCCTGTGTTTGAATTGAAGGCTAGGTCTTATGCCTTAGGGCATCACAAAAGTGTGTAGGTCACATCGAATATGATATAGGTCAACTAGTCATACTAGTTACAAGGGGCATCAGAATTTAAAAATTTTAAATAGATGAAACAACATGACTCGAGAACACTTCTCAAATATTTTCATCAAGATCACAAACAAGTGATTAGGATTACCTCTTGGAGCGTGTTTCTCATCGCTAATCTTTAAAATAAGACATTCTCATGTCTTTAATCTGATCCGACGTAGAAGCACTTGCGGGAGCGTAGATGACACGCAAAGCTCCCATAATCCGAGTTGATGATATGAGGTTGGAATCTCTTGATTTCATCTCATGACATATGGATCCTTCTTCAAGAGCAAGGAGCACCAAAGAAGGCAGAGATCCACGAGTAGTTGATCCAGCATCATAACAGTGTTGCGACGAAGGTGATGCTCTCATGCGATTAGGGTTTGAGAGAGAGAGAGAGGACGTGGACATGTATGAGAGAGAGAGAGAGAGATTTGCTGCTATGGAAGTTGTGTAGTTAGAAATGGCTAGCGCTACCCTTCCTTTTATACTATATTGGATGGTGGAGATGCACTCCTAGTTCAAATAAATGGTTGAGATTTTGTTGCGATAATTTGAAATAATAAATCATTAATTTAAAATAAAATAAATATGTTGCTAATAATCTTAAACATATTTAACTTAATTCAAATAAATTTCATGTGGAAATAAAGGAAAGAGGACAACCTCTTTTTTGTATAGAGTGCATGACCAACATGGAGTCGGGCTCCAAGGTGGTCATCCACCCTCTTAAAGGGGAAGGCATCTCTCTTCTTCTAGTTGTGAGATCTCATATCTCATCAAATATTCCACATGTGCAACAACTACTATTGCATAATTATTCACCAAAATAATTCCAAATTATATTGTGATAATTTCAATCATACCAATGACAATTATGAATCATATTCAACCAATCAATATAAAATGTAAATTGTATTTGCAATTAATTCTACAATGTGAATCCAATTCATATCAACATTTAATTCGTAAATTTTATTTACAGTAAAATATCTCCAACATATTATAAATCACATTTATAGTATTTATGATTGTTATGGATAGTTATATCCATATTAATCATATCTTTGATAACTAAATCATATCTAATTATCTTAGATGTCAATTCTCACGTGTACTAATAATATGAATAATATTCATGCTATTTATCAAAAATCATCATATTTAATTATCTAATTCCCATTTCTCAGATACATTATCAACAACTGAATTATTCTTAGAAATCTTCCAAGAACAATATGCTTTCTCCTTGGATACTAGGAGATAAGGACATGGCAATTGTACATTCCATGTATAGTGACTTTGATTAAGATCATATCTCAAATCCATATCTCAGGGACCTCTCATAGATGTTTGATTAAATCAAACTATGAATCCAATCTTCTTGTTGCATCTGAATCATATTCAGATCAATATCCAACATTTAGACTAAGATCAGATTGTTAATCTACTGAGAGGAGTCACTAAAAATCCAAACCTATTTCATCACTCCCTAGGAATAGAAGTGTCATAGTTTTACAATCATTTACAGTAAAAAATATATCTCTAAGTATTCCTAATACTCGTACATTATGCATACTGGAAGGCTTAGATTAAACACGAAGTACTAGATCATATTTGAATATCTTCTTCAGGGTTTTATCATTAAGTTTCTCATTTGATCAGTGAGAGTTGGTATCGATCATATACTTTCGAAAAGCATATATCATACTTATAAATTCTGTCAAGATTTCCAAGCGAGATGATCATGTACTGAAATTTATCCCAATATCTCACGTGTGAGCTCACGTATTCTGGTTCAGTAATGAACCTTTATGATCCTTTTAACAGATCGTATTACTCATATGCCCTTGTATGCACACCATTCATCGATGTATATACCTCTTGTCATCATATTGGTCTACCAAATGTACATATTCAAACATATAGTAACATAAATGTCTCCAATAGAGGATGTGTGCCTATATAGTGACAATATAACAATATAGGTCTTGGTTATCTTGATCTCGCTAAGCCAACTCTTTGACCTAACTTATCTAACACCTTCGAATCTTTATTCATGTGTAGAAGACCTGCATCAAGAGATCCATTAGATATCAACCTTTATAGAAGAATTTCCATCTTCTTCGTAGGCTAGAGATCCTTTTCTAATGATCATTTGACGATACTAGATGAGTCCTCAATCCGACTCTTTAAATATCATCAAGCACTAGCCTCTATGATTCAATATTTGAATCAACAATTGTATGATCATTAAGATGTCCATGGTACATAAACCTATTTATACAAGGGGACCTTATAGTGTAGTCATTCATTTAATCTTAGATAAGGAGTGAAATAAACCAATAACCTTTATTGATATATATATATAATATTACAATAACATTTTATTGTAGAAATGGCTTGCCTTGGGCTCACGTGGCTAACAATCTCCCACTATCCCTTGGAACCATTCAGGTACAATCTTTAAATCGATGCTCATTACATGTTGGTTGAAAACCTTCTAGGGTAAAGGTTTGGTAAGGAGATTAGCAATGTTGTTGGAAGAGGCCACCTTGGTGATGATGATTTCACCACGCTTTTAAATCTCCTGAATGATGTGGTATTTCCTTTCCACGTATTTGCTCTTTTGATATCATATGGGTTCCTTTGCTTGAGCTATGGCTCCCGCGTTATTGTAGAGTAGTAGAATGGGAGTATCAAAGGAAGCTACATCAAGCTCCAGGATGAACTTGTGTAACCACACCACCTCTTTTGCAACATGTAATACGGTAAGGTTTTCAGCTTATGTAATTAAATCAGTAGTAGTGTTGCTTTTTGCTTCTCTATCTTACGACACCACCGTTCAACGAGTATAAAAATATTAAAATTAACTTGTGATCATCTACATCATATTGGATGTCCGAATTTGTGTATCCCAATACTTGGAGATCTCCATCTCCATAGATCAAGATGTAATCTTGAGCATGTCTAAGACACTTACAGATGCTTTTCACTACATTACAATGTTGTTCTCCTTAACAGGATTGGTAACACCTTACCACTCCCACGGCATGGAAGATGTCTGATCTTGTGCACATCGTAGCGTACATTAGGCTTCCCACAACTGATGCGTAAGGGCATCCGGCCATGGCTCTTAATGTATGTATGTTGTGACAATCCCAAAATTCTCTTTTCTCTGTTTTAAATAGCTTTAGATCCAAGATATACGAGGCTTCTCCAAGACCTGTCACCTCGAAGGTATGGGATAATCATATCTTAACATTAGTCATCATTCCAATATCACTCCCAATGATAAGGATGCCATCTGTGTAAAGAATGATAAACACAATGGCACTCCCACTAAGCTTCTTGTATAAGCATAGTTCATCAGTATTCTAAACGAAATCATAACTCTTTATGGTTTCATCAAATCTTGTGTCCCAGCTATGAGAAGCTTGTTTGAGACAATATATGGATTTCTTCAACTTGCATACTTTTCCTTCCTCAATTATGAAACCCTGGGGTTGCTCCATATAGATATCGTTGTCAAGGTATCCATTGAGGAATGTCGTCTTGACATCCATCTGCCAGATGTCATAGTCAATTTATGCAGCTATAGCTAGCAATTTTCAAATGGATTTAAGCATAGACACATGAGAGTTGATGCCTCATCGTAGCTGATGCCTTTTCTCTGTGTAGCCCTTGGCTACGAGCCGTGCCTTGAATGTCTCAACCTTCCCATCAGGTACCCATTTTCTCTTGAAGATCCATTTCACCCAATGGATTTTACCCCTAGGTAGATCCTCTAGGGTTCATACACAGTTCTTGTACATGGAGTCTATTTCAGACTTCATGGCTAGCATCCATCTATCCATGTCTTGCTCTGCAAGTGTTTCATCAAATAAAGCTAGATCATTGTTAGTATCACCTAACACATGGAATCCAAATATTTTAGAGTGGTGCAACTACCCTCAAACTCCTTCAAAGAGGTAATGATGTTTTATCTTCATTTACTTCTTTAGTTTCTGGTTCAGGAAACTCAACATCCTCAAAGGATTCAATGAGTTCCCTTTATTTTTATTTTAACTCTTAAGGAAGTCATCCTCCATAAGTTTTTACATCTCTAGAGAAGAAGAACTTCTGAGTCTTAGGGTTTTAATGTTGGTATCCAATACAGTCCTTTACATACCCAATGAAGTAGCACTCTCTAGTGTGAGATTTTATCTTATTTGCGTCCACGTTCATCACATGGACCAAGCAACCCTAAACTTTTAAGTGTTTAACACTAGACTTGGTTCCAAACCAAATTTAAAGAGGGGTTTTGGGAACATATTTGCTAGGAATATTGTTTAGGATATATATTATAGCCATTATTGCATATCCACAAAAACTAAGTGGTAAATGTGCTATACATATCATTGAACAAAGCATATCCATGATGGTCTTATTGTATCTTTCAGAAACACCATTAAGTTGGGGGTTCAAGGAGTGAGAATGGAGACAATTCCTCTCTCTTTGAGGTATTCCTTGAATTCATCTAAGAGGTATTCACCACCTCGGTCACATCGAATCCGTTTAATTTTCGTGTTAGTTTAGTTCTCGACCAAAGTCATGAATTCTTTGAACTTTTCAAGGGCTTAAAACTTATAACGTAATGTAATAGGGATATAAAATCACACCGTAAATGGTCATCCATAAACATCCAATAATATTGATGCCCATTTTATATCATGGTACTGAAGGGACCACATGCATCAATATGTATTAGGTCAAGAATACCCTCACATCATGCAACCTTGTTATGAAAAGGTGTTCTAGTCAATTTACCTTGAATGCAATGCTCAAAAGTAGGTAAAGCGTGGGCATGTAGAAAATATAAGGATCTATCCTTTATCAATATATTGATCCTATCAACAGATAAATGACCAAACCTTTGATGCCAAGTCATGTTCAAATGATTTTCGTCCTCACTAGTTCTTTTAAGATTCTTATTAGTAGTTGTTACATTCATAACTGATTCATCAATGCACAATTCATAGCATCCACCAGAAGTTAGAATTCCACCAGCAATACATTTATCATAATGATTTATGACATGCTTTTTATTGAATAAGAATGAATATCCATTGTTAACCAGCTTATATCCAGATAATAGGTTCCTTCTAACATCCGGAACATAAAACATATTTATGACATGCTTTTTATTGAATAAGAATGAATATCCATTGTTAACCAGCTTATATCCAGATAATAGGTTCCTTCTAACATCCGGAACATAAAACATTCTTTAAGCATATGGACTCTTCCAGTAGATAATGATAGTTTGCACGTCCCGATGGCAAGTATTGCAACAGTTGCATCAAATCCCATCTGAATGACTATCTCCCCTTCATCAAGATTCCTAGTTTCCTGAAATAAATGCAACAAAATGCATACATGAACAAAAGCATCGGAATCGATGATCCAACTACCTTCTTGTCCTACGAGAAAATTGGTCTCAATGATGAAAGTAGATTTTCTACCTAATGGGATTTTACCTTTTTTAATGGTTTTAAGGTACTTTGGGTAGTTATGCTTCAAGTGCCTCACTTTTTGCAGTGATGACACACATCGATTTTCTTTGATGTTGTCAGTGTTGTAGAATGAGAAGAGGAGCCAATACCATGACTCTTCTTTTTCTTTTGGGTTGGACCTTTTCGAGCCCCATGCTTCCGAACGCGCTTCCCTTTAGCCTATGCAACCATTGCACTGCTAATGGGGTTCTTTTTCTTCATTACATCTTCTGCAAACTTAAATGAAGCCATGAGTTCAACATTAGTTAAGTCCAACTTTGTTCATGTAGTACAATACCACAAAGTTGGTGAAATACTTGGGCATGGATAATAGAATGAAGTCAAACTACATTTGTGAATCCATTTCTACCCTGAGAGTTTCCAGTTCAAAAAGGTAAGCAAACATTTTGACTACATGTTCTCGAATCGAAGTCCCTTCCTACATCTTGCAACGAATAAGTTCTTTCATAACGTTGTAGGGTTGAGTGTTGTTTACATCACCAAACATCTCTTTAAGATTCAACATTATATTTTGTCAACCTACCATGCCCACATGTTGCTTATGTAGCACATTGGACAAAGATATCAGTATATACCACCTTGCCAATGCATGATCTTCATTTATTCATTGAATTTTCATTTTTCTAAAGTGAGAGGGTTTACATGCTTGTTCTTCATTAACACATATCAGATTCGATCGATATACAAAACAAGCTCCAAGTTTTAAATCCAACTGAATAGTTGGGTCCGGTCAACTGGTTGACCTCCAGAAGCCTACTGAGAGGGTTCATAAATTTCATACATGAGATTAAGAATGCACTATATTAGAATATGTATAATGAATTATATATTCAAATTTAAATTTATTTGATTTATGATTTTAATTTAATTAATCTTGCCTTTTAAACTCCAAAAGTTCATTCCCTTGTTTACTTTCAAAGCAAGAGATATACTTACTGCTATATCTCTAACAAGATATGTGATCTCCATTTTACCTTTATCACATACCAGTTATATGAGAACTTGTAACTCATATAAAAAGAAGCGAGAAGTCATTCCGCCTTGCATGTCCTACATGCATTTCCCAATTTGATCTTTAACACTTGGGCCTACCACCACTAAAGTGGTGTTAACCCATTATTAATTGAATAAACAACAAGAATATCACATGCTATGTGCAATCCAATATTGTCCCAATTATATGAGGATTAATATTGGGGCCACTATGCATATGATCTAACTCTTTTGAGAAGAAAAGAGCCCGATCCATGTACGCTTGTATGTAGGAGTTGTCACCTAATACAATCGTCTCTAACATACAATCCATGTCGACAGAACCATTCGCCTTGACGGGAGACCATGGATGTCATTTATATGATCCTCCATATCCCATTCAAAATTTAATTAACCATTATGAATCATATTCATATTATTAATTCTTCCAAGTGAATTACGTCTATATTAGCAATAGAGTTTTATTTTAATTATATCTAACTACTTTAATCATATTAAATAAATCATCAACCCAATCAATCAACCGATAAACAATTAGGATTTGATTGATATTACCATATAGTATTAGCTCTCACAAGTACGTATTGTTTTTGCGTTCTAGTAACTAGAGTACAATTTGATTTACTCATATTACCATTTCATTGAAATGGATTAAGCCAGGTTGTACAATAATGCTAACATGGAGCGCTTCCACTCCAAATGTTACAGATGGTGCCAATTAAGTAGCCCATTAGCATATCTATGTCTTAGACACCATCACCATAATGACTCGAGAACAATAATTGTTAGATCAATGTACTTGTGATTTTATCGATCATTACTTTAATGACTGGCATTATACATATAGTAATCTCTCAGAAATCATAGGCATCTTAAAACAACTTTGAAATCCTGAATTTTAATCATCAAGCAAATATGTTTTACATGTAGAAGTTGACCTACAACTATTGTAGGTTAAACTAGAGGGTTTTTCATGAAACATTCATTCAATGACGATTGATGTTTAATCAAATATTTCAAAAATAAATACTAAGAATCAATTGATAATGACAAATCCATAATTTTCTTGATTGACATTGAATTATAAACATATTAAATAATCTTGATGATCCAATAATCATCCGACCCATCACCACTAAATATAGAATATCTAGGGCAAACGAAGTAAGAATCACATGAAATAAAATTGTGTAATTTTCTGGTTTAATTCTATACTTAATTAAAGTATTAATTATTATTCCATGATGATAAAATAGTTAATAACAAATTAATTTTGTTATAGATTTGTGAATACATGTAAAAACAATGTCACTGCATGACCTTTTCGAATTTTATTCTATACACCTGTGGTGCCAAAAATTGGCTACTATTTTGGGGACATATTTATATAATCTAATTGCATTTTATTATTCAAAAAATTCATCCAAACAATGGATAAATAGGGACTTTTCATTTTAGTGAAAAACAACTCGAAACATGTATCAAAAGCTAACCAGCGTGTCCCTGCGCAACAGATATACAAAACCTCATTCACTTAGGATTTTAGATCATATACAAGATCTTTGACCAAGACTATGATAGCACTTGAAGTCTAGGACTTATGTCGTAGCACATCACAAAAGTGTAGATCGCTGATACGTCGCAAATCTATCCTTAATGTTGTCTAGTTGACGTTTTCGTTGCAGTCGGATAAATCCGGATCGATACAAAATAACCGCACAAATTGATGAATCGTCGAATTAATTAACGCACGGTTTTATGTTTGTTTAGTCTGGACAAGCCCCAGGGTCGACTCAAGGAGGCCAAGGAACAACTCAGGATCATATTAGATGAATCAGATTGTAATTTTCCAAGTGATATTTTTTTTGTATTTTTTATGCAATAAAAATTCAAATGCAAAATACGAATTGGATTAAGTTAATACGAAAAGAATCGACTTAGCCTAATATAATTTTAATGTGAAATTAGTTCAAATCAGCCAAGTGATATTTTTCCTAACAACCTAATCCAACAATGAATACAAAATATATTTTTTTTTTCGAAATTTTGGATTTAAGATGCACAGATGAAAAACACAATCTTTTTTAGGATTTTTAGGTAATTTTTCGTGCAAATGATATACAACAATTATGAAATATTTACTGTAAGATAAACATGATGGAATGAAGCTACATTACTATTTTTGGAATTTTCTGACACTTTGTGTTTTTTATGATTTTTTTACTGAAAACAGAGCAACTGTGGGTATTCAATTTCTAATAAATCTAGAAATTAAATTATCCAGAGATTGATTTATCTCAAAGAGATATTTCAATAAGGAATGCAAGAGAGTTGAAATTTATCAAAAATCTTATTCATGGATTTAACTAAAAATCATATACAGAAATTGCTATGGAATTTATTTTATCCACAAGACAACTCCTAATTGGACGAAATTTGGACTGTAATTAAAGCACACTTAAATACATCGTTCACAATTTTTTCACAATTTTTGGAGTAATGAATGACTATGTGCGAATTTCAGAGCATAATTGGGTAAAATATCACTGATTTTTAATCTCTGATTTTTAATAAAATGTAAAATGTTCATAAAAATTCAAATAAATAGTCACAAGATAAAGAATTAGTTAATCTACACAATGCTATTTTTTTGATTAAAAAATGATGTAAAATAAATGTCCAAATTAACGCTCAAATCCAGGGGTGTCAATGCAAAACAGAATAGAAACAAACTAGCTCCAATTGTGCACAGGGGCACTTCTGCAAAAAGAGTAACATTCAAGGGTGTAAATGCAATTTTCACAAAATAAAAAATGAATTGGACCTTATACTTCATCTGCAAGCTAGGGCAAAGGGGTGAACAGGGGCGTGACGGCGCGGGAGGCGGCACACGGGGAGGTCGGCGGCGGCGGCGGCAACACACGGACTCGAGGGGAGCTCCTGGAGGCGGTGCTGCATGCGCGACGCGAGCTCCACGCGCAGCGGTGGAGGTGGGTTGCCGTGCGTGGGCGGCTGGGTGGCCGCATAGCCGTAGCGCGAGCGCGTGAGGGGCGGCGCGAGGGGCGAGGACGGGCGGAGCGGATGCAGGGCCGGCGGCCGGCCGTGAAGCGCAACCGCGGGGGCTGGAGTGCGCCGCGAGGGGCGGCGGTCAGGGGTGGCTCGACCGATGGCAGCTCGCTCGACTGTGGGGTGTTGCAGGACGGCGGACAGCGGTGGCTGTAGGACGCGAGGGCTGATGTGCAGGGGCGCCTGGAGGCTGGAGGTGCGGTCGAGCCACGCAAGGAGGTACGGCAGCAGGCCGCCAAGTGGTCGACGGCCACGTGCTTGGAGGCGGTGGCGGTTCTGGACACGTGCGGCTTCAAGGGCGGTGCGCGGCCGCTGGTGTGCTGCTGGAGAAGGGCCGACCAAGGAGGCTGGCCACGACTTGGGGATGGAGCAGCCGCAAAGGCGAGGAGGAGCACGACCGGCGACAGTGGTGGCAGTATCCTGCAAATTTTCTTTTTTTTTTTTAATTTTATTTTTTATGGTTTTCTATGTAATGAAATGATAATGAAGATGTGGTGTAGATATTGATGGTGGTAATTGTGAGGTTAAAGAATGATGTGGTTTATGATGATCAACAATGAAAATATTAGATAAAAAAATGACAAAGAGAAGTTGAGGGAATACTTACCTGTGGTTCGTCGAAAGTGAACCACGGTACGCGACTTCCGTCGTCGCCTCGATCAGCTTGGCGAAAAGCCGAGAAGCTAGGCAATCCACTTGTGGAGGAATGCTACGTGAACAAGGCTCGCGGAGGTCACCAATAGCCGAAGATGGTTGGAACTCGTCGTCGCTTTACAGACTAAGGTTGTCGCTATCACCTCAACCTCTCTGGAGCTGGAATTCTTCTCACGAAATTGACAGATGATGAACAATGGAGGAGGAAAGGAGAATATAAAGAGGAGAAAAGGGAAGTTGGAGGAGTGGAGGGAATGGAGTGGTGGAGAAGGCGGAGGCTTGGAGTGGAAGGCAAGTAAAGAAGTGGTAAAAGGGGGATAAAATATACAATTAATAAAATAATATAGTAGGCTACTAAAAATAATTAAAATAGTAATAATAAAATAACAATAATAAATCTGAAAATAATAAAATAAATCCGAAAATAATTAAAAAATGGGGTGACATGTGGCGGCTCTCGGAGCTGCCACATGTTGCTCCTAGAAAATTCAAAAATTAAATGTAAAGAAAAATAAAAAAGAAATAACAAAAGAGATTAAATTAAAAAGTGGTCAACACAAAAGTTGCTCGTCTCGACGAGATCTACAACTTTTGTGAAGGGTCAAAAATCAAATGAAATCAGCTGTACAAAAAGTATTTTTGGATGATACCTTGTAGGTATAAAATACCACATTTTGTCTTTTGTAATTTTTTTACCATTTTTTAAAAGAGAGAAAAATCAAAATAAAGTTAGAGAAAATATGAGAAGAATACTTACAACTTAATCTATTTTTTGGATTTTTAGTAATGAAGAAAATAAAAGGATAAAATACAGGGGCAAAAAGGTCAATATGTACAATATACAAAAGGGGCCCAAAACCCAAGTTTTGCATACGAGCTTCGATTTTAATGAAATTGGTCTTGTTTCGAAGGTCTTTGAATGTATATTACTTTAAAAGTGAGTAGACCTAAATCGGACACTGTATGAGAGAGATATGTGCATTCTAAGGTTCTTAGCTTCAAACTTGGATTGGGGTTTTATTGGTCAATTTTACAAGTTAATATTTTTTTGATATTTTTCTTTAATTATTGTTAGTAATATATACAATATAGAGTTGATATTATTGGATTTGGAGTTAGTACGAAATATATACAAATAGGTGAAATATGGTGAATATACAGGTGAATATTTACAAGTGAATCAGGTGTCTTATTTATGCAATATGAATGCTAAAATGCAGATGTTATCAATGCATGCATGAATGGTAATTATGCAATATAAGTGGAAATATGCAGCTAATTTCTCGGGAATAAAGCTATATTTTCAACTTTTAGAGTGATGAATCACAGATTCATCAATCACATCGAATATGATCTAGGTCAACTAATCAAACTAGTTGCAAGGGGCAATGGAATTTAAAAAAATTAAATAGATGAAACCACATGATTTCAGAAAACTTCTTAATTCACTCCATAAAGATCACAAACGAGTAAATAGGATTACCTCTTAGAGCATGTTTGCGATCGTTAATCTCTAAAGTAAGAGCTTAGAAGCACTTGCGAGAGCGTAGATGACACGCGAAGCTCTCGCAATCCAAGTTGATGATCTAGGTTGGAATCTCCTGATTTCATCTCATGAAATACATATCCTTCTTCATGAGAAAGGAGCACCAAAGAAGACGGAGATCCACGAACAGTTGATCCGGCAACACAATGGTGTTGTCATGATGCCAATGCTCTCAACGACCCTAAAGTGGATGGCCATTGGCATTTGAGAGAGAGAGAGAGAGAGAGAGAGAGAGAGAGAGATTTGTTTCTCTTGAAGTTGTGTATTAGAAAAGGCTATGGATACCCTTCCTTTTATACTATATTAGATAGTGGAGATGCACTCCTAATTCAAATCAATGGTTGAGATTTTGTTGCAACAATTTTCAACAATAAATAATTAATTATAAAATAAATATGCTGCAAATAACCTTCAATATATTTAATTTAATTTGAATCAATTTCATGTGGAAATAAAGGAAAGAGGACAAGCCTCCTTCCCATTATAAAGTTGACAACCAACATGGAGTAAGACTCCAAGGTGGTTGTCCACGCTCTTAAAGGGGAAGGTGTCTTTCTTCTTCCTTAATTTTTAGATCTCATACTCATCAAATATTTCACATGTACAACTACTATTATTGTATAATCATTAACCAAAATAAATTTAAATTATTTTGTGATAATTTCAGTCATACCAATGACAATTATGAATCATATTCAACCGATCAATATAAAATGTAAATTGCATTTGCAATTAATTCTACAATGTGAATCCAATTCATATCAACATTTAATTCGTAAATTTTATTTCAGTTAAATCTCTCCAATATATTATAAATCACATTTATAATATTTATGATTATTACAGATAGTTATATCCATATTAATCATATCTTTGATAACTAAATCATATTTAATTATGTTAGATGTCAATTCTCATATGTCCTAATAATATGAATCATATTCGTGTTATTCATGATAATGAAATCATATTTAATTAACCATTTTCCATTGATAATATAGATTATCAACAATTGAATTATTCTTGAACTCTTTCAAGAACAATGTGCCTTCTTAGCAGATACTTGGATTTAAGGACATGACAATAGTACATTCCATGCGTAGTGACTTGGATTGAGATCATGTCTAAAATCCAGATCTTAGGGTCCTATCATAGATGTTTGAGTAAATCAAATTGCGAATCCAATCTTCTTATTACATCTGAATCATATTCGGATCAAGATCGTAGATGATGGAAGAAGAGGTAAAAATGTCATATTCGGATCAACCCAGAGAAGTCACTAAAATCCAAACATGTTTCATCAGTCCCTTGAAATGGGAGTGTCATGGTTATACAATCATTTACAACAAAAAACACACCATGAGTATTCCAAATGTCGTTCAGGGGATGGGTTAGTTGTGGTTCATTGTTCGAAATGTCGTTCACCTCCTAAGTTTGGGGTGGAGGTGGGAACGACTCTACAAAGGATTGGGGCTCCGGATGATACACTATCATCTACTATTAAAACTGCGGTAACAATGGTGCCTGATCAGGTGCTAGCACGTACTACATATGCTGGATAGATGATAACTTCTCTTGACTCTACGAATGTGATGGTTCCTTCGACTCAGTAGGAATAATGGCTGATGCACTCGCGGACTGGCAGGAGTTGATGGTGCACACCAAGAGTTATAGATGCTTCGTGATCTGGTTTAATTTGTCCAAGTTCTTTGTTCTCTACTCGATCAAAGATAATTTTTTAAGGTCTTGTCCAGTTTGGACAAGTGGCTCCGAATAATGCTGAGATTGGAGATCTCATCCCTATCCTCTTCACGAGATGTTGTTATGTTGATGGCCTTGTGGTGGATCTTCGGTTTTTTCTGGTAAGCATGGGATGAAGACACATCAGCCTCTACTTAGATCATTTCTTTAAAGATCTGTCGGATAACATCTTCATATTTGTTTAAATGAGATCTGCCACACGTGACATCTATTAACCTCTGCCTCTCCTAATTCAGGCCCCCGAAGAAATGTTGGAGAAGGCTGGTCCTCGAAATATTGTGATGAGGGCACATATCTTACAAATCTTTGAACCTCTCCAAGGATTCATGAACGTGTGGTCCTCCCACACAAATCTGATTCAGACGACCGAGAGGGTAGAATTTATGGAAGAATGCTGACTTGAGCTCCTCCCAGGTCATCGCTACTTTCCATAAATGATTTATCCAATAAAGAGCCTTATCTTGAAGTCTGACAGTCATCTTGACTGTGCTTAACAGGATGTTAGGGTAGTGAGTGGTGCCGCATATGTGACCACAGTGCTAGAGATGAATATAAGATTCTTCATCTGTGTTCCCATGGAATGATGGAAGAGGAGATAAGAGCTGCAACTTCAGCTCAAAATGTCCATGGATCAGCGGAATCTAGATCCACTCTGTCATCAGGCCAATGCTAGGATTGTATGTTTCCTCCAATGTAGGCTTGAGAGCCTCTCTTCTTTCCTCATATCCCCCTCTACAGGGTTCATCTTCATGTGCTCCTCTTCATCCTTTGTTCTCTATGTCTCTCCTCGGTTCCAATAACAATTCCTATAAGACACCTGAGTGTTGGTCTATGCAGTCAGTTATGCATGGATCACCTGTATAGAGGTGAGCATCTAAGTGTTCACTTCATTCTACTAAACTTGCATTGCCTTCTCTTTTGGTAGAGTCATCTCTAAATTAGACTTAGAGTGAATTGAATTCTGATCAGACTGCAGATCTGCATGATGAAAAGTACCCCGATCTGTCTTAATGGTGCACCAGATATGGAGAGATTCTCAGAATTAAGGTTAGAGGTTAATAGAATCAAGTAATATGTATGAAGAAAGATCGATATCCATCCAAAAAGGGGTATGTTGAGACAAGAATGATCCTAATTTATTTGGAATGAGCAATATGGGGAGTCTTGAGAGCGGTTTGCAAAATCTGTACCGATCTCTCTGGAATCACCCTGAATAATTTTATATGTTGAGGTCATGGAATCGATGTGGTAATCTGTGGAGTCTAGACTAAACCATCCAAGACCTGACATCTTGAGAAATAAGAGGAAATGAGATGAAGAATGATGAGCATAGAGATCCACAAGAAATAAAGTGGAGGAAATGAGAAAGGTTCAAATGAGCAAAATGAAAAAGGGAATGATATAAGAAGTGAAAAAAAAATGCACAAGTGTGCAAGAATGTAATATTTTACCAAACTCTAGATATATGAAAGACATCAAAGTAGATGGATTTACTAACTCAACAACAATGAATTCGTAAAAGTTCGGCTATTTTTATCTTGTCAGTTTTATTATTATTCAGGAAATCTTTTAACAAGTCCTTATCAGCTTACTAAAGGAGAGTGAGTACTACCGGACAAGTGTTTATACTTCCCACTTCTTTTGTAACCTATAGAATGTATTTTTAAAAGAATCCTTTCTACTGGGTTTTGATCCACTACTCTGCTAGAGAATAGAGGAGGAAGCTGATAGGTGAAACCAGTACTTCCCTCTTAAGGGGTACTCGGCTGGGTACGATGAGACAAGGACCCACCATCGTTGTACTCCTATGCTTAGTACTCCAGACTAAGCATGCAAGCAGACTCAACCCTACTCGAACATGCACCGATAAAAGTGTCAATACTTTGTGAATCCAATCAACAACAAGGCAATACCCAGACTGGGATTTTGGCTCTATTTCCTAGGGTCATGCCTCACTCTGTCGAAAATGTGCATGAAAATAATATGGGTTTTACGAACCCAATACAATGAAGTCCATTAAAGATTATAATTAGGGAGTTTATTTAGCAGTCATCTTGTTTTAATTTTTGGATTTTCACTTTTTGTGAGTATTTTTCAATAATAATCGCCAAACGATTTTGTTTGGATTTTCTTTAAATCTAAGTGCGAAAATAAAGGGAGAAGGTGGAAAGCAATGCAAGTCAACACAATGATGGAATCCTAACCATTGTGTTTGAATGATGACCGCCCAATCAGAATTACTTCCAGTACTTCCCAACTCTCTCAATGCATCATGCTAGACAGAAATCTAAAATTACACTACATGAGATGCAAGTCTCTTGAAATCACCCTAAGAAGGAATAACTATTATCATGGAGAACCATATTAGTTTAACTAAGTTCGAGTGTGTCATACTATAGGCACATACAAATAATTAGGCTTGGTACATAGTTACCGAGTCAAGCAATCCTAAAACTATGGGCTTAGTCAGTGAAGACGTAAACACGGAAATTCAGGAAAAAACAAATCACGAGAAATAAATAGAAACAATGAGAAAGATAGGGAGAGTCAGATAGAGAATGCGATAAAAACATGAGAAAATCGAGCGGGCCTCCAAGTGAATAAACACTTGGTAAAATATTCCCGTAAAGTTTGAATGTTCATGAGATCCTATCCCTGTATTATTACAATAATAAATGGCCTCTCTCTCTCATAAAATAAAATAAAGACAAAGCTAATATGATCCTCTCTCTCCTAGTCTTCTTCCATGCTCTCTCCTATTAGATTGGTAAAAGAAGTCGATTTCCACTTCATGAGGTTGCCAGGTCCTCCTAAGAACACCTCCTCAGTTAACATGCCCTAGCAGAAAAGTCAACAAGAGAGTGGTTAGAATAGAAAAACAATTATTGAAAAAGATAAAAATGAAAATAAAAAGATATGCTATGTGCATACTATCTTATGTGTTGCTCTTAGGCAATTATGTCATTTGTTGATAGGGATCTAGCCGATGTACAAAAGTCCGATCTTGGAGGGCATGCAGTGTCTAACAAGTAGGATCTGACAATTGATGTATATGTCGGTTTCACAACACATGGTAACCAAACCAAGTCTTTTCAGCAAATCAACTCACGAATAATATATGCAATGAAGAAAGTGTGAGAAAAAATTATTATATCTTATAGAATGTGTGTATAGTGATAAGACGTAGAGTATTGAACTCTTGGGACCAATTTTGTAAATAGATTAAATTATTAATAATTATTGATAATTAATAATAATTATTTGTATGCTTTTTAGTTTTATTTCTTTTTTATGCAGGTTTCTAATTTTTATATTTTTTTATGAATTTTTAATTATTTTTTATATTTTTCTTATATTTTATTATTAAAATTTTATTTTTACTTGTTACATTTGTAATATCTTTTAAAGTTTAAAATAAAATATGTAATTATATATAAAATAATATATATATACGGTATATAAGGTATATATATTATATATAGGGTTTTATATTATATATATAAATCTAGTCAAAATATAGAAAATAAATTTTTTTGTATTTTGTATTTTCTCTATTTTTGATAATTTCTATAACCTTTTTTTGTAAATTTTATTTATTTTTAAAGTATTAAATATAACAAAATAGTGTATGGTTTAAATATACGAGATTGTTTTAGGCTAAATAGTTATCAATAGTACAAAACTAACCTTAAACTAATTTTCATATATAGTATATAATATATAGAAAATTCAGATACATAAAAATATTTATATATTTTTCTTTAATTTTTGCTAATTTTATAAGATTTGTAAGGTTTTGTAATTTTTATGTTTTATATTTTGGTAGTTTTTAGAGATTTATATATATATATATATGTGTGTGTGTGTGTGTTAATATATAATATAATATAGTTAATATAGTTGTTTTTGGAATTTTAGAGGCGTTTTTCCAATTTTGTCAGTTTTAAAAATTAAAAAAGAACAAAAATGCATGTTTTTGTATTTTCAATAAATAGTAAAACTAGTTAAATTGCCATGCAAAAATATATGTGATCAATCAATTTTTCAAACACTTGATTAAATTTTTTTGCATTTTTTTATAGAAATAAAAAATAAAACCTTTAATCTATTGAATAATATATCCTAAAAGTTGAAGGGCATAAATACAATTTACCCAAAAGCTTCCTCATGTGGGACATCACGTGTGGTGACATGGACAAGGACCTAAATGCAAATGCAAGAAGGCTCAAGGGTACGGTTGCAATATTTACGCAAAATATTACTCTACATGAAATATTGACAACACTAAATAAAATACAAAAAGGTAGATGGGGCCTCTTGTAATTTAGCCCTTAAGTGCGGAGATGAGCGACAAACAACGCGCCACGTAGGTACACTTAAGTTGATTGGGCGGCTCAGGTAGCACAACGGTTCGCTTCGAGTCAAGGGCCCAGATTAGATCTTGGCTACGCCATTTGTCCAGCGGTGCTGAAGGAACTTGCAAGGATGGAGAAGAACACATTCTTCTATGACCTTTGATCTTAGATTACTCATGCCTCTAGCAGTCTTCTCCAATGCTGAAAGGCTCAACAGCTTCCTAGGGTACATCCATAGCTGTAGGGGTCCTCGATAGAGTCTAGGTCCCACCGATGGGGACCTAGAGAGGCCTTCATCGACAATGCCCTAGAGGGTATGTTCGTTTGATTCGAGCTCTGAGTGGCTTTATTGGGACTCACACCTGCAAAAAAAGATTCTAGGGATCTAGAAAGAGGTTCTCGACCCAATATTGAAGCTGTTGCGCAAAGAGAATGAAGGGGTGGTGAAGCTTAAACGTACAATGCATATGAGCTTCGCTTGGACACGATCTTTAGAAGATCAGGGTGACAGATGGTCAATTCAATGGAAAAAAATGGAGAGGAATGAAAGGGGATGGTCGTGAGTTGGAACACAGCGGGATTCACGATGAAACATGGGGTGGAGCAGAAGATCCAACGAGCAAAAATGTTGGAATTAAACTTAATATAGTTGGCATTACGCTAAACTAAAACTACATCTATGATACTAGAAATAAATGCAAGCTAGAAATGCATATAAAACAACTTCAACCTGGAATAAACAAGGGAGCAGAGAAAGCTTCACCCGAAGGACTCTGGTTACACTTAGACCACCTCAACCTCCTTCTTGTCCATGCCAACAGATTGGAGCACCTCTTGCTATCACCAAGAATTCAACCCAATGATTCCCTCGGGTTACGAATAAGGAAGAAGGATAAAAAATGCACAAGAGGGGGCAGATGGTTTTATTTATAAGCAAGACATCGGTGAGTTTTGGGAGGAGCTTGCGTGCGATGGAGCAGTGGTTGGTGGAGCTTAGGTTATGGGCGAGGATGAAGGGGATGGTAGCTATGGGTTGGTGGTTGGATCGAGAAGGATGGAGGTATGGAGGAGGAGTAACAAAATGGAGAAGAGGAGGCGATCCTGTGACTCTGAGAGACTCAGTGGGAGGGGAGGACAATTGACACGCGGTCAACAGTCCAAGGGCCTTGATTGGTACACGACCAATCAGGAAAAAGATGTATACAAATTCTTCATTAATTCAATAATAAATGTTAAATGAATTTATAAATTAAAACTCAAAACATAAAAAATTATTAGTTATTTTTCAAAATATTTCATATCTATTCTTATTTATTTTTACAATATTGTTTATTATGTGCTAATTTTTACAAGTGTATACATAGGTATATTTACATATGTTTTACCTATTTTATTTTTGTTTTGTAGTTTTATTACATATTATTATAATAACATATTTTATAGGGTAAAATGGGGCTGCCCCCATGGGGGGAGCTAACTAGGCTCCCCCCGCGCCATTTCGCTTGCTTTTTTTATTTTTTTGGAAAAATTATTCCGTGAATTTTCATCAATATATACCTATATTATGTCATTCAAATTTCGCGTGAAATAGATATTCATATGACCTCCATCCGGAAGGGTCGTTCTTAGCAATTATGTTACTGTTAAAAAAATGACTGTCTGGATGGAGGCCGTAGGAGTCTGTTTCGCACAAAATTTGATTGACATAATATAGGGACATAGTGATGAATATTCACGAAAGAAATTTTTTAAAAAAATAAAAATGCGGACGAAATAGCGCGGGGGGAGCCAAGTTAGCTCCTCCCAGGGGGCAACCCCATTTAACCCTATTTTATATATTGATAATATATTTAGATACATGTTTGCATATTTTTATTTTATTTTTGTGATTTTATTTGTAGACCTAAATAAATATAGGTATATACATTATATGTATAGGAAAGATATATATTATTTATTTAAAGTATATTTTAATGGTTTTATTTTATATTTAGATTTTTAATATATTTCAAAAATATTTACAAGTATTTAAAAATATAAGGAAGGTAGAATTATAAAGAGTAAATTATATGAATAAAATATACAAGTATATAGTACAATGGGATCCTAGAAAGCCCGGTTTTCACATCTTAACTTAATTTTAAATTATGTTGTCTTCATTAGATAGATAATTTAATTTAGAATACAATGGATTTGAGTTTAGTCAATTTGAGTTCATACTGAGAAGATTTCGGTATGTGAGGTTCAGTTCATGGATTTTTCATTCGTGTGTCCTAGATGCACAGTGTATTATTTTCATGTACAATTATTTTTATAATTTTGTATGTATTTTTATATAAAATTTCATGCAGATCATTTTATTATGTGAGGTGTATAAAATGAAGAATAAAATAGAGGAAGAATGGGTATTTCAAATAATCGAAATTAGGGTTTTATATATAGTGTATGACCCTTATCTCACTACTTTATTCCTTGTCAACCACATCAATATTGGCATGGTCTCGAGGTTTACGGTCATTCAATATATTTGATACTTCATTTATTTCCTTTCCTTTTCTTTGTCTTTTGAATTTAAATAAATATTATTTATATATTATTTATAGAAAAATAATGAAAATTCATATGAGGTAACTATATTTACATGTATTTTAATAGAGATTTAAATGAAAAATGGAAGAATAAAAGTAGATGATGGCTATTCATCAGGTACCTCTTACCGGAACCAGAGCTCACAACTTAACTCCTCATTCTAGCTCCTCTTACTAAGCTTGATTTCTTGTTGGCCCCAGATATATTATAGTAGGCAGGTATGTCTTTTACAAAATGCTCCCTCGAAATCTCTAATTGCTATTATTATGAAGGCTAGAGGATTTGCTTACACCTATTATTCGCTTGATGAAAAAAATCAAGGATTACAGATTCTTTTCACAGGAAAACACCGTAATTCGAACTCCTATTAAGAAGGTGGAAAGGTATAAGAAGAAAGAAGAGAAGCATAGAGATCAGTTGCCGAGGGGAAGTGGTGTCCCACCTAGGATGATGATGCATCTTTACCGACGGGCAATGTTCTATAGTGAAGTGGCTTGCCTCACTCTCTTTCTGGAGGAGTTCCTGTTGATAGATATAGATTCACGTGGGAACATACAATTGGAAGGTGGAGAACCCAATTGAAAAGCATTTTGAACACAATAACTTGAAGTATATGATTCACATCATCGACCCTTGGAAATATCACTGCTACCTTAACCTTAGTCAAGAATCAACCTTCAACTACCTCTAGTCTAGCACTCATACTCCCCCATCAAAGGCTAATATATAGGACTAGATTATAGCTCGCACCCACCACGTGCTAGCTCGCAGAAGAATCCCTGCCAACAACTTTCTCTACATCGAAATACATCACATCGGTCATTTTAATAATATATTAGGAGGATGTTATAAATCCCCTACATTTTATTGACCTAATAGATGAAAAATACTAGAAAATACTATACTAATCATGTATATAATGCGACTCAGACCCTAGTTTTGAAGATTAAAAGTCATAAATATAGATATCTCCTTCGTACATTCTCATATGCAAATCTATTCACATTTGAATTAATGTACACGAAATTTTTTACAAACTTATTCTCTTGTTCTTATAGCTTCACGTAAAAAAATTAAAACAATAACAAAACCTAATAGATAAAAAACCAAGTCGTCTATTTGCCCCATTTAATAGCTTTTAGAATTTCCATAAGATATACATGGAATCTTAATAGGCAAAAATAAATTTTCTTAAGTAAATTAAGTTATGTTTTGTCATAATAAACTACTTAAATGTAAAAAATGACAATTTAAAAAAAATAAAAATCCAAGTATATGTATAATATACTTATTTTAAAGTTTTTATTATATATGATGGAAATCGACCTTCATTACTTTAATGAAAGTTTTGAATATTAATTTGCTATAAATTTTATTTTTTTAAAAAAATTATTTATTTTGACATTATTTAGAATCTCTTTATAATTTATTTTTTAATTAAATATTATTGAAATAATATATCGTCCTCTTCCTTTAGATTGACATAATCATAGGTTTTTGACATGGCTACCCCCGGCTCTTCGCAACCCTTGGCCGAGATCTTTAATGGATCCTAGTTAGCCCCACCACATCGTCGATGAGGTTGTTTGAGATCATCCACCACCTATATAATACACCTTGAAGGTCGTCGGATTGAGTATCTATTTCAAACTCCTTCTTCTTCTTCGAAGAGCTCCACTAATACACCTTGAAGGTCATCATCATTTTCATTCTTTTCTTTACAGTTGGCTTGTGATACTATACATCCCAAACATGCGTGGTTTTATTAACTTTTTTAAACAACATTGTGCTTCTGTTTATTTTTTAGTTTGTTTTTATCGCATTTCATTCAAAAGTACTTCATAGTGTAGGATGTCGATCTAACATATGTTACAATGACGTCTTTGGTTTACCTAATTTCCTTTAAAAAAATTCCTGTAGATATGTTTAGTACCAAATTAAAGCTCGTAACAAATAATAAAAATTTTTTTACAAAGTTAAAAATTCCCTTAAAAATATTTTATTTCAAGCTATTTTTAATAAATCAAAATTATAAAAATAGGGAAAAAAACTAATTATGATAATTACATATTACGCTTAAAATTTACAGTATCATTATACATGCCTCTGCATACCCGACCAAATCACTTAAACTTTTTAAACATATTTTTTAAGTTTCAAATGTAATAATAAATAAATAAAATACAAAAATATTTTACTTTTGCTTTTCGCTCATGTTGCACCTAATCTATAAATATCTAAATAAAGAATCTTTTTCTTACTTTTACAAATACAATATTTAAAATAAAAAATATAAAATAAAAATTCGGCATCTAAATAAATAGAAAAATAAAATTCTTAATTATTATTAATTGAAAAACTATAATACCACAAAACGTCGTATTGTATAAAAATACATAACTTAGATAATCTTCTCCTATAAAGAAACTATAAATCCATATATTTTATCCCTTATTATTATTGTTGCCCCGTACATCTCTTCAAGCATAACAGAATACATCTTTTCATTGAGTATCCTTGCCAAGGTTTTAAAAGTCAAACTGGTTGTTCAACTGGTTAAACCAAAATCAAAAGAAAAACGATCCAACCACTTGATTTTTTTAGAAAATAAAAATCAATCAAAATCTTGTTGGACCACTTAAAGCCAGTGGAACCAATTGAACCAAACCATTGGTTCAACCATTCATTTTTGACAAAAAAATAATTTCTAATAATTTAATAAAATGTAAACTTTTAAAATTATTTATAATATAATCTCATTCTAAGCCATAGTATATAGACCTTTATCTCTTATCCTTACACGTGTACTAACGACCCATCATCGCATCTCCCTTCTTGCTATATGAGCATTGTCTCTCTCTTCTCACATTATGCATTAGGTTGTCTACTTCCACAACAATAAACGAAGAAGACGTTGTCATAGTCATACTATGAGAAGCAATAAATTAACAATACTTTTCATTAATTAGAGTTTACATAGTTTTAATATTGTTAATTTTATACATCAAATATATATGTATTTATATGAATTCCACAAAATATACTTATTATTCCCTTTTTGAGTGTTTCTAATAACATTTATATCCCTAACTTGTTTTTAGCAATTTCACTTGTGCTCCTATATTCTTCAAAAAATCACAATATGCCACTACTATGCATTTTGTAAATATATAGGGGCACACGTGTATATGAAAAAAATAAGGGTATAATTGTTACTGGAAAAACTTGGAAGAACATGTGTGCACAAGCCTTCTAAAAATACAATGTAGAATTTTTCATACTAAAGTATATGATGTATCAATCTAACTCGATTTGACCCGATTGAACTATATAAACCAAACCAACAACACAAAGATTCAATCTATTCTAGTTTCTATTAACTGCTAGCATCATCACCGGTTCAATAAATTAGTCCCATTGATCTGACCATTAAAAACAAAAATCGATACCTACCCGATTTGATGTCTGGTTCGATTTTTAAAACCTTATCCTTGCACTTGGGTTCTTTATTTTTATTCAAGGGATTTACTTATATTCTCCGTATTATTACGAAAATAGATTATATAGAAACACGTTCAATCTTTGTAGTACACTTTACCAAAATTGATTTATACCTCTATAATGAATGGAATCAAATTCTAATAAATTTAGTTGTATTTAATTCGATTCGCATTCAATATTGTTAACCCGCACCTTTCTAATATCGGAAGTTTTACATAGATTTCCTTTTAACCAATTAATATCATGCTACCTCGAATTCCTATATTAATGAATTTGACATTAGAAAGTACGACAGATTTACACGAACGGCTTTATTTTATACCCTCATCAAATGAATTTCATAGCGAAATAACGGTAAATAAAAGATGGATATTTCATTACAAATCCATGTTGATTGATAACTTATTTTTATTGATGCCAATAATCCTCTGATTCTCATTATTTCATCAGATCCAAATAATTATATTGCTAGACATCAATGCAATTTTATCATTCTATTTTTATTTGTTTATTTTGAGTCATATTCCATGATGAGTTTCTAATGTTGTGATAAAATATCACAAGTAAAAGTTCCATGTAACATTGGATATGCAAAGAAGCATGCCTGTAAATGAATAAAAAAGGTTTTGTCATGTATGCTCTACTTAACTTCTGCAATACCAATTAAGCTCTTTTTTCTAATATCAATTGTGCCCAACTTCTTACAAAATTCACAATACTACCTTTCCATTAAATTAAAGTAGGGGCATAATCGATATTACAAAATGGCAGAACTATGAGTTTTATAAGAGGTCAAGGGCACAACTGATATTAAAAAAGAGAAGAGCATCACTGACATTCTAGAAGTAAAGCATACGTGATAAAAAAAACCCATAAATATTTGTATTTTGCACTCATATTTCATTCATATATCGCGACACTGAGAGATATTTGTTCTGTATAATATAATACATTTGCCTTGGCATTTTAGTTGTTATTTCAATGTGCAAAGGATATATGAATGCGTATTTTGGTTTTTCATTGAGTCAAAAACATAATAGTTTAACACAGGTCTATCAAAATCCACAAATCATTTCGTCATATAGATCTGCAGGGAACCATATTAAGCCATAACCATAAAAAAGTTACAGAACCCAGCCATATTACACTACATGAACTGACTTCAAATGTTGAAAGAGCTGCAAAATTAAGTTATATACATACTGCGATAATAATATATTCAAACAACTCGTTCCGACAACCGCTAACCAACAAACAAATCTGACTCCTGCCTCTTTGGAAGCATCTGCGTCAAGACATTCAAGCTGAGCCTGCATATTTTTAGTTTGTTGCGAAGTTTAATCAGATCCTAGAAAGGATAAAATGTTGAAAAAACTCATGCATTTCGATTTGAAAGTAGAGTGATTGCAGATGCAGCCCACATTTGATTGTATAGAGAGAAGCGAACGCAGAAATTTTATTAACTACAACCCTCACCAAAGATCGAATGGTAATGATGGTATCTATTGTCGTCAGCATCCAGCTCTGCACGCTGGGCATCGGCTTCTTGCTTGGCCTTCACTTCTTCGAGTATTGTACGACGGGTATGTGTCTTCGATTTTGATAGTTTCTCAGACTGAACATGTAGTCCAATGAAAAAGAAGAAGAATTTTATGGAAGAAAGGGTTGTCAAAGGCACAATTCCAATCCTTGGTAATTAGACAACTAATTGGTTATATAATAAACAGATTATCAAGTAGGGGATAGCAGAAGCATACCTTGCCTATTAGCTTCTGGAATGTATCGGTTCCATTTTCTTTGACAAACTTTTCTGCAGCTCGCAAGATATCATCAGGCTTGCTGAAAATATCCTTGGACCGAGGAACATACCAGATGTTAACAGTGGCTGTATTCGAAACCAAAGGCCTAATGAAGTGCTGATAAACATATGCAGCACCATTGAAGTGAGGCAGCACGAGCCAGCTAATGAAGATCAACTTTGCATAACACCAGAAAGGAAGCCTTCCACAAAAAGATCAAGCGAACAAGCTCAATATTTTAAAGAGGAAACGACAAAAAAGAAAAGAGCACGTCGTATGTGAAAAGCGCACAGAATACAACCGAGCCAGATCTCTCAAAAATTTATTAAAAAATTAGAATGTGTGCATGTGTGTAGGCATATGTGGGCGTGTGGGCACGCATGCGTTTTATGGGAGTGGGTGCGGGCACATGGGCACACTCATGCATGTGTCTAACGATCACTGGACTTAATTAGCGAACTACTAAACACACGATCTCGTAATTTCATCTTTTATCCTTCACCATATTTATCACACGAAAACCCTCCTATGGTTTTTCAAAAAACGGCATTTCATTCGTTCTCATGTTTATACGTTTGCAAATATATAGCCTAAATAATGCATGTTTTTTTGAAGATCTTGAATCTACATTTTACGCCTTCATGCTTTTATATTGTGAATCTTTTATTATATTTTTCAACTTTCATATTCATTTATCACGTGTAAATGCAGTGGTTTTACAACTATAAAGTCATATTTTATAATTTCGTATAATTTCTTACAACTTACTTCATTTATAAAACTGTATTTATTATTTACTTTTTATTCACCTTTTACAATTATAAGCTCATATTATGCAACTTCCTGTTCATTTTTAATCATTTGATGATTTTTTACGGCATGCTAATTTAAAAAATAATAATTCTTCGAATCCATTAGGATTCTGATTAGGATCCATTAGGATCCATTAGGATTCTGATTAGGACCAGTACCTAGGGGTGTTAATCGGATCGAATACCTTCGAATCCATTAGGATTCTGATTCAATTCATTATAAAAGTTTCGAATCCGAACTTGAATCGAATTTCAAACGAATTTAATAGCTTAAATTCAGATTCAATTCATTTTGAGTTTCGAATATTCAAATTCGATTCATTTTATTTCGAATTTGAAATGTCAATTGATGTTTTAGAGCTTATATAAATAATATTTTATGAAGAATAATATAATATAATATTTTACTATGTAATTCTAATTTTGAAAGTATATTACTGAAATAAGTTGAAAAAATTACAAAATCAAGTAAAATATCAAATCAATACAATACAATGAATAAAAAAACCTAATTTTTAAAATTATTATGTGTCCTTTACAATCTAAATATACTCTTTTTCTATGATGAAGGAATGTATACATACAATATAATTATATGAGTCTATCAAAGAGATAGAATATCATTGACGAAAAAGCTCAGCACATTATAATTATCATTGCATGTTAAAACAAGACAAGATCAAATTTATATAGAAAGTTGATACAAATTAATATTATTATTTGATATAATGATCTGAATCGTAAAAAATAACGTAGAAAGATAAACCTTTTCATTAAGCGTAAGGATCTTCAATATCAAAAAACTAAGCCATGAAAATGAAATATACGAATTTTTAATGTACAAAGAAACAACTTACATTATGGTGAGAAGAACTTGTATATTATTCATGTGATGATAAATTTCGCTTTGACAATGATAATCATCATAGATTACTATGCAAGGAAAAATCACAACAACAAGAAAGCAAATGAGATATATCTAAATAAATTTCGAATCATGACAAATATTATGGAGGAACTCGAAGTAGAAAAACCATCATTTTCACATGCTAGGAGAAAGACCACATAATCTACCATGGGTTTTTATGATCTGGTAGATAATGTAAAGGAGAATGGAAAAGGCAGTGTAAAGAACGTGAGAACATGAAAATAAATGTGTGGGTGAGCCGGTGAAGATTTAGGATAACAATATTAAACATTTGATCTTTCCTATTAGATTTTATAACTAATATTTTTTACTCTTTTTTATATTCAATATTTAGTCTTTAACTAATACGATTATAAATACATATATGTCTATTAAATAGGGTATAATTTAGAGTACTTTGTATCCACTTATTGTCTCAAAAGTTTTTAATGGCATGCTAAGATTGATAATTGTACTTATACAAAGTAACTCATACCTAAGCTACCGTCACTAGGCTAAAATAAAAAGTAAAGATATGAACTTTGATGTTTTGTATAATCGATGCATGAAGGACCCACACTCTAACTCATAAAATATTTTGCAGTCAAACCATTTGAACTTAGTTATAAAGAGTAAAGGAAAGAGATTAGATCTCATTAGAAGGGGATAATGTTGCATATACACGTCATACATTGACAAGTCATGTCGGTGCAACGTAGGAGTATGGAAATCATATCAGTGAATGTTGCATATGATAAATCATATCAATGGAACCTAGATATGATTAGAAGTTTAAAATTAACCACTTAATCATTGTAATAAGCTGGTTAGAGAGTATCTTTAGTTGATTGCACATGTTATGTTTAGTGATATAATGCAAATGTTAAATCTTTCAATGTAAATTAAATGTAATAAATTTTTTAATACATATTCATATATTCTTTTCTATATCTATCTACTTCATGTCAACCTTTTGATATAATTATTCTATAATTCCTTATACAAGAATATTCAGAAAAGATACTAATCAACCCAGAATGGTTGTTACATGTATGTATGTAAAATGTATGTATTATATGCATGTATATGTATGTAGTGTGTGTGTATAAATACATGTACACATATATACACATACGTATGTATTTGGATACCGAATAGAATCGAATTATTATCGAACGAATTCGGGTTAATTCATATTCGATTCATTTGGGAATCGAATCCACAAGTTAAATTCAAATTCAGTTCATTTGGTTTCGTACCAGTACCACCACACCACACCACTATGAGCTCCACTTTTCATGGACAAAAACGGTGTCAAGGGAGACGTAGGCGACTTCATTAGAATATGTGGTGGCATTCTCCACATCGAGGACATCATGTTCATCTCCACGTTTTTCTCCATCGCAACAGTTTCAGGTTGAGTGCCAATATTAATGGATAGAAAAAGGAAATCTTGATGGTGGGATTCTAAAATTGGTGGGTATAAAGAATAAAAATAAATATTTGACTAATATTTAATTGAGTAGTTAAAAGGAAAATGAATGGATTGGTGGAATCCAAAACATTATTCAAAATGGTTTCAATCTTTATTGTTGGATGGAAACAATAAATTAGACCGTGTACTTCTTATTTTCTTAATAGGTCATATGCTGATATCTGTGTGCATGTGCATGTGCATGTGCATGCGTCTGTGTAACTAAAGCACATCTTTGAGGATTCAGACTTCGATTTTTCTTATTGCTATAGTCATTCAGAAGTTTGACGCTTCACAGATAACCAATTTTCTAGCGTTATAACAATGATTCAGGAAGCACGGACATAGGATAGAATTACTTTCCTTGACAAATGAATGATATAAAAAAGCGGATTATTCTTAATGAAGTTCATAGTTATATAAATTTGCTATCGTTAGAGTTATTGTGATTTCTATTTTATTTGAGTCATGTAACCCTTCGATGTCATATATGTATTTTTTCTTTTTTTCTCTAGGTTTTCTCTTTACATAAGAGAAAAAAATCCTAAAACCATGAATAAACGCAACTCATTCTCTTCTCTACATGGTATCAGAACAACGATTCTAGACTGGAGCTTATACTAAAACTCACTGCCACCATCAACCCTCATCCTCTTCGAGCCTTGTGCAGACCTTTCTTCCTCGTCTAAGGGTCCCGTACGATGCCTCGATGGGTTCCCAGCGCTACCCGAGCGCCGCCCAGACGCTACCCAGCGCCGCCCATGCTCTACCAAGCATGCACATGCGCTATCCAATGCTGCTCAGCGTTGCCCAGGCATTGTCCAGCATCGCCCACGTGCTGCCCAGTGCCATGAAGCGCTGCCCAACACTGCCCAGTGCCTAGTCAGCTACCCTAGTACCTCCAGCGCATCTTCGAGTGTTGTCGGTGCCACCAACGGGTATCTCCAGCACCTCTGGCGTGCTGATCCTTCAAGATACAAATCTCTTGCGCATACATGTGGTTTCATAGGGACTCCAGAGTAGAGATCCCATTCTCTAAGCCACTATGGGAGAGGACCCAGTTCTCCAACGATGAGTTTCATACTCCATTCTCCAGCGATCGTGGACTTCGACAAGGATGTCTCCATGACTTTTTCAGTTCGGCCCTTTAGAGATGGAGTAGTTGTCCACATGATCTGGCGGGCTAGAGTTCTCTAAGTGGAGACTCATTTCCAGTTGCATTGACTCTGACATGCACAATATAGAGAACATGCTCTCCAACGAGGAGATTCGGTTTGACTCACACTCCAGCTCATTTGTTCCTCCTCACCTGCACGGTAAGAGAGGAACCGTCCTCGACAGCAGCCGACAATTGTGCATTTTGAGTTGACATTATATTTAGTGTCTTATAGTGTAAGTTGAGATTTCTTTATGTTTGTCCAAGCTGAGCATCACATGTTATATTTTGAGGGGGAGTTGGAGTATATGCGTCATATGTAAGATGGGTAAATGGTTCCTTCCAAGATCCATTTACCATGTCCCAGTGTTTAGTCCCACATCTACCAGTGGTGGGACATGGAGGGTTTGTAGAGGCTATATAAGAAGCCCCATACCTCATGTATCAGGGGAGAAAGTCAATAGACACACAGCCCTTTGAGGCGTTCTTCCGTGGTTTCATTCAGCTCCTTAGGGAGTAGGGTTCCGCGTTAAAATCGCGTGTTCTTTCAAGTTTATTTCTTTTTCGCTGATACGCATCCGCATTCTTATTTTCTAATACATATCGACATGTATTATCTAATACTCCCCTTCAAGATGGAGAAATACAATGCTCAGCTTGGACAAACAGAAAGAAGGCTTCCTCACCGAATACAAGACACTACTGACAATATCAACTCAACATTTACACTGTTGGTTGCATGTTGAAGACGTTGCTTCTCATGTCATGCTAGTGAAGAGGAACTAGAGCGCTGAAATGCGAACGAAGATCACGTAGAGAAATCAGGATTGACAACTGGCTCGTATGTTCCGTATCTACGTCTGTCAAAGTCACCGATACTGGAATGAGTCGCCTTCTCGGAGTACTCTAGCCTACAACAAGTGGAAGACTGCTCCATCTTTCCAAGAGCCAAAAAATGAACGTCGTGAGCATATCTATATGTAGATTTTGAGAAATGGTCCCCTCTCTTACGGAGCTTGGAAGGATCAAGTACTCGAATTCACGGTCACCAGAGGATGGAGGTTGAACTTAGTCTCTCTCTAAAGAACCCAGATAAACTGGGTCAATCGTACGTAGAGTGTCTTAAACAATGACAGAGTTTGAAACAATATAAAACATCTACAAAATACACCCATCTCCCCATACTTATCGGATAGTGATGATGCTCGACCAAGTGGGAGAAGAAATGAAGAGGAAAAAATTAACTTGCCTTTCTTTCTCTCTCCCCCTTTTATGGTTATTCATCATCAATTTTTAATGCCATCATCCCCTTTCTATAGATGCAACCCAATTTGGGCCAAGATTCATTTTTGCTCCACAATCGTGGCCTTGTTGGGACTGGAATAAGAATAGCAAACCCCCTCGTATCTCACTACCTTTTTTCTTTTTATGAATAAATTTTTGTGGTTGCCTCTCTTTCTCTCTCTCTCTTTATTTTTTATGTAAATTGGTGGCCCATAGTTGGCGATAAGGACATGGCGATTGTATTGTTCCACATATAGTGACTTGGATATTGAGATCACATCTCAAATCCAGATCTTGCGGACCTCTCATAGATGCTTGATTAAATCAAGACCGCAAATCTAATATTCTCATTGCAACTGAATCACATTCAGATCAATGTCCAACATTTGGACCAAGATTAGATTACTTCTCTCCTGAGAGGAGTCACTAAAATCCAGACCCGTATCACCACTTCTTAGGAATGGAAGCGTCATGGTTATACAATCGTTTATGATCACATCATCCTCAGGTATTCCTAATACATGTACATCTTGCATACTTGAAGATCCAGAATAAACCAGAAGTATAAGATCAAATTTACACTGTCTACTTCAGGGATTTATCATTAAGTTTCTCATTCGATCATTGGGAGTCGGTATCGATTATATGCTTTCCAAAAATATATATCATACCTAAGTGTCATCATATACTTTCCAAAAGCATATATCAAACTCTACTAATTCAAGCTTCCAAAGCAAGACAACCACGCAGACAGAATTTGATTGTTCCCAATATTTCATGAGTGAGCTCATGTCTTCTGCTTCAGTAATGAACCGGTATGATCCCTTTGAGAGATCATATTATTCATATGCCCTTGTACGCACACCAACACGTCTGTATATAGACCTTGATTAGGTCATCAACTTATTGGTCTGCGAAATGTACATACCTAGACATATAGTAACACATCTGTCTCCGGTCAGAGGATGTGTACCTATATCGTGACAACATACGACATAGGACTTTGGTTATCTCGATCTCTTAAGTCAACTCTTTAACCTAACTTATCTAACACCTCTGAATCTCTATTCTTATGCAGTGGACCTGCATCAAGAGGTCAGTTAGATATCAATCTTTTGAGAAAGGATTGCTATCTCCTTCTCAGGCTGGAGATCCTCCCTTAATAATCATTTGACGGTGATGGATGAGTCCTCAATCTAACTCTTTAGATATTCATCCAAGCACCAGTCTCTATGATTTAATAATTGAATCAACAGCTATATGATCATTAAGATGGCCATGGTACATAACCCTAATTGTGATACGAGACCTATTATGCAAATTAATTATTCTTCATTTTAGATCAGGGAATGATATTTGCAATAACATTTATTGCATAATGGCTCGCCATGGGCTCGCATGTCCAACAATCTCCCACTAACCCAAAGAGCCATTAATGAGCTAATTCTTAAAGCAGCACTCATGTGACAATCATAGGCTATTTAGAAAAATAGCTAGGTAAGTTGATCGATCATTCTGTTCTCAAGAGACTACACCAAGTCCTTTTACGGTACTTGCATATCCCCCGGTAACAGTATTCACATCCAATGCGAATGTTGCATCTTATGCAACCAATACTCAATATTGTTAGTTATAACATCCTTGAAACCACAACTCAATAATTATTATAACCAGTGTTTCCATAATCCTTATCAAAATACCTTTATTCCCGGAGATCTCCATCTCCTAAGGTATTCGCAGTTAGGACTTTTTAGATCACTATCTATTTTGAAGATAAGACTTAGAGATCACTATCTCTAAGTTTTTGTCATCTTTGAAGATATTGTCATTACCACAATTAAGTGTTTTATCTCCATAGTTGGATTAGTATCAGTTTACTACTTCCATTGCATGACAGGCATCTGACTTTTGTACATATCTAGCATACATTGAGTTTCCCAAAGTTGATGCACTAGAGCATATAGCTATTCATATCTTCAACTCCTTGAGGTGTTATCCTTTTAGATAGGTCAGTACCATATCTTAAGGGAAAGAAGCCTTCCTTGGAATTTTCCAAAAAATGGAACATGTCCAAGGTGTACCACTAATGTGACGGTTCCAGTGCTCTCTTCTCTTTGCTTCTAAACAACTTCATAATTAAGATCTAAGAGGTATCCTTGAAATCATATATCAAGGTATGGAATAGTCAGTCAATAAAACACTTATTATTATCCTTATATCATTCCAAATGATTAGGATATCATCTACATTTAGCATGATGAACATAATGGTACTCCCACTAATCTTCATATGGTTCATTAAGATTCTATATGAAATCATAACATTTATAATTTCATATAATATTATGTTCCAACTACAAGAAGCTTATTCGGGTCCATAGATAGGTTTCTTTAGCTTGCACATCTTGCTTTCCTCAACCATGAAGCCTTGGGGCTACTTCATGTGAATATCCTTAAAGAGGTATTCATAGAGGAATGCAATAATTGACCTTCATCTTATAGATGTCAAAGTCAGGTTGTGAGCTATAGTTAGCAATATCTGATAGGTTTATGCATGGTCACTGAAGAACAAGTCTCAGCGCAAGCGATGTCTTCTCTTCGTGTGTATCTTGTAGAAACGAGACGTGCTTTGAAGGTCTCTTCCTTCTCATCAGGTTCTCTCTTTCTCTTAAAGATCAATTTACATCCAACAAGTTTTACCCTTAATAGGTGGATCCTCGAGGGTCCATATACAACACTTGTACATGAAGTCTACTTTAGACTTTATTACTAAAATCCATCTTTCCATGTCATTTTCATACTTAACTGACACATGAAATCCATCCTCAAATTCATTTGAAGAGGTATCAGTGTTTCATCTTTAATTGTCCTTTTCGTTTTCGATTTTAGGAGCCTTATTAGCTTCTCAAGATTCAATGAGTCCCTTTACTTCATTTTTATCTTGATTCTCAAGAGAGTCATCCTCTAAGAATCACATTCTCAGAGATGAGATCTTTTAAGAATCTCAAGATCATAAAGTTGGTATCCAATACCATCCTTTATTTACCTAATGAAATAGCAATCTCAGTGCTAAATTCCAGCTCACTTGCATGGAACCTTATTAATGATATATATTGTAGTCTCTACTACATATATATACCTTGAAAACTATGAGATAATTATGCTAATATTAATCATTGATCAAATCATGTCGCATATGATCCAATTGTATTATCTTCCTTTAATTCTGTTGAGTTTAGGTGTATTAGGAGGAGTGAGATGGGTATGATATTCCTTTCCCTATAAGACATTCCATGAATTCATCTAATAGGTATTGACTACTGAGATTAGATCAAATTCATTTTCATATTCCTTCAAACTTTGGTTCTAAAATCAAAATTATGAAATCTTTGAACATTTCAATGGTTTCTAAGGTGAAGAGAAGAAATCTCATATCATACATAATCATCAATAGATATCACATATCATTAATGTTTATTGTGATTTGATGATCCACATACATCAATATGTATGAGATATTGAATATCTTGACATCTAACACCATTCCCATAAAAGGGTGCATTGGACAATTTCTACTTTTGAATACAATTTTCACAAGTATAATAGTTTTGAACTTTTAAACAATCTAAAGTTCAAGATCTTACTAGTCTATTGATCTCATCAACAGAATATGTCCAAAGCTTGATGCCAGATCATTGTTAAATGATCTTCATCCTCCTATTGATCTTTTTAAGGTTTAACTTTCGGTATTAGAAATGTTAATGAACCATTCATTAATTTTTTAATTTAATAGTCCTCTAGATGTCAGAATACTATATGAAATATATCCATCATAACTCTTTATGATAGGTCAATTCCAGAATTCATGCTTATTTACAACATTTAGAAATAAATAAAGAGTGTATTCTAATATCTAGGTCATAGAGACATTCTCTAAGACTGAGGACTCTCCCATTGAAAATATGAAGTCTATCTATTCAATAGAGATTTTTGCAACCATTGCATCAATATCCATGGTTGACTATTAAAATCATAAGATCAAATTTTCTATTCTTCTAAAACATATACAACTAACTGTAAGTGTTATTTGAAGATTGAGACACAATTATGAGACTTTGATCTTATCTAATAAGAAAGTCAATTCAATGATTATATATAGATTATTCTGATGCACTATCCGAGTCCTTCTCTAAGGATCCAAGATAGACTTGATACTTATACTATCAACACATCAGCTTATTGCAATATTGGCATTCATTTAACTCTTTGGATGTCAAATGGAAGTCACAGAAGTATAGTCAACTCTTTGACTTTCCTTCTTACTTGAGTCCGACCCATGCTTCCACTGCACTCCCTTCATCTATAAACAACCATTTCTTAAGACTAAGGATCTTTTATGTTGAAGTCAAAAGATTTCAATATAAGAGCATTTCAACATTTATTCATGCTTCATTCAATCCATACAATATGAATATTTTGAAACTTCATGAATGACTTGAGAATAGATAGTAGAATGATGACACTCATCATATGTACATACATCTCAACTCTTAAAGACTTAGGTTCAGGTAGGTACTCAATTTTGAATACATCATCTCTCATAGAGCCACCATTCTGCATGATGCAGTGAACCATGCCATTCATGAAAAAATGATGCGAGCACATATGTATGTCATAACATATTCTTAGATTTTTATAAGGAATAATTGACAATTACGATCATCATTGACATGTCACTTCCAAAGTACATTCGATGAGATCAAGACTATAGAGACAGACGACACATAAACCCCAGTGTTGTAGTCCGATTGTCTATTTAATAGTCAATCCTCATTATTATGAGGAAACTTGCACATTGCAACCACATACATTATGTGTCCAACTACAATTATAATATATTGATCATGAATCCAATTCATGATATATTTTACTGGTTATTATTGAGTATAGTATTGTGTAGGTTTAATGAAGGATTATCTGAAATAAGAAATTTGCATAAATATATAGATATATATATGGAGTTGATGGGGCTGTCCCCTGGGGGCAGCCAACATGGCTACCCCGCCCCATTTTGGGGCAAATTTTTTTATTTTTTTGAAAAATATCGTCATGTATATTCATCCCTATATCCCTCCTATATGTCATTCGAATTTTGTCAGAAACAGAGACTCCTACGGTCTCCATCCAGACAGAGTCGATTTAAAAAATCCTGCGACCGTTAAAAAAATGACGTCTGGATGGAGGCCGCAGGAGTCTCTGTTTCTGACGAAATTCGAATGACATATAGAAGGGATATAGGGATGAATATACAAGGTGATATTTTTCCAAAAAAATAAAAAAAATTTGCGAAAAATGGGGTGGGGCAGCCATGTTGGCTACCCCCAGGGGGCAGCCTCATTTTTCCCTATATATATATTACTTTGATTTGGAAATTTTTATATCGAATTTGTCTTACCTTGTCAACATTGAAAGTTCATTCCCTTAATCACTTTCAATGTAAGAGATATACTTACCGTTATATCTCAGCAAGATATGGGATCTCCTTCCTTATCTTTGTCACATCCCAATAATATGAGAACCTGTAACTCGGATAAAAAGAAGCGGGAACACATTCTGCCTTGCAAGTCCAACTTGCATTCCCAATTCGGTCTTTAACATCCGAGCCCATCACCCCTAAAGTGATGTTGACCCGTCGTTAATTGAACTAACCGTCAACAAGAATAGCACTCTCTATGCGCAATCCAATAGTGCCCCAATAATACGAGGACCCGATATTGGGGTCACTACGCATACGACCTTACTCTTTCGAGAAGCAAATAGCCCGATCCAGATGCACTTGTATGCAGGAGCTGTCACTTCGGACATGCGTCTCCTACAAGCAATCCCTGACGACAGAACCCTTCACCTTAACGGGATACCATGGATGTCACTTATGTGATCCTCCATATCATGTTCAAATTCTAATTAATTATCATGAATCACATTCATATTATTAATTCTTCTAAGGGAAATACAACTCTATTCATAATAGAGTGTTTTAATTTTAATTGGATTTCAATTGATCTAATCACATTAAATCAATGATCCAATTAATATCCAACAAATATTCTTTATTGTTACTCGAAATATGGTATTATCTCAAATACGTACTATTTCAAATTCTAATAATTAGAAAATACATCATGATTTCTCAAGCATTATACCAACCCTACCCATTGTCATGGCCAGTACCGACGGGAGCGGGACAGACTGCACACGGTACAACCTGCTACCCCAACACTCCCCGACTAGACACCATATCTGCCTCGGGAAAGGATAATGCAAAATCGATCACTTTGTACTTAGATGATAATCGTTTTTTCAACCGAAGTTATATAATATAATAATAATCAAAACATTTTGATTAACATTATAAGTAAATTTGCTAAACAAATTCCCAATCCTATTCAAGCAACTATGTTTGTTGGAATGTAGATTGTGTGACCAACTTGTGATCTAGATTATATCTAATCAATTATTGATCAAGGGAATGTCATTTAAGGAAATAATTATCATCAAATATTTTGCAAATAATTATCCATAATTATTTCAGGAAATTAACAATTAATTTCACTAATTTATTAAATGACAATCACAAAGTTCTGATTAGGAAACTAATTTCCATGAGTGACCCTCACTTATTAAAATTAGCATATCTCAATCAATTTAAATTCAAATCAAGCAAAATAAGTTTCCAAAGTTTGCTAATTTGATTTACAACAGAACCCCAAGTGATTTGCACGCATTTCTAGTGTTTCAAACCTACAATTAACTCCCTAATTACGTCAAGAATCGGAGTCCCCGAAACAGTGGATACATGTTCACTAAAATGATCATAACTTGAGCAAACAGATTCGAAATCACGCAAACTCAAATCCCATAGAGATGCGAAAATGAAATGCGATAAAACTTTCGCAAACTCTAATGAATCCAAGTCTTCCTAGGTTTATGGATCGCATCCAAAATCTCCGACCTAAAGCTCTGATACCACTTAAAGGATACGGTGAAATCCTTAAGCGCATCACAGAAGCGTGAGGATCGCATCGTATGCAATCGGGAGCGACTAGTCGCACTAGTTGTTTGAGGTAGCGGAGTTTAAAAAAAAATCATGCGACGAAACCACATGATCCAAGAACACTTCTCGGATCGTTTCGTCTAAACCACAAACAAGGATTAGGGTTACCTCTTGAAGCGTGGTTGCGATCGAGTCTCTAAATGAAGAGACCTCTTGTCTCAAGTCAGATCCGACGGAGGAGACGCTTGCGAGGGCGTTGATGAAACGTGTGCTTCTCGCAATCCATGTTGATGATCTAAGCGACGAATCTGCTAATCTCGTCAAACAAGATCTGACGTCTTCTTCACGAGCGAGGCGCACCAAAGAGACGGAGATCCACGAGCAAACAATACGGTAGCATAATGGCGACGCTGCGATGATGGGGACTCTCTCTAGGGCATCAAGGTGGACGAGCACAAGAGAGAGAGGGAGAGATAACATGTAGAGAAAGAGAGAGGGAGTATTTGTTGTTGTAATTGTTGTAACCACAAGAAGAGCAAGGGGCTCCTCTTCTTATATAGTATTTTGGAATCCATGGATCACAATCCATGGACAACACAAATCCAATGGCACACATTGATTTGTGTTTCTTTTAATGGTCAAGATTTTGTTGTAAAACACAACAACAATTAATTTAATTTAGATTAAATATATATTGATAAATCAACATAAATTAATCCCAAATTAAATCAATCAAGCATGGATATTATGGAATAGAGATTATATCACCCTTTTCTAATGGGAGTTGGTGGGAATCTTATGTAATCTCATGAGATTGCATTATTCCATGAAAATCTCCAATATTTACAACACTTGTTGTAAATTATTCTGCAAAAATAATTCATAATAATTTTGTGAATATTGCAATCTTGCCATTGGAAAATCGTGAATCACATTCACAACCCGAAATAAAATGTGAATTACATTTTCAATTAATTGTCCAATGTGAATTTAATCCACATCAACATTTAATTAACAAATGTAAATTACAAATAGCTCTCTCTTATATATTATAAATCACATTTATAATATATATGATTAATATGGATAGTGCTATCCACATTATTCATATCCATGATAAATAAATCACATTTAATCTTCTTGGATCTCTATTCTCATGTGCCCAAATAATATGAATCACATTCACATTATTCACATCTTCGATAATTAAATTACATTTAGTTATCTAAGATAACTCTCCTTATAATATGAATCAAGTTCATATTATTTATGACAATTAAATCACATTTAATTGTTTCTCAATGCTCGGATACATATATCGATAATGAAATTATCCTTAACTCTTTCAAGGATAATACGCTTTCTCCGCGGATACTTGGAGATAAGGACATGGCGATTGTATTGTTCTACGTATAGTGACTTGGATATTGAGATCACATCTCAAATCCAGATCTTGCGGACCTCTCATAGATGTCAAAACCGCAACTCTAATCTTCACATTGCAACTGAATCACATTCAGATCAATGTCCAACATTTGGACCAAGATTAGATTACTTCTCTACTGAGAGGAGTCACTAAAATCCAGACCTGTATTATCACTCCGTAGGAATGGAAGCGTCATGGTTATACAATCGTTTATGAATACATCACCCTTAGGTATTCCTAATACATGTACATCCTGCATACTGGAAGACCCAAAATAAACCAAAAGTATAAGATCAATTTTACACTATCTACTTCAAGGATTTATCATTAAGTTTCTCATTCCATCATTGAGAGTCGGTATCGATCATATGCTTTCCAAAAGCATATATCATACCTAGGTGTTGATCATATACTTTCCAAAAGCATATATCAAATCCTATAAATTCAGTTAAGCTTCCAAAGCGAGACAACCGCGCGCGGAATTTGATTCTTTCCAATATCTCATGAGTGAGCTCATGTCTTCGGGTTCAGGAATGAACTTGTATGATCACTTTGAAAGATCGTATTACTCATATGCCCTTGTATGCATACCAACGTGTCGGTGTATAGACCTTGATTAGGTCATCAACTTATTGGTCCGACGAATGTACATACTTAGATATATAATAACACATCTGTCTCCGGTCAGAGGATGCGTGCCTATATCATGACAGCATACGACATAGAACTTTGGTTATCTTGATCTCGTTCAATCAACTCTTTGACCTAACTTATCTAACACCTTCGAATATTTATTCCTATGCAAAGGACCTGCGTCAAGAGGTCGGTTAGATATCAGCCTTTCGAGAAAGGATTTCCATCTCCTTCTCAGGCTGGAGATCCTCCCTTAATAATCATTTTACGGTGTTAAATGAGTCATCAATCTAATTCTTTAGATATTCATCCAAGCACCAACCTCTATGATTCAATAATCCAATCTTTAGCTATATGATCATTAAGATGGCCATGCTACATAACCCTAATTGACTAAGGGACCTATTATGCAAATTAATTACTCTTTATTTCAGATCATGGAATGATATTTGCAATAACATTTATTGCATAATGGCTCGCCATGGGCTCACATGTCCAACATGAGGAACTTCATCGCGCACCATCACATGCGAAGAACGATAAAAAGAGCATGCATGGGAATTGATTGCATGGATCACCTTAGGGTTTCCACTAGGGAATAACCAAATCATAGATCGTCAGATCTCTGGGATGGGATAGGAGGCTAGAGGGAGAGGCTAGAGGGATCGCTGAACAAGAGATCTCCCAGTTGGAGGAGGGGATTCGTTGCTACTTCAAGCCCATGTTTATGTTGAAGATCGTCAAGAAAACCCATCGCATCTACGATTCTCGAAGTGGAATCCCTTGCCTAGAAACAGGACGTGAACATCTTGATGTACTTGACGATGAACTACAATCTTAAAAAATCAAAATCTAAACTGAAAATCGACTTACCATGATACCATGTAAAAATAAGAATACATAAGCGATAATCAAATCAAGAATAATAAAGTAAAATATACTCATATTTTTAGGTGGAACCCTATTCCCTAAGGTGTGGGATAAACCAAAAGAGAATGTCTAATAGGGATGGTATTCTATTATGTTCTTCTCAATTAGTACAAAAGGTATGAGGTTTTTTATATAGCCTCACCAATATGTACAACCACTCAACAATGTGGGAATAAACATGAGTGTGTGTGGTAATTCGATCCTGAAGAGAACCAATCACCCACCTACATGCATTTTTCTAACATATCTCATAAGAGATAGATGACAGACATTACATGGCCCTGGTATGCAAGATTCTCTACATTATATTGCCTCTATAATGAGAGGGAGTCACTTTATTTATGAGTTGTCTTAGGAGAGTACACCTTGATGATGTTGGTATGCAGCATTTGTGATATCTCAAAGCCTTGACTGAGAATGGACTCCTATTTAGGTTATGTTCATCTTCAATGATTGTAGGATACTCTAATGTAACTATGTTGTCAAAGTTACTAGATAAGAAGTCCAATATCGAATTCTAAACTATTGTTGGAAATAATTTTATTACATGGTGTAGCAAGAAGCAAGTGTTGATGCAATCAAATGCACGAGTAGAACACATTGTTATGGCACAGACCACGGTAGACCTGATGTGGATGAAATCCATTCTAGAAGATTTTAGCATTTAGGTTACTTTACCCATGGGGAAGCAATATGACAACCATGTTATATGTATATAAAGATAAGAGAATGAATGACTTTTCTTATTTCATGGGTATAGATTTTTTTATATAGCGTGAAACCCCAAAGGAGCAAAAGGGAAAATTACATAGATACCCGAAGGAGGTTACATGGCTGAAATAAGGATAAATATAAATAACTCAATAACTTTGACACTCCCCTCAAGTTAGAGCATATTTATTGAACATGCCCAATTTGGAAATCACCCACAAGAGGCGTTTCTTCGGTAGCCCCTTCGTGAATATATCTGCAAGCTAAAGATCCATGGAGATAGGAGGATTAGTGATTTTCCCTTCTCATACAACATCACAAATGAAGTGACAGTCAACTTCAATGTGTTTAATCCGATGATAAAAAGTAGATTGGAGGCAATATATGTAGTAGGTATGTTGTCGTTGTATAAGGGAACTTGAGTGTTAGTATGGAGTTCAAGTTCCTGAAGAAAAGAGAGGAGCCATGTAATCTCACAGGTAGCTTGGGTTGTTGCCCTATATTTTGCCTCTGCACTTGATCTAGATACCACAGCATGCTTCTTATTGTGCCATGTAACAAGATTGTCACCAACAAACATAGCATATCCAATAGTTGATCGTCGATCCTCCGCAACATCGGAGTAAGCAGTGACATTTGTATGGCTATTGACCCCAAAGAAAAGGCCACGCCTTGGAGACTCCTTCAAATAGCGAAGGATCAGAAGAACATCATGCCAATTACTCAAGAGAAGGTCTCTCCATGTGTTGGCTTACTCTGTCATAGTATAAGAACTATCTAGTCTAGTGATAGTAAGGTCAATCAGTTTGCCCACTAGACTCATATATCTTGTAATATCCTTAAACTTAGGATCAGTAGATGTAAAGTGTTTCCTCGGTTATGCAGAGATGCCAGATGGTTTGCATTCAAGTAGTCCAACTTTTATAAGAATATCTAGGCAATACTTCCATTATGAGAAAAGTAATTCCTCTGTAGTATGTATTGCGTCAATGCCAAGGAAGTAACTGTGTTGTTCAAGATCCTTTCTCACAAATACCTTTTGTAGGAAGGCATCAATCTTTGAAATGCACGCTCTATCATCACCAGTGATAACCATATCAACATAGAGAGATACTATAACAATGTCAGTGGACTGCCATCTTACAAAAATAAAATAGTCAGATCTCGTCCTGTGGAAGTCAAGAGCGTTGATCTCAGTACTAAGCATATCGAACCATGCTCGAAGACTCTGCTTTAGGCCACAGATGGCCTTAAGAAGTCAGTACACACACTCCTTCAACTTTGTAGCCCCACAGTTGCATCATATAAACCTCCTCCACAAGCTAGAGAATGCATTCTTCACATCTAGTTGAAATATAAACAATTTCTTATTAGCAGTCATAAAGAGAATGGTGCTTATAGATCTCATTCTGGCGACTAGAGAGAAAGTCTCAAAGTAATCCACATCATAGGTCTATGTGAAGCTTTTAGCTACTAGTATGGTTTTCACTTCTGCCAATAGAACCATCAGATGACTTTTTGGTTGTGAAGAGCCATATGCATGCCATAGGTCTGACTCCTTGGGGGGCATGGCAGAAGATCTCACATGATCCTGAGTGTAAGTGCGTTTATCTTATCATCTATTGCTTTTCACCAATCATGGTCTAGCAATGCATTATGATGATCTCGGGAAACAAAAACATCCATTAGAGCATCTGTAAATCTCTTATCATAACTGGATAAACCATCAATAGAGGTAAAATATGATATAGGATGAAATATACATGCTTTTTTTATTTCCATATGTTATAGGAAGCTCCTAAGGTGCATCCAGTGTAGTGATGTCGGGAGCACTCGAAGAAGGCACATTATCTTACAAATAAGGAACATGCAAAGGTACAAAAGCAAGTAAAGTGGTGTGTTTATGCTTATAAACAATCTGTGGTAGTGGAAGATCCAAGAGGATGCCACTGACAGACTGTATAAAGTAGTTGGACTGGTCAAAGAAAGTGACATTAGCATAAGTATATGAACGATGACCAATTGGGTCATAACACCTATAGCCTTCCTGAGTGTGAGAATACCAAGAAAAATACACTTGATAGCCCTAGGTGACAATTTGTCAGTAGTACGAAAGTTACGAACTAAGGAAGTGCACCTAAAATTCTTAGTGGCAGCGGGAAAGGTGGCTCATCATGGTATAATAAGGAGAAAGGAGTGCCATTCAAAACAGATGATGGAACCCTACTTATGAGATGGATGGCAGTGAGAATGGCATCCCCTACAGGACTTCGGAACCTTAATCTGAGTGACTAAAGATCTTGCAATGTCAAGAAGATGTCGAAGTTTCCTTTCCGCTACCCCTTTTTATTGGGAGGTATACAAACAGGAAGTCCGATGAACAATCCCCCAAGAGGCAAAGAAGGATACGAAAACTTATTCGGTGAACTCAAGAGCATTGTCAATTCATGTGATTCGAACACTGACAGAAAAAACTTTTGATAAATTAAAAGAAATTTTTGACAATTTTATTAATCTCTGAATGCTCTTGTATAAGACAACTATTTTATTAATCTTTGAATACTCCTTTATAGGACAACCCAAGAAGATCTATTGTAATCATCCACAAAAACTACAAAATAATAATGATCGCTCAAACAATGGACGGACAATATCCCTAAAAATCACAATGGACTAAAGCAAAAGGAGCAGTACGATGCGACTCAGCACGAACAGGAAAGAAAGGTCGATGATGTTTCCCAAAATCGCATGCCTACACTCGAATGGCTTCGGAGTAGAGAGTTCAAAGAACATCATAGAGAGGGTACTGGCAGAAGGATGCCAGAGTCAAAAATGCCAAAGTAACGGGTCGGTGGAAATAGATGCAACATCAAAAAATGTGGAATCAGAGGGAATATCAAGATAACAAAGATTGTTCTCATATCCCCCACCAAAAATCTGCATTGTCTGGATGTCCTAAGAATAACAGTAAAATCACAAAATGATATAGCTCGGTACAAAGCTTATGAATAGACAATAAGCTCAAAGAGAAATAGGGGGCATAATGAACTCCAAAAAGTCGGAGCTTCAGAACTACATAGTCCTGACAATAGTAATAGGGGAATGAGCCTCGTTGGTGACCCGAACCAACTTCACAGAGGAAGAGTGTAAGGTTGCAGAAGTCGACAATTGGTACTCGGTCGGTAGGGTCACTGACTAATGATTAATCGACGGTCAAGAGAGTAATAGGATGTAGTCGGGCATAGTAAGTTTTGATTTTTTTATTATTTTAATTATATAAATCAAAATTTAATACATATACTCTCGTTTACATTCATATATTTCATGGTTTTAATATTTTAAGAACGTAAAAAATTATAGCAAGAGAAGAAAAATGAAGCAAGTTAAGAGCAAAATGTTTGGCATATAGCACGAGCAAATGTTTCAAAAACATATATAACCTCAAAAAGTAATACAAGTGGAAAGTGAGACAAGTGTCACAAATCAATCAATTCAATCCTTAATGTCATCATCCAAATCTAGCTCTTCTTCTTCAACATCATATTCTTCTTCCTCATCTTTTTCTTCTTCTATATCCTCAAGATGTAGCGCCTCCTCCTCCTCCTCATTCATCAACGTAGCATTGGATCTCAAAGATGAAGCTCCCTTGCCACATTCACCTCATTGGCTCCTTATTGGTTCCAAATTCTCTTCGGCATTACTAGCATGCGCTACAACATGCCATGTCAATCCAAAACTTGGAAAAACTTCCTCTCATAAGCGTCGACATCTCCGGTCCATTCAACCATGTGTGCACGATCACGAGATGAAAGAAGTTTTTTTTTTCTTTTTCAACTCGACGTTCTTGTAGGTAGGAATTGAAATGCACGTACATAAAATCGTTTAGCTTCTTGGTCTCCAACGTGTTTCTCTTATTGGTATGGCTCTGAAGGCCAAAATACAAATTTTAAATTTATATCAATTACTCTGGCTACCGAGTCAAATGTACTCTAATTACCGAGTTAAATTAATCAAATTGGATGGGTGGAGTGGAGTCATTACCAAGTCAAATATACTCTAGTTACACTCACATCCGGAGGATGAAGACGTCAAGCTCAAGATCTTGATGGCCATGGCGTTCAAATGAGGCGTGTCATTTCCATGATTATACTACAAATTAGATATTGAAATAGAGAATTGGTCAATATAACAAAATAAAAATATGATTGACATGAATAGAAAATAATGACTATAATACGTGGATCATAATTGCCACCATTTGTCATCCTTTGTCTCGCAGCTAAAGGCTTGTCAAAATCTCCATGATCAAGTCTGTATGCCGGAAGCTCGTCCCTGGTAATTGCATCTTGTATATCCAACAACAACAACAACAATAAAGCCTTTTCCCACAATTATGCATCTAGTATATCCAAATCTGGATAAAATCTTTCCCTGCACTCCTTAAATCCTATTCTCGCCACAATATTTGGATCACAACGAGACTCTATGTAGAAGAAAATTAGGTTCAAGTAATAAGTTGTTAGAAGTAACAGAGTATCGAGCCTCCCTTTGAACTTGGAGGCAACAACGTGCACAAAAAATTTATAAGACAACTCCACGCCATTGAATGATGCAATTATCTCCTGTTTGGCCTCTTCAAACCCTCTGTAGCCAAAGGCCATGGATGAGCACCAATATGCATCAACCACATACAATAAAAGAACCAATGGAGTGAAAACTCGGACATGTGCGGTGTGGTTACAGAATGTAGGGCCTAAGAATATGAAACTCGTTGCTCCTCCCTTCTTGGTCTTATACCATTTGCAGTTCCTCCATTCTTTTGAGGAAAACATCAAATTTCACCTTGTCTTTGTTCTCATTTAGGCTCTCAAGAGATAGAGAAGTGGTTGCAAATCTTGTTTGCTCGAGTCTTACAATGTCCCTCTTGTTGGTGAACTTGCACATCAAGCTTAAAGTTTTGGTGTAAGAGAAGATGAATACCGTGAGTCTTTTCGCCTTTGTGATTGCACTCTTACCTTCGTCTCTCTGCTTATCTCCTCCAAAGCAAGATCAATGGAGTGCACGGCACATGGAGTCCACCAAATCTGTGGCTATTTTATGAGCAGCAATCTTCCTGCTGCTACATTGGCAGATGCATTATCCGCTACAATCTGAATCACATTATCCACTCCTACTTCATTCAGATACTCTTCCACTAGCTTGAAGATGTATTCTGCAGTGTGAGTCTCATCTGAGTCATCTATGGACTTCAAAAATGAAGTTCCCAAGATGCAATTGACAAAAAAATTGATGATGCTCCTTCCTCGCAAGTCCATCCATGCATCAGTCATCAAAGAGCATTCTGTTGACTTCCACGAATCACGATGGCAATGTAATTCATCATGTACTTTCTTCACTGCCTTCTTCATAAGCGATCCACTGAGCTTATACCTCATGAGAGTCTTTAGTCCATGCTCGTACTTCCCAATCACCCCCACCATCTGCATGAAGGGCTTCGTCGTCAATGCATTAAAAGGAATCATCGATGTATATGTCTACTTGGATATATACGAGGTAAGCCTATCACAATGATCCTTGGAGAAAGCATCCTTTACAGTCATCTAACACGATGACACTTCCACTGCGACATTCTGTTCCAAGGAGTCGGATACTCGTGATCTCTTCGTCGAATCCGCTTCTCCAGTGATACCAACTTCCTCGCTCATCTCCTGAACATCAACGGCTTTCTGAGTCTTCTTCCTGGCAACATCGTCAAGGTACGTGATCATCTTCTTCTTTGTTTCCTCGTTTACCTTGGGACATGCAACCATGGTGCCTCTTCGTGTGCTAGATGTTGCTAGAACATGTACACACCACCCTTGACAACTTTCTTCCACATTTTACAAGTAACCGTATTTGCTCCGCACGATTGGCAAGTTAATTGTATTGCCATGCAAGATAAGTTGATCCTGACGGCACGTAAAAAGACGAGTCGCTACCAGAAGCGACATTCGCGGAGGTATAGCCATCTACATAATCACAAACTCATGAGTTAACACACTTAGAAATAACAACACTTGAAATAAATATTAAAATTGATTATACTAAATTCACTAATTTGCATCTTTATTTCATGCATGTTTTCATGAATTTATATATTTTTTTCTTTAATAGATTAAAAATGACAAGACTTTTAAATGTGCAATATTATAAATCCGTGTAATATTAAAAATGGCAATATTACCTCCAAATATGTGTTGAATATGTTGCTAAATATGTTGAATATGTTTCTAAAATACTAAATATTATATATGAATATATTGAATATGACCTACAAGATTATATGTGTGCTAAATATTCCACGTATGTTGAATATGGCAATATTGCATGAATATGTTGAATATGACCTACAAGAGTTAATATGTGCTAAATATGATTATAAAAGACCAAATATTTCTCTGATTATGACCTACACATCCAAATATGATTCATGTATTACGATATTATAAACCCAAATACCAACAAGCAATGTCTGAATCATATGTAAAAGTTCAAAAAAGGCAAAAAAAAATAGAAAAAACCAACCTAGGCATCAAGGTTCGGGCGTTGGAGAAACTCCGAGGAGAGCTTTGGCTGCAGCTGGGACTTCCCTTGAGGTCAGCGATGCCGAGGTAGAAAGTGCTTTGACCAGAATCGGATGAGGGTTAGTCAGCGATGCGGTGGTGGAGGAGGATGCGAGAGCATGTAGGGGATCGAGCTCGAACAGAGAGGGAAGAAAATGGGTGTGGGGGCCTACTATTTCGGCAGTAGGCTTTAAACCACATAACCAATGCTCTCTAAGAAGAAGTCAAGTGAGCAATCAGCCGACTAACCTGACTACTTGCCCAACTAATCGGCTATACCCGATTATTGCCCGATTTGGGCTAGTCGACTCGGTTACCCTATCGAGTTGACTAATTGAACTGACTAATCGGGTTAGTCTGTCGATTTTTGCAACACTGGAAGAGGGTTTGGAGACTCAATAATATTAAATTAATTCAGTAACAATTTCAATCAGTAATGCACATATTCTTAACAATAGATCTCGTACTCGATTTTATGTCAATTAAGAATTGTGCCATCCTCTTTCCAAAACTATATTTCTATTTTTAGTAGCACTTTTAATTACGATTTTGTTTTATTTCCATAACTCATGTCATCTTTATTCTTTCCCAAATTAGATTCCTATTTTTTGACGATTCATCTTATTGGATAGACTGCTGGAGGTGCTCATCATAACTATGATGAACATAGGGCCCATTGGATAAAATGCATACATACATATATATATATATATCAGCAATGCGAGACTTGGTCATCTTTTGGGAATATGTATGTTCTAGTTCTTCCCACATCTCCTTAGTCATGTCTTTGTTGAGCAAGTTCGCAGGAATGTGCGGCTCAACACTATTGGTCATCCAAATGATGACCTGATAGTTATCTCCAAGCCATGTGTCATGATCTTTATCTGTCTCTTTCAGAGGATCTTTCATCAGAATACAAATCTTTCGCTAACCAACAATTAACACCTTGAAGGACTCTTTCAGAGAGATGGTGACCACTTACTGGATATCCTTGTCTGCATCTGGATTGGCGACAGTGAGATTATTTGAGAAATTGAAAAGTCTGCACCAGAGATTGTGTGCGTTTAAGAATGAAGTGAGAGAGACCCGGAAAGCTCATAGAGTATCTGTGGAATTGGAGGTCCACAGATTTGACAAATTAGAGGATGACAGACAACTGGATACTGATGAACTTAGGCAGAGAGCGACTGCTCATAGAATAATTACGAAAGAAGACAAGAAGCAGGTGATAGAATGGAAACAGAGCTCTCGACTTGCTTGGTTGAAGGAGGGGGATGTGAACACGACTTTTTCCGCGTGTTAGCTAGTGGCAGACGGCGGACCAACTCTTTTCGTTCTATGATCGTTGATGGAAACAGAGTTGAGGGAGACAGAGAGCTGGGTTGCGCGATTGTGGATCACTTTTATGCATTTTCTAAAAAGGCTATTTTCATACTTTGGAGATGGAATGTCCTTGGGGCTTCTTGTATTTCTGATTTGCACCAGATAACTTAACTTTGCCGGTTACCTTGGAGGAGGTCAAGGTAGCTGTTTGGAGTTTGAATGCCGACGGAGCATCAGGCCCAAATGGTTTCCCTTTATTCTTCTATAAGGAATTCTGTGATGTGGTGGGAGCTGAGGTTCTGGAGGATGTGGAAGAGTTTTGTCTAGGTAATGCAGGGTTTGAAAAGCTGAGCAAGGCTATGATTTTCCTTCTCCCTAAGATGGAGTCGGCGGAAAGGATTGAGGATTACAGGCCGATTGCCCTCTCGAATGGCATCTACCTCATTGTGGCAAAAGTATTCGCGATCCGCCTCAATAGAGTTCTTGATCTTATCATCTCACCAGTTCAATCGGCATTTATTCCTGGACTTCAGATTGGGGACAGCTTAGCGACGACTAAGATTATTTCTGATTGGAAAAATAATGGCAAGAAGTCTTTGCTTTGGAAAGTGGATTTTGCAAAGGCTTATGACACCATGGACTGGCGTTTTTTATGGGCTACCCTGCACAGGAGGGGCTTTCCGGACGTTTGGATTTCGTGGGTGAAGCGTTGCGTCACCATGACATCGTTCTCGATGTTGGTTAATGGGAGACCTGAGGGAGGTTTTTTTTCAGCCGTAACACGGGCTCAGACAGGGGTATCCTCTTGTCTTTTTGCTTTTTGTCCTTGCTGCATGTGTCCTTGCTTGCATGGTTGATGGGGTTCAGAAGGGAGGTATAATATCAGGATAAAGGCGTGGTGACTTGGTTATCCCTCCGCTTCAGTATGCAGACGACACGATCATGTTCATTGAGGGTGGCAAGGTTGAGGCGGGTGGCATGGCCATCACTCTTGATCTATTTGGGGAAATGTCTGGACTGAAATTGAATCTTAGTAAATCTACAATCATCCCTTTTGGTTTGTCGAAGGAGGCACGGGCTTGTAGTAGGGAGCTGGGCATGTCGTGTGGCTCCCTTCTGATCCGGTATCTTGGGCTTCCGGTATCTTGAGCTTCCACTAATGTAGGGCAGAATTAAGGTGCCGGATTGGCTACCGGTGGTGGAGAAGGTGGCAATGAAGATAACTGGTTGGAGGGATTCTTTGTTGTCACGTGGTGGTCGTTTGGTGTTGATTAAGGTGGTTCTCTCTGCGATCACGTAGTTCTTTTTCTCCGCTCGCCTGCTGTCGGTGTGTATCAGATGACGGTTAGAGCGAATGATGCGCAAATTCCTTTGGAACAAGTCAGGTCATGATGGGCATGGTGGGCACATCGTAGATTGGGAAACCATTATTCAGCCAAAGAAGCATGGCATACTTGGGATTAAGAGCTTGGAATCCTCCAATGAGGCTCTCTTGCTCAAGTGGGTGAGCAGAATCTAGGGTGAGGATATGGGTATGTTTTGTAATCTGCTGCGACGTATTTATGGTACTTTTATGGCGGGACCTAGGTTGATTACACAGGGGCCTAATCAGTCGCCTTTCTAGAAGGGGATTATGAAGGTTATATCTTGCTTTCATGAGTTGTTCTGGACGATTGTTGGGAATGGAACCATCTTTGGATTTTGGTCGGACCATTGGACGGGGGGCGCCCCCACTGTGCAGGCACTTTCCCCAACTTTTTGCTTTGGCCGCTGATAATAATGCTCGGGTTATGGATTGCTAGGACAATGGAAATTGGATGCCGACTTTCAGATCGTCTCTCTCTTATCAGAGGTTAGAGGAGCTCCTTCGACTTTTGGACTCTCTTGGGCAGGTGAGCAGACCCTCCTCCGAGGTGGACCATTGGACCTGAAAGACATCACCTTTCTCGATCCACATGGCTTATGGTGCCATTTGTAGGCCTCCACCCTCGCTTTCGTACGATATGATTCGAGATTGTGATTTCATCTGGTCACTCCGTCTTGGTGTGAGGTGGGACTGGATTGGATATGCACTCGCAATTTTGATTTCTTTTGGTCTTCTTTTTATGGGGCTCGTAATTGACAAAGAGACGAGATTCTGGCTTCGACAGCGATGCTATGGGCCATCTGGTTGGCGCGCAATGATGTCCTCTTGGGACATCGTTTCTATTGTGGGAATGTATGCTTACAATTCAAGCATTTTCTGGAATTCTTGGCTTTTATAATATGTTTTTTTATTTTTGAAATTAATATATTGGGGTGGGCACCAATACGTGTTTCCCCCCTTTTTTGTATAAAAAAACGATTAACATCTTGAAGGCATGAGACCATGGCACAAAGTTCTCTATACCCTTGAGTTTGATAGAGGTTCCTTGTACCATCATAGAAGACGTAATGTACATGGGTTTGGTCTCAGTAGGAAGAGATGCCATCGTGGTTAGATAGAGATATCAAGAAGATGAATAGTCAATTTAATTACTCATTGCCCAAAGAGGATTGATAGGTGCCCTAGGGTTCATGCCTAGGAGGTTTGGCAATGTGGCATGCCTACTGGAGGTCTGGGCGGCAGTTAACGACATGGATAAAGTCTGGGTGAGGGCCTCGATGTGACATGGAGGTTTACGCGACAGTTGGAGTCCTAGATACGGCTTGGATATGATCTAGGAGACAGCCTAGATATGGCCAGGAGGTTTGCATGGTGGAGGCACCGATTAGGTTCCCTAGGGTTCAGTGACGGCCAGTGTGTGGCCTAGAAGTGCTCGGCCACGTGCAGCCTTGCACCAATGCAGAGGCTTTGGCAACCCTGGTGTTGTCGGTCGAGAAGTAGGGGGCCTTGCGTGGGCCCTAGGTGGAGAAGAGGGCTCATGCAAGGGTCAAGGAATAAAGAAGGGGGCTTGCATTAAAGGTGGGTGTGAGGTATTAGCTACGATCTACGACCGTCACTCTAATACCATGTGGAGAAAGATGACAAAATGAATGACTTGTCTTATTATGTGGACTGTGGGTCTAGGGTTTCTTATACAGTGTTAAAACCCCAGAGGAGAAAAATAGAAAATTACATGGGTAGTGCGAAGTGGGTTACATGACTGAAATAAGAATAAATAAAAATAACTCCATAACTTTGATATTATCATTTTTATTTTCAAGACCAAATATGTGGATGTTAAATGCCATGACACTAGAAACGTGATATAGAAAGGACTCTTCTATACTCTAACATATGTCATCTACTGATTAGATCGCTATAGTCTTCACCAAACATCTCACAATGATCTGTTGGAGTATTTGATTTATGTGCATCTTATGTTGTAGATGGGTAAATGGATACCTCCTAGATCCATTTACCCCATCCAGTTGTTTAGTCCCACATCTACCAGTTTGGAGATGTGGAGTCTTGGTGGGGGCTATATATAGACCCCTACACCCATTGTATCCAGTGAGAAAAGCAATAGACTATCAACCCTCCGAGGCATTCTCTTGTGCTTTCATCCCGCTCCTTAGGGAGTAGGGTTTCACGTACCCGGTGTCTCTAAAATTCCTTATCTTTTCTCTGATTAGCTTCCGCAATATTATTTTTCTAACAAGGTATCAGAGCGAGTTCGAATCTCATGGTTTTCATGTTCTTTATTTTTCGAGATTCGATTGTAATGTTCATATTCTGAAAGATTTATTCATTGAAGTTGTCGAGTTCATGTTCATATTCTTGAGTTTGATCAAGATCTAGGGTATCCTCGAACCATATTTCTGCGTGGATGCTCATCAACATCAAGTTTTTTTCGTCGCATACGCTGATTTGATATATGCAGAATATTTTCTGATGCCTAAGCATCTCTAGTGGGGGTTTTTGCTCTGAAACCCTGATTATTTGGTCCATCGAGGTGCGCACATCCAAGGAGCAATGATTCTCAAGTCCAGATTGGCGGTGATTCATCAATTATCATAGGGTTAATCTGGAACCTTAAATACGAATAGCATCAACATCAACCAGGCGCTCTTCTCCAGATCGAAGCCCTCCCACTTCTCTAGGCACGCATCTCCAGGCGTGCATCTACAGCTCCAGGCGATGCTTCCTTCATGTGCGATCTGAGATCCCCTTCTTCCAAGGGGCAGCGATTCTCATGCTACATGATCCAGGAGGAGCCCTTGCGCTTCCTCCTCCAACATGATGGAGCCCTCCAGACGATCCAAGCGGAGGGCTTCTATGCACCTATCCCGCAGATCCCCATGCCGCATATGGCTCCAGGCGGTGGATCTCATCGTCACTCGACTTGCAGGCGGCGCGAGACCTCGCCTGCACATCAAGCGCATCAGGCGGAGACCCTCCTCTAGTCCTCCATCGCCGTCATGCAACGAGATCCCCGCAACGCAACCTCCAGTGCGCCATCTCCCGATGGCAGCTTCCTCCCAGCGTACGACTCCAAGAGCATAGAAGTTCATAACGCAACCATGTGCGCACTATGCGTGCACCAACACTAGTCACCGAACAACTCCAACGCAACCTCTCCAGCGGTCCTGATCCCAGCCGCATCTCCCCTTCCATCGATAGGCGACATTTTCCAAAGAGGGATCCCATCGTGGGAACCCTAGGGCTCAACAACCGTTTTTTATTGAAAAAAGGAGTAATGGGCCCTTTGGGTCGTGTGGCGAGAATAAAAAAGAAAAGGAACAAATTCTAAAAAGGCATGTACAAAAATAAATCCGTACGCAAAATATTTGCAAAAAATGAAGCCAAAGAAATGTGTCGACGTATTATTTAAAAAAATGTTGCAAAAGCCATAGAAAAAGAAAAAATGAAATGCCTTAAATTTTTTATTGAAAAATGATGATGATTTGGGAAGCCGAAAAAATTGTGATCGGTTAACTGGTTTTGTCCGTCCCCATCTTGTCTTCTTCCAACTTGGTCGATGTCTTCATTCTGACCAGTATGGGAGAAAGGGGGAGTATATGTAGAGTCACCGGTCTTCTCCAGATTTCATATTCGTCAGACCAGCTGGATTGTTTAGACTCTACAGTTGTCGAATGTTCAAACTCGATGTCAGGTAAGGCTCTAAATGTCAGTTTCAGTTACCATTTTGCTGACCGACCAAAATGGAATTTCAGTCAAATTTAGACCAAAATTTCAATCATTTTTTGTACTAGGATCCCCATATTTCAGTCATTTCGGGCATTTCGGCCGAATTTCGATTTTGACTTGATATCAATATTGGACAGAAATTTGACTGAATTTTACTGAAATTTGAGGCCATGATGTCAGGTTCCGAGTCTGCAATTCAAGACACATGCGTATCTTCATATTAGAGGACCATCCCCTATGCCATGTAGGCAAGGGTTTTCACGTGGTATCATAGGGACTCTAGAGTAGAGTATCATTCTCTGATCCAGATGGGAGAGACCCAGTTCTCTGACGAAGAGACTTCTCCAGACTCGCACTTCAGCCCGTTCCTCCTCCTCACATGCATGTCATGAGAAGCAACGTCCTCGACAGCAGCCAACAGTTGTGCATGTTGAGTTGACATTGTTTGTAGTGGCATGTATTGTGACTTGAGTTTCTTTCTATTTGTCCAAGCTGAGCATTGCGTGCTCTAGCTTGAGGGGGGGTGTTGGAGTATTTGCTTGTGCATATCTTATGTTGTAGATGGGTAAATAGATACCTCCAGGATCCATTTACCCCATCCAGTTGTTTAGTCCCACATCTATCACTTTGGAGATGTGGAGACTCATTGGGGGCTATATATAGACCCCCACACCCATTGTATCCAATGAGAAAAGCAGTAGACTATCAGCCCTCTGAGGCATTCTCCTGTGGTTTCATCCAGCTCCTTGGGGAGTAGGGTTCCATGTAAAATCCAGGTGTCTCTAAATTTCTTTATCTTTTCTCTGATTAGCTTCTGCAATATTTTTTTTCTAACAGGATTATATTTGATATATGTGTATCCATATTGAGCATGGTTATATCTTTGCTCCAACTTGAGGAAGACTGGTGGGATATCATATGTAATATCTTTGAGCACATGTGATATCTTTAAGCATGTGTGATATCTTTGATCCAATTTTTTTAAGTAGAGATTACAACATTTTATGCATATGTTAGGGGAGCTGGAGGACCATGAGGGCCCGATAGAAGGAAGAGATCAGTGGGTGAGGGAGAATGCCTTTCTATGTGAAGAAGGCCTACAGAATGTGTAACATCTGGATCCACACAAACCCGAATTGGATCCGATTTGGGTCCAATTAACCCAATAAAGTTGTTGGTCAATGCTAAACAACCTAAATCGATCAATAGATCATGAATTAAAAGTCATTCGGGTGAAATCAACCAAAAATTGCTCGCATCGTAATGCGTGTCCGAAAAAGATGCGACGTAAATTTGGAAACCGCGAAACAAACCGAGACTGCCATAAAATCCTATTCGATGAAACAAGATCAACGGAATCGACCGTTCAGCAATCGTGGATCGTTTGACATTTTTAATTCGCATTAACCCCAAACAGAAACCATATCTCAGAAAAGTTCGGGCATCCAAACCCGATCAAAAGTATACCAATATTATAATCATATTGATCGTCGTTTAGAGACGATCAAAAAGAGACATTTCACGTTAAAATCTGACATTCGAGGCATGAATACGGATTCTTTTTACTATGCCAAATAAATAAATAATCATTTTTTTCATTTGTTATTATATTCTGTTATTGTACAGTAAACACCCCACCCCAGTAGCCTCCACTTGCCCTATTTTTTCCCCATTGGGCCCCCAAGTCTCTTCCACTTGACAAGTAACAAAGCACACACCTTGCTATAAAAGCCCAAGTATCTTCCTTCAAGTTTCCCAAATTAGTCTAAAAAAAGATCCCAACCGAGAGTGAGGGATTCCCCAGCCCTTCCTTCTTGCTACAGCAGGAGATGCTCCTGTTCCCTCAAATTCTATAACCTCCATTGCAGCAGCAGCGTTGATCAAGCATCCAATGTCTGTTGTTGGAAGGGGGCAACAAGTACAAGTTGTTGCTGCTGCCAAGTTGGTGCTAATTCCAAGTAGCAGGTGCTGCTACCAAATTGCAGCAATTAACTGTTGTGATTGATCCATTCTCCCTTCATTTGTTGATCCAAGGTACCTTCCTATGTCCTCATCTCCTTGCTGCCATACATGCACATGTAACCTCTTCTTGCTGTTGTTCTCTGCTTCAAAAAAATTCCAACCTTTGTATTCAATTGGATCTCATTTGGAGATCTAATTAGGTACAATCTAATATTCTTTTTTCTACCATACATGTAACTATTATACTCTCTTTTACTCTTATTAGCTAATCCAGGAAATTCATTGTATGGAGGATTGTTAAAAAAACTCTTAAAAGCAAGTGATGATTTTTTTATCCAACAAAGTGACAGAAATCTGCAAGATTGATTTCAATCAAAAGTTTTTTTTTCTGTTTCTACTCTAATTTCTACTTAATAAGAGAATATAAATTATTACCTTATTAAGAAGCATGCGTCAGTACATTTTAGTATTGAGGCTGCTCATATTTTCACAAAGGTTTTCCACTTATCTTCATCATTAGATGCATGCATTGTATTTGCATTTGTTACCATGATACTCAGAATGATGTACTTGCATGTGAGAGCAGCTTCTTCCTTCCTTCAGATTTTGGTGGAATTTTTATGTTAGGAAAAATACCCGGCATGGCCATGTTGATCATACTTTTATACAATTATCATCGAATGCTTTGCATATGGGGAAGAGCTCTTATTTTTAAATTGAATCATCCATAGCAGAAGTAGTTTCAAAGCAAATATCTTTGTCTGTAATTCCTTAATCACACAGTATGTGAGGTGACATGTTCCATGATTCTGTATTATATTTGGTGAGAAAATCTCAAGTGGTTTATCAAAAAATATTTCATGGAACTCTAAAACCAGAGCATGTGTACAAAATAAACGTTTTGATATAGCTCTGGATACTTAAAAAATTGATGACCTATATGATTTCCAATACAATAAATAATATTGAACAGAATATTGTTAGATTTGTCAGTATACTTGTTGTTTATCTACGCTGAAAGCATACCCTAAGGGAAAGCCCATACCCTATCAAAATATTGATTATGATTGTATTCCACAATTCCTCTTTGGGAGTCTGGAAGGTTTGGTTAAAAAAAAGAAAGGAAAAAATGTTTATCTAATCTGTCATATAGTCATCTTGTAGCGTATTGGAAGTGTCTCAATGTGGAATCCTATTCTTGTAGTCAATATCCTCTTTAAACATGATGAGGGTTTCTAAAATCAACCAAGTCACTTCTTTACGCAGTGACCGAACTATATAATAAAACATACATCTTGATCTAATTTATAAAGTTCAGTAAGAATAAAGAGAGGATGGTTGCTGTTGAATTATCTGGATAAGCGAGTAAAATAATAATAATAATAATAATAGTAATAATAATAATATAGAAATAAAATAAAATAATTAAAGCTATGATTTGATACATTCATGTATCATGTGATTAATAATCTCATCAAATGATCCTCTAGTATGATCTACTAATGATATGTCACTATTCGCAATTTTATTGACAAATCATTGATCATAATTGAAGGAAGAAATTGACCAATTAGATTTACAAGACCAGTACGGAGGTATGAATATACAATCAATGAACCTAAGGGGTTAGTAAGAATCAGTGACGATCGATATTTGTGTTGGTCACAGTGTCCTTACATCTGACCGTGTGATGGTGCGGTGACCCTCAACTGGATAGGAGATAGGAAGTCCAATTAGGGCAGCAGCCGCCAAGTGCACAGGTCTGGGATCTCAGTCCTTTTCACGGTTTTTACGCGAGCTCACAGTGTTTTTACGCCCCGTTGGGATCTCGACTTTTGACCAATCCGCTGACCCCTCTGTTTTAGGATACCTATGCGGGGATCCTCGGTTTTAGTTTTTCGTAAGAGCTCGTTTGTCCGTTATCGGTCGGGCCATTTTCTAAAGTGACTTTTCCGGAGAATCTCTCTCACCCGTCTCTGGGCGTAGTTTTGGAGTAGATCTTTCCCTCTACTGGACCACACTTCCAATTAGAGGGCGAGACGGAAGAGCTTCTTAGGAGGCTACCTCACCGCTTGAATTTAGTTACTTTTCCACCAATAGATTTGGTGATGCTACATATGAAATCATCTGGCGTTACATTTGGGGGAGTTTCAGTTGAACTCAGAGAGGAGCGGTATGGATCTTGTCTAAGAGAGGAAATTAAGTATAAAATGTGTTGGCCGGAGTTAATTATAATTAGGTTAAGTGGACGTGTTGGGAACTTAGTTAGGATACATTATACAACAAGACATGCCTATGGAGGCACCCCAACCCTAAGGCATTATTCACATCTTAGAGTCATAGTGTGAGGTTATACAAAGACCAAGACCACAGACTATCCACTAGACTTAAGAAATTAAATAGAATCAAGAATAAGTTCAAAACATAAATCATCCTCGTTATAAAACTTTATATTTTAGTTTTCTAAGTAACAAGAGATTAATAATTATATGTATATATGCATATGAGTCATCAACTATTACATGAATATATATACACTATAAGGCAATTGCGGAAATTATGCATATGTCATTAACTACTACATAATAATGTGACATAGGGAAAGTAATGGGAAAACTTGAAGCACCCGTCACAGTACCATGAAAACTTCTTTTTCAAATAAGTAATTGTAACTTTTGATTGTTATGCCTTTCTACTTGTTTCTTTTGATCCATATTAAATACCTGCTTATTTTAATATGATTATGGGAAGTACCGGCGCTCGTTGACACCCATTCTTCCCTACATGTTTTGGCAGGCAAGGAACCTGCAACACTGTAATAGTTGTTGATGACTTCTGATGATCGGGTTTATACCAGACGGTACGTTTCTTTTGTTGCAGTTTTTGGTCAGTTATGATGTAATTGTTCCTTTCTCTTCTGTATATATATTTTAGGACACATGTATAAATGTAATGTCAGCCCTCATGTACATGTTATAAATACTTATGAGAATTAATGAGAAGAAATGTTGGTGGTACTTGTTGGTGTTTTATTTTGTGGTTGATACAATATTATCGAATGTGAATGTCATATATAGAATAAAAAAATTCATTGATTTTCAATGCTTGGTGAGATCATTGCGAATGTAATAGTATAAATGCATCATAAACGGGTACCCAGATCTGAGGGCGTTTCAGAGTGTTTTCTCATATACATAAGGCAATATAAGAGGACCTGCGACGAGACTTTCTTTTGCTATGGAAGAGTAAGACCCCACAATGAATTAACGTGTTTCTCTTAATTCAGAGATATGGTCGATTGTTTACGAAAGTATAGAGTGATAAGCTATTTACAATAGGAGATCAATCGTGCCTAAGATGTCGAGATGGCACAAAAGATATGGATCGTCTCTTCTTCTGATGTATCCGTTCGGCCGACTTATGGTCTAGCCTTCGCATTTCCTAGCTCAGGATGGTAGATTACTCTTCGTTTGGAGATTTAGTGCAAACATTTCGTGGCAACTCCTACGAGGACTGTCCAACCCCTTGTACATTTCTTTCGGCTATATGGTGTGCTAGGAATGATCTCATCTTTCGCGATCAATGCTTTTATACTGATAATGTACTAGAACATTTCAAGACTCTTCACATGGCTTGGACATCTATACTGTAATTTTATTTATCTTTTTAATGGGTCCCATCTTGGGGCATCACGTGATTTCTTACCAAAAGATGGAATTATTATTCATTTACCTTTATGTTATGTCTTTTATTCTTGTGGATCTTTGTATTCTTTTATCGCGTATCTCCTTATATCAACTAGAGGGGTAGACCTATAAGAATAAAAAAGTCCATTCATTCTACAACGGGATGAAATGTGGGGATATATCGAAGACATACTGCCTAATATGTCATATTCTCGAGTCGGGCGTAGCATGTTATTATACATGTCGTTGCTTAGTGTTTACACGACCATAATAAAGGTTCTTTCATGGTGAGAAATTCAGAGATGAGTGACATTCTCACAGATTAAATACTAGCAAAGAAATAGTATATAATCATGATGTGGTGCCCTAAATTTTTTACTCCATTCAAGAAACGATGCAGGAAAGAATATAAACAATGCATCATAAATAGCATTTTTGCTAAATTGAGATTAAAATGTTTCTTTAGATGGCATCCATGTAGACGTCACAAAAAACAAAGGTGAAAATGAAACATGAAAGTGAAAGATAGGAAACCATCTCCTGCCAATAACTCCGCAATATATGAAAATAAGAGGATAATATAAAACTTACAACTGAATAACCTTTGAGAAAGTGAGCTCAAAAAGGGTTATCATGGAGTGCAATATCCAGTATGTGAGCCACTGGTTATCATCAGCATGAGACTTCGTTTCAATTGCTTTCAGTGAAGCATATCTGTCAGACCTCTAATCATTAGGTGGCTGCCAAGGAGTTGATGGGAGCCATTAACCAAAGACAAGGGGGAGAGAACTCACAGAGGATACACAAGAGAGACTAATGGCCTGCAAACCAAGCATAGAAAAAGTCAAAAGCAAGTAGAACCAAAACCAACTCCTTTGCCCAAAATATTATCATGTATAAAGAGAAATCACGTAATATTCAAACCTGAAGGATCAAAGCAAACACCAAGGATAAGTTAACATGAACTGCAGTTTCAAGGATGAAAAAATAGCAAAAACAAGCAGAAGTGTGCCATTGTGATTTCTGTTAAAAAGTGTGCCAGAATAAATCAAGTCCTAATTATAGTAAGGACTGAATTGATCCAGTTCCTACTATGGTGATCCATCCGATAACGACCAATACTTAAATATTTGACTTCTTAAAGTGTCTATTCAATCAACTCTGATGGATGGTAAATTAAATAGTTGTTAGAACAAGGTATTATATCACCCTCTCATCCATCTCATAAAAGGATGTACTTAGCAAAAGCCAGAGAAACAAGAACACTACCAAGTAATAGAGTTTCTCATAAAGAGGTGTCGCTACGCTCTTTTCTCTATCCGGGAGAGACAGGTGCCAATCCCCGGTTAATAAGAATCAATGAACAAGTGATAAAGGTACCCGCATTGTTTTATTGCTTCGTTATGATTAAGAAATAGGGAAGATACATGTGGAATTAAGATTTTTTATCATCATGATCACCAAGTTCCTGCTTTAAAGATTCTGTGTCAATTTCATCGAGAATACCATAATTGCTCACATGTGGTATCAGAATCAGATTGAAACCTATGGGATTTTTTATAGGCTTTTTGAGCCTCGCATGAACTTCCGTTGAAATTTAAGGTTGAAGGGAAACAGACAAAAATCTGATCATATCCTGAAAAGTGAGACCAATTGACCGGAATCAATACATTGGTCAATCGATGAGGTAAAGATGATCGATAATTTGAAAGAGACTACTCGATCACTTGCCCTTCTAGTTTCTGGAACGGCAAAAGTAATTGATCAAACACAATGATCTGTCGATCACATTGGAAACAATGGTTTACAGTAATTGGTCACCAGTAAAGGTCTGATTCATCAACACATAAAGGGCATCAAATGAACTGAGAAACAACAGTCTTGAAGAATCAATACGATATATTGACCGATCATTTGTGTACATTAACCCAGATAATCGATTAGTGACAATGGAGAATTGATCAATTCCTCTGAGGTGGCTGATTGATAAATGTTAGAGGAAAGTGATTCGTCTTATTCCAATAGAGACAACCTATGGATAAATTACATAAGGTGGAAACTAGAAAATAAAAATTAACAGAAAACGGTACATAGAATATATAATTATCTCCACACTCCCCCTCAAGATGGAGCATAGATATCAATCATGCTCAGCTTGGAAAAACACTTCTGGAATGGCCCTCTGAGCAATGGATTGGTGAAGACGTCGGCAGTCTGCTCTCCTGAGCTGACATGTGAAGTAGAAATCAAGCCCTTCTGGATCATATCTCTAGTGTAATGGAAATCTACCTCAATGTGTTTTGTTCTTTCATGAAAAGCGGGATTATTGACAATGAATAGCGCGCCTTGATTATCACACTGTAGCTGCATGGGTAGAAGTACATATATATGCAAATCTTCTAATATAGCTCGAACCCACATCATCCCAGTACTTGCTTGTGCCATGGCCCTATATTCAGCACTAGATCTGGTCACCATTGTTTGTTTCTTGCTTTTTCAAGAAACCAAATAGGTACCCACAAAAACTGCAAAACCTGAAGTAGACTTCCGATCCTTAGGGCATCCTGCATAATCTGCATCCGCACATGCAAAAATAGAGATATTTGTTTCCTTTCTAAACAACAATCATGTGACAAGAGACAACTTTATATACCTTAGTATCATATATATGGCATCCATATGTACTTGTCTCGATTGTTCCATGAACTGACTCACCCGACTCATTGCGAAGGCAATATCAGATCGAGTGATAGTAATATAGAGAAGCTTACCCATCATTTCTCTGTACCTTCTCCTATCAACCTCCTATGTATCATTATCATAAAATTTCATACTGGGGTCCATAGGAGTAATTGAGGGTCGACACCCAACCATGCCCATCTCGATAAGCATATCTGTAATATATTTCCTTTGGGTCATCACAAGACCCTGCGCATTCCTGGCAAACTCCAACCTCAGAAAATATCGTAGAGTACCAAGATCCTTAGTAACAAACTAATGGCCCAAAAATGCTTTTGCCATCTTTATCCCCTGTGTATCACCCCTGTAATCAATATATCGTCAACATACACCATGATGACAACCGTACCTCTAGAGGTCTTCTGGACGAACAAAGAATGATCCGCATTCGATCTTTTGAATCCTTCTTGTTCAATTAGATGGGAAAGCTTCGGAAACCACGCTCGTGGGCTTTGTTTAAGGTCATATATCGCCTTATGAAGTCTACACGTCATGTGACTCTCCCCCTCAGCAGCAAACCCCGGAGGCTGCTGCATGTAGACTTCTTCCTGCATATCGCCATACAAGAAGGCATTCTTAACATCAAGCTGAAACAAGGGCCAATCGCGTACCACAGCAACGGATAGAAGGATACAGAGAGTGGAATGATGGGCAACTGGGGAGAAGATGTCCATATAATCCACGCCGTATGTTTGAGTGAAACCTCACACCACTAGCCTTGCCTTGTAATGGTCAAGGCTACTACCTGCATGATATTAAACAGTAGATACCCATTTACAGCTAACAACAGATGCTCCTGAGGGAGCGGAAACCAAGCTCCATGTACCCTGCAACTCTAGAGCGGTTATTTCCTCCTCCAGAGCAGAACGCCAACAGGCAATCTTCGAGGCATCCTGATAAGTCCGTGGTATCTCCACGGCTAATAAAGCCACAACAAACCTCTGAAAATCCCATGTGAGACGATGGAAGGAAACCTGTGAAGCAAGAGAATATGATGCACAGGTGCGTTTCTTCTTCCGTATAGCAATAGGGACATCCAGAACATCAGCAACTAGGGGTGTAAGAAAAATCTCAAGTTCGATATTCGCTCAGGTTCGGCTCGCTAAAAGTTCGATTCAGATTCGGTTCGGAAATAAACGAACCGAACTTGAACACAAGTTTAGGCTCGATTAAATAAACGAACCGAACCTAAAAATCATAGGTTCGCTCAGGTTCGATTCGTTAAAAGCTCGATAAACATACACATATACATATTTACAAATCCTTATCCGTAGAAGTGGACTTATTTTGAGATGAGTGGTTTTTATCCCAGGGTAAGTGAGTTTTGTCTAGAGATAACTAGATATTTACGGGATAACTAGGTTTTATCTCGGTATAAACTATCCAAAAATAAATAGTCACATCGTGTTTACAACATCTATCATATATGGTCTAGTACTTTTCCCTTTTTTATCTTCAAATCAACAGAACAAGTACAAACATTACTTATCAAATATCTCCGCATTATTCTTATTCCTTATCCCCATCTGAATAGATATAAAATATATTATAATTATACTTTTTTCAAAGAGACGAATCCTTATTAATCTAATTTTTTCAAAAGTGAAGATGAGTTAGATAATGAAAAAAATTAAATGAATATTTATTCTAACTGTAAATACACACATATATTTCCATTTCTCTTCTTTTCACTCCCTCCTATTAGAGAATTCTTAAGTTCGATATTCGCTTAGGTTCGATTCGTTTAAAAAGAAGTTCGATTCGGATTCGGTTCGAAAATAAACGAACCGAACCTGAACACGAGTTTAGGCTCGACTAAATAAACGAACCGAACCTAAAAAGTATAGGTTCGTTCAGGTTCGGTCCGTTTACACCCCTATCAGCAACAGTAGTCGTCGGTATATTATTCTCCTGCAACGATGATCCCTGCACTTGCACATTATCCGATCCATCGTTAGCAATAACATTAGAACATACCTGAGGCTTGCTGGATGATTGACGAGCAACATGAGCAGGAACCGACCCATGAGTATAAAATTTAGGTAAGGGTGAAATAGTTGGTTGTCGTGGTGGTGGTGGTGTGATAACGGGAACAGGAATGGGCGTTGGTGGACACGAAGAAGTGGGTGGAGGAGGAACATAGATCTCTTCATCAGATGTGGATGAGGCCAACCTGTCATCTGCACGAGAGAAGTACATGACAGACTCAAAGAATGTGACATCAGCACTGACAAAATATTTCATGTTTACAAGATCACAGCAGCGGTATCCCTTCTGAGTCCGAGAATAACCAACAAAAACACACTTGACAGCCCTAAGTGAGAACTTGTCAAGTTCCGGAAACAACTGGTGAATGAATGCAACAACACCAAAGATACGAGGAGTAAGTGAGAATAATTCCATGTCTGGAAAGACAATAGAAAGAGGAATTTTCTTGCCTGGTATCGAAGATGGCAAACGATTCATGTTGGAAGAAATGAGTGCCTTATTATTTTTGAGAACCCTAGGCTCTCTTATATAAAGGAGAGGCCTATGGGTAAATTACATAAGGTGGAAACATGGAAATAAAAATAAAGAAACGGTACATATAGAATATAGAAATGCGTAAATATCTCTACACTCCCCCTCATGATGGAGCATAGATATCAATCATGCTCAGCTTGGACGAACACTTACGGAATGGTCCTCTGAGTAATGGCTTGGTAAAGATATCTGTTGTTTGCTCTCCAGAACTAACATGAGAAGCAGAAATCAAGCCCTTTTGAATCATATCTATGGTGTAATGACAATCTACCTCAATATGCTTCGTCCTCTCATGGAACGCAGGGTTGTTTGCAATGAACAAGGTAACCTGGTTATCACACTGTAACTGCACAGGTAGAGAAACATCTATGTGCAAATTCACTAATAATGCTCGCACCCACATCATCTCTGTACTTGCTTGAGCCATAGCCATGTATTCAGATTCAGCACTTGATCTCGCTACAACTGTTTGTTTCTTGCTTCTCCAAGAAATGAGAGAGCTGCCAACAAATATTGCAAATCCCGAAGTTGATTTCCTATCTTTAGGACACCCCGCATAGTCTGCGTCGACATATGTGGATACAAAGAGAGTTTCTCCTTTCTTGAAAAGTAGTCCTGCACATGGAGAGGATTTTAGATATCTCAATATCATGTATATAGCATCCATATGTACTTGTCGAGGCTGCAACATGAACTGACTGACTCGACTCACTGCAAAGGCAATATCCGATTTGGTAATTGTAACATAAAGGAGCCTTCCCACCATCTCTCTGTATCTCCTCTTATCGACTTCGTCTGTATCATCATCATATAGCTTCATGCTAGGATCCATAGGAGTAGTAAAAGGTTGACACCCAATCATGCCCGTCTCAGCAAGCATGTTTGTAACATATTTCCTTTGGGTCATTACAAAACCCTGTGCATTTCTAGCAAATTCCAACCCTAAGAAATACCTTAGGGTACCCAGATCCTTAGTCACAAATTAATTGCCCAGAAATTCTTTTGCCATCTTGATTCCCTGCTCATCATCTCTTGTAATAATTATATCATCAACATAAACCATGATAGCAACTGTATCTCTAGGTGTTCTCTGCACAAATAAAGAATGATCTGCATTTGACCTCTTGAACCCCTGTCGTTCAATCAGAACTGAGAGCTTTTGAAACCATGCCCTCGGACTTTGTTTAAGCCCATATATTGCCTTATGGAGTCTACAAACCTGTCGACACTCCCCCTCAGCAGTAAACACGGAGGCTGCTGCATATAGACTTTCTCCTGTAGATCTCCATACAAGAAAGCATTTTTAACATCAAGTTGAAATAAGGTCCAATCATGTACCGCATCAACTAAAAGAAGAACACGCAAAGTGGAGTGTCGAGCAACCGGTGAGAACGTGTCCATATAGTCAACACCATAGGTCTGCGTAAAACCATATGCCACCAATCTTGCTTTGTAATGATCAATGCTCCCATCTGCACAATGTTTAACAGTAAACACCCATTTACAACTTACAACAGATGTGTAGGAGGAGCAGAAACCAGACTTCATGTACCACGGGATTGCAAAGCATCCATTTCCTTTTCCATAGCCAAGGTTTGAAAAAGCGAAAGGCCGAACGAGGCGGTCTTATTGGAATCGAGGCGAGGCGTAGCCTCGAGGCGGTCGAGGCGTAAGCCTCAATTTATATAGAAAAATATGTATAAAACTACAATTATATATATATATATATCTATGTAATCATATGTTCTCTGCCCAATATATAATAATTTACACTACAAGATATGATGAAATGATAAAGATAAGAACCTCAAAATAGAAGATAGAACAACATCATATACATTTCTACACATTTTCATCCAATCAAAGAGGAATTCATTGACTATAGATATTGTGAAAGAATTAAACAATACATATATTCTATGAAATATTGTTGTAAATAAAAGTATAACTAAATATACATCGAAGAAATTTATGTTATGTGTCTAACATATAATATATGATCGCACGAGAAACCATGAAACATATCCATTTCGAGCAAATCTTTGAAATATTATTGTAATTAAAAGTTCGATTAAATATATGTCGAAGAAATTTATGTTGTGTCTAATATATAATATAAGGCAACATGAGAAACTATGAACCTTATCCATTTTGTTTTACTTGATATATTGCAAATCTTGTTAAGTTACAAGTATTGTTTAATTTAATATTTATGAATTCATTCATTAAGAGTGAAATAGTAAGAGTTTGCCAAAATAGTTGGATACATTAATTGTAAATATGAAGTTATGGGCATGAAATAAACATCATATTTAGGCAATCATCTTATATAATCATTATCCTAAATAAACAGATATTGATAAGCTTCTCAAACTACTAAGGTAACCATGAAAATAATAAAAAATACTTCAAAAAAAGCAAAAACGCCTCACGAAACACCTCGATCGCCTCGAGGCGTTCTGCCTCGAGGCTACGCCTCGACCACTCGAGGCGCACGCCTCACAGGACTGGTCTGAGGCGTAAGCCTCGAGGCTAAAAGGGACCGCCTCGAGGCTAGCCTTTTCGAACCATGTCCATAGCAAGACGCCACCGGCTATCTCTCAAGGCATCCTGGTATGTCCGTGGAATTCCACGGTAGATAGAGCAACTGTTAATCTTTGGAAATCTTCTGTTAGGCGATGAAAAGAGACCTAAGAAGCAAGTGGATAAGATGCACAAGTACGCCTCTGCTTCGGAATGGCGATGGGTAAGTCCAGATCCTCGGGAACCTCATCCTGCACTAATCCCTGTACAAAAATATCTCCAGACCCATCGTTAGAAGCCATGTTATCAGAACAAACCTGGGGCATGCTTGATGACGGGCGATAACCGTGAACAGAAGGTGGGCGACGCGTATAGAATTTTGGTAACGATGGAACAACAGTCATAGGCGATTGTGTAGATGGAGGAGATGGAAGGGGTGGTGGTGGTAGTATGACTGGTAAAGGAGATAACTGACACGTTGGAGGAGGTGACATGTAGATCTCAGTATCAGTTTCCGAAGTAGTTAACAGTCACCTGTAGGAGAGAAAAACATCACAGATTCAAAGAATGTAACATCGGCGCTAATAAAGTATTTCTTACGTAATGGGTCATAACACCGATATCCATTTTGATTCATGGAGTATCCCACAAACACGCATTTGACAACCCTAAGAGAGAGCTTGTCAAGACCTGGAGCCAACTGGTGGACAAACGCGACAGAGCCAAAGACACGAGGAGTAAGAGAGAACAACTCCTTCTCAGGAAAGTCTATAGAGAAAGGAGTCTTCCCACCTAAAACAGACGAGGGCATGCGATTTACCAGATAACAAGCCGTGAGAACGGCATCACCCCAAAATGAATGTGGAGCCCGACTCTGAATAAGTAGGGTCCGAGTGATGTCAAGTAGATGACGATGTTTCCTCTCTGCAACACCATTTTGCTGTGAAGTATAAGCACATGAGGTTTGATGAATTATACCACGAGATGACAAGAACAATGAAAGTGCACGAGTACAAAATTCCAATGCATTGTCAGACCTCACAATTTTCACAGAAGTAGAGAAAATATTTTGCACCTCATTGATAAACATTTGAATCGCATCTCCTGCTTCAGATTTATTCTTTAATAGATACACCCAAGACAAACGAGAAAAATCATCGACTACAACAAGATAAAACATGTGTCCTTGGTGATCAGGAACACGACTAGGACTCCAAATATCAATATGGACTAACTCAAAAAGGGAGCTACTGCTCCGACTCTGACGACTCGGAAAAGCGGACCGATGATGCTTTCCCAACTGACACGCTTCACACTGGAAGGACGATCCCAGAGACATCTGAGGCAAAATACGACACATCTTCTGAAGAGGTAGGTGACCAAAATGCAGATGCCAGGTATATGGAGAGGTTGGTCCTGTGGAATGGAGTGACGCGCCTGCATAGGGAGTACGAACCATACGATAAAGACCACCCGGCTCACGGTCACAGCCAATCACTCTGCCCGTAAGTATGTCCTGAAAAACAAGAGATGATGGATCAAAAATAGCTCGATAGTCCAAATCCTTTGTAATCTGCATAATGGACAGTAATTTCATAGAGAAATCAGGAGCATGTAACACATTCTGCAATTGCATGGAAGGCGACAAACTAATCTCCCCATGTCCTGTGATCGGGGAATGAGTCCCATCGGCTATCACTACAGTCCGTCCTAGTGGAACCTGACTATATGCAGTAAGTTGTTCTTTTTGTCTCTGCATAAGTGATGTGTCGCTCATGAGTCTATAATCCATTCTGCAATCGTAGATCCATCACAAGAGGTGAGGGCATAAGGGCTACCTGAGGTACTGGCAGAGGCGGATGTGCTGGCAGAAGCAGAGGCTGCTACATCTGAATGGCCTCCTGAAGCTATGTCTGGAGGCATGATGTTCCTCAGTCTGGCTACGAGGTCATCAAATTGATGGTCCAAAGAAGATGGTGCAGGAGACTCAACCTGTTCTGCTACCAGAGTTGATGCTGGAAAACCATGCTTAAAATAGCATGTATCCTCAGAGTGACCAGGACGACGACAGTAAGTACAGGGTCGACGGATCCGACCCCCTCTACCACGGGGACCACATCCATGAAAAGTAGACGAGCCACCTCTTCCCCTGGATGCAGCCATCGCCGAAGGTATCATGTTAGTAGTAGAGCTCAGGACAGTGATCCAACTGGGTTGACGGAAAGCTTCCTTCATAGGAGGAATAGTGGCGTCAGCAAGAATCTGAGAGCGGGCAGTGTTGTACTTTGGATCAAGGGCAACAAGGAATACCCCAACCATGGTAGCATTTTTGTATGTCTTTTGCTGCTCAGGAGTGGTCGTCAAAGGTATGAAACTATGGAGCTTCTCAAACATCCCTCGCAAGGATGTGTACAGTGAGTGAAGAGGTCGTCCATTTTGCTTGACTGTAAAAATTGAAGGACATGGTGAGATCCTTAAGCGCATCACGGAAGCATGAGCATCGCATCGTATGCGATCGAGAGCGACTAGCAGCACTAGTTGCTCGATGCAGCGGAAATTAAAATTTTTCATGTGACGAAACCACATGATCCAAGAGTTCCGCCTAAACCACAAACAAGTAACAGGATTACCTCTTGAAGCGTGGTTGTGATCGGGTCTCTAAACGAAGAGACCTCCCGTCTCAAGTCCGATCTGATGGACGAGACGCTTGCGAGCGTGTTGATGAAACACGTGCTTCTCGCAATCCATGTTGATGATCCAAGCCACGGATCTCTATTCCATGCAGAGGACCTGCATCAAGAGGTCGGTCAGATATCAGCCTAACTGAGAAAGGATTGCCATCTCCTACTCAGGCTGGAGATCATCTCTTAACAATCATTTGACGATACTTGATGAGTCCTCAATCTAACCCTTTAGATATTCGTCCAAGCACCAGCCTCTATGATTCAATAGTTGAATCAACAGTTGTATGATTATTAAGATGGCCATGGTACATAACCCTAATTGTACTAAGGGACCTATTATGCAAATTATTTATTCTTTATTTCAGATCGGGGAATGATATTCGCAATAACATTTATTGCATAATGGCTCGCCATGGGCTCGCATGTCCAACAAAAATATCATGTTGCAATTGAAGTATCTGGGTCTCATTACGTGCATGTGAATATGTCGCAGCCATAATATCTCACATTGCCTTTGCCGTGGAATGATGCAGCACATCATTGGTGACCTCTATCGCCAACGTCCCAGAAAGGCCAAACTTTGGCGTACGCGTTATCCGCCTCCCACGAGGCGTAAATCCATGTTTTCTCCGTCGGCTCATCGCCGGTAAGAATATGTTTCTTACCATTAGACTTCATGAGGCTCATGAACTGCATCGCCCAAAGCTCATAGTTCGTCCCGTCCATCTTGACAATCGGTGTCGGACCTCTGAAGGCACCTATGGCGGGTACGTCCACTTTATTTTCTGACATGATGCCGAATGAAAATCACAGGCTATGTAGACCGATAGAGTGGTGTCTACAGTGACATGGGGATTTGATTGCATTTGTAGACATATGCAATCAAATCCATCTACCGAGATGCGCGAAGGAGAGCGAACACTGGGGCCGACGGCACTTGGGTGCCGACGACCTAGGCGGGCTGAGGTTGCCCGCGATCAATGGTGGTGCCGGCAGGAGGAGGCCGCAGTAGGTTGGCGGGGCCTGGGCAACGGGAGGCCGGCAGGAGGAGGTCGCAGGCGGCACCGTGGGAAGCCGGAAGCCCCGTCCTGGGGTGGCGGTGTCGGTCTGGTGGGGGCGGCGCTGAAGGACACAGGAGGAGGCGGCCTGGAGGAGGAGGAGGCAGGCAGCCTGCGTACAGCGGAGGCACCGAGGAGGAGAGAGGGGGCTGGCGGGTGGGGGCTAGGGTTAGGGTTAGGTATACGAGCTCCGGTCTAGGACTGCCGCTCTAATACCATGTTAGAAGAAATGAGTGCCTTATTATTTCTGAGAACCGTAGGCTCTCTTATATAGAGGAGAGGCCTATAGGTAAATTACATAAGGTGGAAATATGGAAATAAAAATAAAGAAACGGTAAATAAAGAATATAGAAATACGTAAGTATCTCTACAATTCACAAGGTAACATGCTGTAAGTACTGCATCTCCCCAAAAAGAAATAGGGGCACAACTCTGGATAAGTAGGGTTCGAGTGATATCAAGAAGATGATGATGCTTTCTCTCAGCAATGCCATTTTGTTGAGACGTGTAAGCACATGTGGTTTGATGAATAATGCCTCGACATGAAAAGAATTGTCAAAGAGAACAAGTGCAAAATTCCAAAGTGCTATCCGTACGTACATATTTCACAGTAGAGGAAAAAATATTCTGCACTTCATTTATAAGATTTTTGATAACATCCCCTATTTTAGATTTATTCTTTAAGAAAAAAACCCACGATGGACGAGAAAAATCATCAACGATAACAAGATAAAACTTGTGGCCTTGGTGATCAGGAACGCGACTCGGACCCCAAATATCGACATGAAATAACTAAAAAGGGGAGCTACTGCTCCGACACTGACGACTAAAAACGGTACCATGTCGATACCGATATATCGCCGATATATCGGCGATATATCGATGCCATATCCTCGACATCGGGATTCAGCTCGCCTTTTTTGCGTGTCGATACCCGATATCGGACATATCGGCGATATATCGGTGACCAGTCGATACCGATATATCACCGATATATCGGGATACGGCCTTCCATGGATGGTAGTAGGTGCAGGACGAACGAGGATCACGACCACCACCTCGGCCACATAGACCTTGACCCCTATACAGTGAAGTACATCCTTTAACACGAGACACAATCATCACAGAGGAGGTCTGTGATGAAGTGGACGCCATGACAATGATAATGCTAAGACAATGGTCCCAATTGACACACTTCACATCGAAAAGAAGAACTTTGTGAAATATGAGGCAAGATATGACCCATTTCTGAAGAGGGAAGTGACCAAAGCGTAGATACTATGTAAAAGGAGAGATCGGTCCGCTTGAGTGAGAGGAGACCCCAGTGTAGGAGGTTTGGGCCAGACGATAAAGACCATCCTGCTCAGAGCTACAACCAATCACCCTGCCTGTAAGAATGTCCTGAAAAAAAAGAGACGATGGGTCAAATATAGTGCGACAATGCAAATCCTTTGTAATCTGACTGATGGAGAGTAAATTCATCGAAAAATCAGGGACATGTAGCACATTCTGTAGACGCATGGACGGCGATAAAGTAATCTACCCCTGTCCAACAATTGAGTGAATGAGTCCCATCAGCTATCACAACGGATCGCCCCAGTGGAATCTCCCTGTATGACATAAGTTCATCTCTGTCTCGACAAAGGTGATGTGTCGCACCAGAGTCCATAATCCAATCTCAGACATTAGAACCATGACATGATGTAAAAGCATAAGCACTACCTTAGGTGCTAGCAGTGGCAGAGGTACTGGCAGAGGCTGAAGCAGCAATATCCGAGGGGCCTCCTAGAGATTCTGTAGATACGGGAGACATAATGTCCCGCAATCTAGCAACGAGCTCCTCGAACCTTTGATCTGAAGTAGATGTCGATGGAGATGCAACGTGCTCGACTACTCGCGCCAAGGCCGAAAATCCATGCTTAGAATAGCATGTATCATCGGCGTAACCTGGGCGGTGACAAAAGGTGCATAGCTAATGAAAACGAGTGCCTTGACTATGAGGTCCACGACCACAGAGTGAAGAACTTGCTTCATTGACCTCTGGAGGCAGCCATCACCGGAGGTGGCTGAGTAGAAGTGTTGGACGAGACCGAAATGCGGCTAAGTCTACAGTAGACTTCCTCCATAGGAGGAATGGTAGCATCGGCAAAGATCTTTGAGCGAGCAGCATCATATTCAGAGTCAAGGGCCGCAAGCAGGACCTCCACCATGGTAGCATTCCTAAATGTCTTTTGTTGTTCTGGGGTCGCCGTAAGAGGAATGATGTTGTAGAGCTTCTCAAACATCCCTCGCAAGGATGTATATAAGGAGTGAAGGGGTCGCACATTCTGCTTTACTGTAAATATGTCATGTTGGAGCTGAAGGATCTTGGTCTCGTTTCGCACATGTGAATATGTTGCTGCAAGTATGTCCCGCATCGCCTTAACAGTGAGCTGATGGAGAACATCATTAGCAATCTCCATTGATAGAGTACCTGAAAGCCAGACTTTGGCGTATAAATCATCAGCCTCCCACGAGGCATAAACTCCAGTCTTCTCTACCGACTCATCCTCGGTAAGAATGTGCTTCTTACCATTCGACTTCATGAGACTGAACTGCATCGTCCAGAGCTCATAGTTCATCCCATCCATCTTGACAATTGGCGTTGGACTTTGAAAGCGTCTATGGAGGGCATATCGACCTTGTTTTCTGACATATTACCGAAGATAATAGAACTAGGGTTTGTAGATCAAAGGACAAGTGTCTACATAAACTCCAGAGGATTTGAGTGCATATGTAGACCTTACACACTCAAATCCATAGATAAGAGGCGACGGCAGTAGGCGGGGCCGACGGCAGTGGGAGAGGCCAGCGTTGGGAGGGGCCGGCGGTGGAAGGTGGCGGCGGCTAGAGAGTTGGCTGGCAACGACGGGAGGGTGGGGGGGGGAGGTCGGTGGCGAGAGAGAGAGAGAGAGCAGCGGTGGCGAGGGCGAGAGGGGAGGGCGGTGGTGCTAGGGTTTTGGCTCTGATACCATGTTAGAAGAAAGTGATTCGTCTTATTCCAAAAACCCCTAGGCTCTCTTATATAGAGACGTCCTATGGGTAAATTACATAAGGTGGAAACAAAAAAATAAAAATTAACAGAAAATGGTAGATAGAATATATAATTATCTCCACAATAATTATCATGTATCGATCAATCACTTTGAGGTAGCTTAATGATCATCGATGACCAATCAATCACTCACGGGATAGTATGATAATATAATCCATCATATTCACATTATTGACCAATCAAATTATACCGGTTTCCTTACTGTCAAAATTGTGTACGCAAACTTAAATATTTAGAACATCAAAATGAGTGTATTATTTGGCAATAAAGGTATTTTATGTCACGGTGTTTCCACATCCCATTAAAGATTTGCAGCTATAAGAACATATCACTCATTATAAAAAATATGTTTAAAATTACTGAATTAAACTAGAACACAGATAGATTACTTTACGTTGAGGAGAAGAGATAGGATGTGTTGTAAAGACTGCAAAGTAATCTCAGGAGAGAGTTTAACAACCCAACATCATTTGCTAGTCTTGGATGTACAAATGAAAGGGTTGGTAAAGAAAAGGAGGGATTTTAAGATAACTAGAACTAGATGATGGAATCTTCCACTGAAGCAAGCGAGCTTCAAGGAGAAGGTTTTAGAAGACTTATCTTGGGATTGTAGCGGTAGCATGGCCTCAAATTTCAACGAAATTCGGTCGAATTTCTGTCGATTATCGATATCCAGTCGAAATCGAAATTCGACCGAAATGACCGAAATGATCGAAATATGGGGGTCCTAGTACAAAAAATGACCGAACCGAAATTCCATCGAAATTCTATTTTGGTCGGTACCGAAATGGTGATCAAAACCGACATTTAAGGCCTTGAGCGGTAGTGCAAACGAGATGTGGGAGGCAGTAGCATCTTGTAACCGAAAGGTAGCCAAAGAGATGCTAGGCAAGTCAAAGGGAGGAGGGCCATCTTAAAAGGAGGCTTGATGGTGAAGTGAAGGGGTGCAAGAGAAGCTAAAAATAAAAGGAGCTTGCTTTAAAGCTATGTTTAATGATAGAACAAAGGAAACTGTCACAAACTACAAAATAGCGAAGAAGGAAGCAAAGAGGGCCGTAAGCAAAGCTAAGTCAAAAGCTTATGAAGATTTGTATAAATATCTCGATTCTAAGGAGGGACAAAAGGATATATTCAGGTTGGCCAAAGCAAGAGAAAGAAAAACCAAAGACCTTTCTCAAGTGAGATGCATTAAGGACGAGGAAGGTCATATGCTTGTTACTCAGAAGGATATAAAGACTAGATGGGAGCAGTTCTTCCATAAACTTTTCACTGGGGAAGCAAATAGAGATATCACATTGGGTGATCTAGCTTGTAGTGAAAGTTACTTGAATCGTGCATGCTATAGACGGATACAAAGAAAGGAAGTAGGGGAGGTTTTGAAGGTTATGAGATCTGAAAAAGGTGTAGGACCGGATGACATCCCTGTAGAAGTATGGAGAGTTTTAGGTGAGCGTGGTTTGACTTGGCTTACGAATCTATTCAATGTTATTTGGTGAAGCAAGAAAATGCTTGAAGATTGGAGGAGGAGTATCGTGGTGCCTCTTTATAAGAATAAAGGAGACATTCAAAATTGTTCAAATTATAGAGGTATCAAGCTGATGTGTCACACTACGAAAATTTGGGAATGCATGATAGAAAGAAGGTTGAGGTAAATTTCCAATGTAAAAGAAAACCAATTCGGATTCATACCAGGTCGCTCAACGACTGAAGCCATCCATTTGCTGAGGAGAACAATGGAGATTTATAGAGCTAAAAGGAAGAACCTCCACATGATCTTCATTGATTTAGAGAAGGCTTATGATTCTGTCCCACGAGAGATATTGTGGAGAGTGTTCGAGAAGAGACAAATATTTGTCCTATACATTAACCTCATAAAGGACATGTATGATAGGGCTTTATCTTGTGTAAGGACCCCGTCTGGGACTGGATATTTTGACATCAACATTGGTTTGCATCAAGGTTCTGCTTTGAGTCCATTTCTTTTTATTTTGATTATGGACGAGTTGACCAGTCATATTCATGATGAGTTACCTTGGTGTTTATTTGCTAATGATATTGTGTTAATTGACGAGACTAGAGATGGAGTAAATGAGAAGCTTGAGGTCTGGAGACATGAGTTGGAGACTAAAGGATTTCGTATAAGTAGGGCTAAGACGGAATATATGGAGTGCACCTTTGATGGAAGCAATGGTGAAGGAATCGAGGTGAAGATTGGTGACGATAACATTCAGAAGAGAGATTCCTTTAGATATCTAGGATCTATTCTGCAACATGATGGTGAAATTGATGGAGATGTTACTAATAGAATAAATGCAGGCTGGCTAAAGTAGAGAGGAGCCTCTGTTGTTCTCTGTGATAAGAAAATTCCTTTAAAGATTAAAGGAAAGTTTTACAAAGCAACCGTGAGACCTGCTATACTTTATGGATCTGAATGTTGGCCTACGAACCATAGACATGTGCAGAGAATGAATGTAGCAGAAATGAAAATGCTAAGGTGGATGTGTGGACATACACGTAAAGATCGGATTCAAAATGATGCAATCAGAAAGAAAGTTGGCGTAGTTTCGATCAAGGATAAGATGCGAGAAAACCGCTTAAGATGGATTGGACATTTGTAAAGAAGATCAATTGATGCACCAGTTAGGAGATGCGAGTGTTGGGATGTTGAGCCGGCTAAGAGAGGGTGAGGACGGTCCAAGAAGTGTTGGAAAGAGACCATACGAAGGGATCTTAGTTTTGTGGATATAAGCCCAGGATTGGCCCAAGATAGATCTGAATGGAGGCGAAGAATCCATGTAGCCGACCCTACTTAATTATGGGAAAAGGCTTTGTTGTTGTTGTTGTATATTAAAAGCAATAGCACCAAAGCCTCTCCGCAGAAACTGTAGAACGAACGAAAAGAGAGAAAAGAAGCATATTTAAGAGAGAGTGCAATGCGGAGAAGGATCTCCAGGAGTTGCGCGCATGCGGTGACCGACGAGGGATCAATGAGTTCTGGAGAGAGCGTGGTGATCAGCAACTGGAGAGAGAGCAGTTGGAGCACGATGCATCGAGGGAGTCAGAAACTACGTTTCCTCGTGGCGGAAGGATACTCGATTGAAGTGAGGAGATGTTTCTCTAACCATGGAAACGTATATTAATGTTACTAGATTTATATCAGTTTGGTTTTCTATAACACAATGGTAGCATATGCGCTATTACCACATAATGAGCTCCTATAGAGTATGTGTCACGCTTAGACCCCCTTTTTGAACACTAGTCAACACTACATGTATCAAGTGTATCTCTTCATTGTTTTAGGCCACTGCTATGAATATGTCATCTATACTCGAATTATTTCTTCCTCCTTTAAGAGACAAGATTACCCTTGAGGGAGGAGTAAAAATTGACGGTGAACTTCCTATCTATAAGGCACTCTATATTTTTTATTGAAAAGACGGTGAACTCCCGAGGTGGGATTCATCGCAGCATCAGTTTCATTAAAAAGAGGTTAGAGTGCATTACCTTGATGCCCACAAATTAAAAAACGCATTACAATGAGACACGACTATCCGAGTAAAACCTCTGGTTATTAAAGATCAGATCCTTTCGTTCACCCAGATGGCCCAAAGAACGACAAACGACTTGGAACAGTCATTTGTAGAGTTGGAAGGCACCCTACATATTCTACATCATAATATGTTATCATATCCAATGACAATCATATTATAAAGAACATCTCTTTTTAAAATGTACAAGTTTCCCAACTATAAAGAAATGTAAAGTCTGGTGATAGTATGATAAAGGAGCTTCCCAACAAACCAAATATATCACATATTATCCACTAGTGTGTTCGCATGCAATCGAATCTTGAGATCCATAAAATAATGAGTTGTTTTGCCACGAAACATGCCAGCCTCACATGCCAGCCTCATGTTGATCAAATGTATACTTCTCTAGAGAAATAAAAGGCCATTTCTTATTGCATGCTACCTCTAGCCTAATGAAACATCTCAATGGTCCCATATCCATGATCATGAAGTGATTATCAATGTTTACTTCACTTCTTCGATTAGTTACTTGTATCACCTATAAAGAGGAAGTCATCGAAGGAGCAGTTATGTGTAGCCCCTGAAGGAGCACTCCACCCGAGCGGAACGAACTGGATGGAGCTCTACCGCCGAACCGAGAGCTTCCGCTGAGATCCTCGCATTTGCTGCCAAATCCCTAGCCCTGCTTACCAAGAACACTTCGTGTTGGGAAAATAAGAGAACTTGTTTATTCCATCAGCCCTAGGCTCTCTTATATAGGAGAGTAGCCTATGGGTAAAATACATAAAGAGTCCAACAGAAAATAAAAACATATGAAAGAGTATAGAAGTGAATAATCTATCTCTACACTCCCCCTCAAGGTGGAGCATAGATATCAATCATGCTCAGCTTGGATGAACACTTCTGGAAAGACCCTCGAAGTAACGCCTTGGTAAAAATGTATGCAGTCTGATTCTCTGAGCTAACATGGGATGTAACAATAAACCCCTTCTGAATCATGTCGCGGATGAAGTGGCAAACAACCTCAATGTGCTTGGTCCGCTCGTGGAATGCTGGATTATTTGCAATGAATAGAGCCGCCTGATTGTCACATTCTAGAGCCATAGGAAAAGGAACCTCTATATGTAGCTGTGAGCACAGCCTTTACCCGCATCATTTCAATACTGACTTGAGCCATAGCCCTATATTCAGATTCTGCACTGGACCTTGCTACAACCGTTTGCTTCTTGCTTCTCTATGAGACTAGAGAATCTCCAACATACACAGCAAACCCAGTTGTGGACTTTCTATCTTTGGGGAACCCTGCGTAGTCTGCATCTACGCAAGCTAATATAGTAACCTTCTTGTCTTTCTTAAACAATAGACCCGCACCTGGAGACGACTTAAGATACCTGAGTATCATGTGTATAGAATCCATGTGTGCCTGACGTGGTTGCTCCATAAACTGGCTCACTCGACTTACAACAAAGGCGATATCAGGCTTGGTAATCGTAACGTAGAGAAGTTTGCCCACAAGTTCTCTGTATCTTCTCTTATCCACCTCATAAGTGTCATCATCATATAGTCTCATACTGGGATCCATAGGTGTAGTTGCAGGTCGGCAACCAAGCATTCCTGTTTGACTCAACAGGTCAGTGACATATTTCCTTTGGGTCATTACTAATCCATGAGGATTTCTAGCAAACTCCAGCCCCAGAAAATATCTCAGAACCCTAAGGTCCTTGATAACAAACTCATGGCCCAGCATTGCTTTTGCCCCCTGAATTCCATGTTCATCATCACCTGCAATCAGAATGTCATCTACATACACCATAATAGCAATAATACCTCTAGGTGTCTTCTGTACAAACAGAGAATGATCAGCATTTGACCGTCTATATCCCTGTTTCTCAAACAGGTCTGAGAGCTTCTGGAACCAAGCTCTGGGGCTTTGCTTAAGGCCATAGATAGCCTTATGAAGTCTGCACACCGTAGGACTCTCCCCCTCAACAGCAAACCCAGGTGGCTGTTGCATGTAGACTTCTTCCTGTAAGTCACCGTATAGGAACGCATTCTTCACATCTAACTGATACATCGGCCAATCACGAGTAACGACAATAGAGAGAAGAATCCGTAGGGTGGAATGGCGAGCAACTGGTGAGAATGTATCAAGATAATCCACCCCATATGTCTGTGTAAAGCCACGAGCTACAAGGCGAGCTTTGTATCTGTCAATGCTACCATCTGCATTCTGCTTAACTGTAAAGACCCACTTGCAGCTAACTGTAGACACATCAGGAGGTGCAGGAACAAGACTCCAGGTGCCTCTAGACTGAAGAGCCTCCATTTCTTCTTCCATGGCCAAGCACCATCGACTATCCTTCATGGCATCTTGATAATTCCGTGGAATATTCACTGCTGACAATGCAAGGGCAAAGCTCCTGAAGTCACCAGCTAGACGGTCAAACGACACAGAAGATGCTATAGGATATGATACGCATCTCCACTTCTGCTTTCGTAGAGCAATGGGTACATCTAAATCATCTGTCTCCTCAGCGGGCCTCTGCAACACATCCTGCTCAGGAAGATCATCAGATCCATCAATAGAAATATTTTCAGAGCATACCTCAGGCGAGCTAGATGATGAGCGATGACCATGAGCTGAAGCAGGCCTACGGGTATAGTGAAATGGTAATGGTGAAACAGGTACAATAACAGGGGGTGTAGAAGATGGTAGCAGTTCTGATGATGGTGGTGGTGGTGGTGGTAGTGGTGGTGGCATGTATATGGTATCAATATTATCAGGGGGAATCAACTGATCACCTGAGGCTGAGAAATACATAACGGATTCAAAAAATGTAACATCAGCACTGACAAGGTACCGCCTGCGCAAAGGATCATAACACTTGTACCCCTTCTTATTTCTAGAGTACCCAACGAAGACACATTTGACAGCCCTAGGAGAGAGCTTGTCAATCCCAGGAGACAACTGACAGACAAAGGCGACCGAACCGAACACACGAGTAAGGGAGAACAATTCTTTGTCAGGGAAAATAAGAGAGAAAGGAAACTTCTCATCTAGAACGGATGACGGCAAACGATTGATAAGGTAACATGCTGTAAGAACAACATCATCCCAAAAAGAGTGAGGAGCGTGACTCTGTATAAGAAGCGACCTGATTACATCAAGCAAATGGCGATGTTTCCTTTCAGCAACCCTATTCTATTGGGAGATATAGGCACAGGATGTCTGGTGGATGATCCCCTGGGATGAGAAGTAACTGGATAGAGTATGAGTACAAAATCCCTGGGCATTATCACTTCTCACAATTTTTACAGATGCAGAAAAAAATTACGAACTTCATTAAGAAAATTGATGATAATATTCCCTGCTTCAGATTTATTCTTTAACAGAAATACCCAGGACACACGAGAGAAATCATCCACAATAACCATATAAAACCTGTGTCCCTGATGATCAGGAACACGACTCGGACCCCAGATATCGACATGAAATAACTCAAACTTGGAGGTACTACTCCGACATAGACGATCGGGAAAGGTAGAACGATGATGCTTTCCCAACTGACAAGCCTCACATTAAATAGACATGTGAGGCGAAACCTAAGGTAACACGACGCAGTTTCTAAAGCGGTAGATGTCCAAAGCGCAGGTGCTATAGTAATGGAGAGATGGGTCCAGCAAGTAGGGATGAGGTTCCAGCAAAAGGAATCCGAATAAGGCGATAGAGGCCGCCTTGCTCATAGCCACGCCCAATTACGTTGCCCGTAAGGATGTCCTGAAAAATAAGAGACGATGGATCAAAAATCGCCCGACACTGTAAATCCTTTATAATTTGACTAATGGATAACAAATTCATCGAAAAATCAGGTGCATGTAACACATTCTTGAGATGCATAGATCGCGTCAGCCTAATATCCCCCTAACCCGTAATCGAGGAATGAGTACCATTAGCAATAACCACTGTTCGACCTGGAGAGATCTGTCTGTACCCTGTAAGTAAACTTTGATCACCACATAGATGATGTGTGGCGCCAGAGTCCATAATTCATGCTAAAGTATCTGATCCACTACTAGTAAATGCATATGTGCTACCTGATGCACTGGTGGATGCAGAGGCAGATGCATCAACATCAGAGTGGCTCTCAGTAGTAGGTGTTGAAGCAACTGGGCCAGATGGAGGAATGATGTCCCTTAGAGGGCTACAAGATCATCAAAGCGCTGATCCAAAGAAGAAGCAGATGGGGGCTCGATCTGTTCTGCGACTCGGGCAGATGCAGGAAATCCATGCTTAGAGTAGCATGTGTCTTCGGTATGTCCAGTGCGATGGCAAAAGGTACACGTTGGCCGAACACGGCCTCCTTTGCCGCGAGGTCCACAGCCGTGAGCCTGATGATAGTGACCTCCACGGCCTCGATTGGTTGCCATAGCTGAGGCAGTCTGATTCGTAGTCGTAGAAAGAACAGTGATACGACTCAATCTGTGAAAAGCTTCCTCCATAGGAGGAATAGTGGAATCCGCCAAGATCTAGGAATGTGCTGCCTCATATTCAGGATCAAGGGTAGCGAGAAAAACTCCTACCATAAAAGCATTCCGATAGGTCTTCCGTTGCTCTGGAGTGGCTGTCAGGGGCATGAAGCTATAAAGCTTCTCAAACATTCCTCGTAGAGATGTATGTATACAAGAGTGTAGGGGTCGGGCCGTCCATTCTTCTTGATAGTAAATATGTCATGCTGGAGTTGCATAATCTTTGTCTCATTCTTCGCCTGAGAGTAGGTAGAAGCCAGAATATCCTACATTGCTTTGGTTGTGGGCTGATGAAGAATATCATTGGCAATCTCAATTGCCAGGGTTCCAGATAGCCACACTTTGGCATATGCATCATCTACCTCCCATGAGGCATTGACTCCGGTCTTCTCAGCAGGCTCTTCTTCGGTAAGAATGTGTTTCTTACCAGTTGACTTCATCATACTCATGAACTGCATCGCCCACAGTTCATAATTTGAACCATCCATCTTCACAATCGGCGCTGGACCTCTGAAGGCGCCTACAGATGGGATATATGCCTTGCTTTCTGACATAGTGATAATTGAAGACTGGGTAGTAAACTGGAGATATGATCGTCTACACGGACATTAACGGGGGTTAGTTGCATGTGTAGACTCAAGAAACAAACCCATTACTTTGGAGAAGCGTGAGCTTGACTTAGGGTTCTACGTGTGCAGGAGTCAAGACCTTAAGAAGGTCACTTGCAGGAAACACATGTTAGGCACGCGGAGATCATGCGCACGAATCACGTGCACAGGGGACGCGCACAGCACGCAGATTCACGTGCGCAAGCGGAGATCAGCCTGTGCGCAGGTGCGCACAGGGCACAGTCGCACCGTGCGCAAGTGCACGGAGGCGAAGGCGCACTTTACGCAGAGCTCTCGCACAGGGAGCGCGCACTATGCTCAGGCACAGGCAAAGGCGAATGCGCGGAGGCGGAGGCACACTATGCGCAGGCGAAGCCGCACCGTGCGCAGGAGACGGAGGCGCGAGAGAGAGAGATGGCGTGCGGAGGCGGAGGCGCGAGAGACAGAGGGCGTGCGGAGGCGCGAGGGCTTGAAGGTGGGGCTAGGGTTAGGGTTTGGCTCGAGAACTTCGCTCTGATACCATGTTGGGAAAATAAGAGAACTTGTTTATTCCATCAGCCCTAGGCTCTCTTATATAGGAGAGTAGCCTATGGGTAAAATACATAAAGAGTCCAACATAAAATAAAAATATATGAAAGAGTACAGAAGTGAATAATCTATCTCTACACTTCGCCCCACCCAAACGAAGCCATCCTAGTCTGATCTAGATAGCAAATTGTTATGAGCCACCAAAACTTGATATTTGAATGCAACTTCCCTATATCAGTTTTTTATCTCACCATATTGTGTTGTTGCTTGCAACTTCTTCTTAACTCTAGATAAGGCTTCCTTAGGGGGTTTTATATCATTTTAAATGCATTTAGAGGTGGTTTCTTGTGTAACGCTATGATTTCTTGTATTATTAAGATCTTAGGGAGATGATTTTTATATTTTTTGATGTATTCATTAATATTTATTCTATATTTTTGTTGATTTCTACATTGTAATTTACAACCTTAGATGTCATATTTGCTCCTTAATGAGTACCCCAACCATAGAGATCATCTCCTACTCTACCATCGTCACAAGGATCCTAAGGTCTTTCATTTTCCCATTGCGCAATACGTTACCATCTCCAGCTCCAGTATTTTTGTTTATCCTCACACGTGAGGGATACAAGGCTATGTAATTCTATATAACATGGGAGAAGCAGTGATGCAACACAAATGACGACAAGGAAGGAGTCCGCCATGCAACTCTTTGTTTTAATCATCTTTGAGTAAGGTGTTATGATGTTATTAAAGTATATATTTTTTCGATGTTGGAACAATTTGTGGTTTGTTATTATGAAAGATGCAGTACATACATTGTAATTGGACAAATTTCATTATTTGCTTTCCAATATTTATTAACAATCAAAGTGACTGCAGAGTATTCCGTATATGATATTACGATGTGATGTATATTAGCATGTTAAATACACCACCATTTTGCTTATAAAAATAAATTTGAATGGTATTTACTTAAGTATTAACATGATCTTAATTTGTGAGAAAACCATTTAGTCATATTCGAGATTTCCACTTATATCAGTTATATCATCAATATATGTTGGGAAAAAAGACTTCGTTGTTTATTCAGAAAACCCTAGGCTCTCTTATATAGGGAGAGACCTTAAGGGGGTGTTCGTTTGGAGGATAAGGGGGAATGGAATAAGGGGAATAAGCCCCCAACACGCTTCCCTGTGGTACGACTATTCCCCATTATTTCATCTTATTTCACTCTTATTCCTATCTTTATCCCACCTTACCTACCTTTATTTCACCTTATTCTCCTTATTCTTATCCTCCAGCCGAACGGAGAATAGACCCTTATTCCCCTTATTCCCCATCCTTATTCCTGCTTATTCTCCTACCGAACGGGCCCTAAGGGTAAATTACAGAGAGGTCTATAGAAAATAAGAAATAACGACAAACTACATAAAAAGATAATAACACTACTAACTATTTCTACACCCCCCCTCAAGGTGGAGCATAGATATCTATCATGCTCAGCTTGGATGAACATCTCTGAAATGGTCCTCTGAGCAGTGGCTTGGTAAATACATCTGCAGTCTGATCTCCTAAGCTCACATGTGCAGTAGATATCAATCCTCTCTGGATCAAGTCCCTAGTATAATGGCAGTCAACTTCAATATGCTTGGTCCTTTCATGAAAAGCTGGATTGTTGGCAATGAACAATGCTGCCTGATTGTCACACTGAAGCTTCATAGGTAGAGGTACAGCTACATGTAGGTCTTCTAGTACTGAGCGAACCCACATCATTTCCGTACTGGCTTGAGCCATGGCCCTATACTCGGATTCGGCACTGGACCTTGCCACAACAGTTTGTTTCTTGCTTTTCTAAGAAACCAAAGAGCCTCCAACAAACACTGCAAACCCTGAGGTTGATTTTCGGTCCTTAGGACATCCTGCATAATCTGCATCTGCACATGCTGAGACAGATAAGTCTGTGCCCTTTCTGAATAGCAGCCCTGAACCTGGAGAAGACTTTAGATACCTCAGTATCATGTGTATAGCATCCATGTGAACCTGTCTTGGCTGCTCCATAAATTGACTCACCCTGCTAACTGCAAATTGAATGTTTGGGCGAGTTATGGTGATGTAAAGGAGTTTTCCCACCATCTCTCTATATCTCCTCTTATCTACTTCATCAGTATCACCATCATACAGCCTCACGCTGGGATCCATAGGAATACTTGATGGTTTGCAACCATCCATGCCAGTCTCAGTCAGGAAGTCTGTAATATACTTCTGTTGGGTCATTACCAAACCCTGTGCATTCCTTGCAAATTCTAACCCCAGAAAGTATCTCAGGGTCCCAAGATCTTTTGTAACAAACTGACGGCCAAGGAATGCCTTCGCCTTTTCTATGCCATGTGCATCATCTCCTGTAACAAGAATATCATCCACATAGACCATAATAACAACCGTACCTGCCGATGACTTCTGGACAAATAATGAGTGATCGGCATTTGACCTCTAGAATCCTTATTGCTCAATCAGGTTGGACAACTTCTGGAACCATGCTCTGGGGCTCTGTTTGAGGCCATATATCGCTTTGTGAAGTCTACAAACCATCTGCTTCTCCCCCTCAGCAGTAAACCCAGGTGGTTGCTGCATGTAGACTTCCTCCTGCAAGTCTCCATACAGAAATGCATTCTTGACATCTAGTTGAGATATACTCCAATCACGGACCACAGCAACAAATAAGAGAATACGAAGGGTAGAATGTCTCGCCACTGGAGAGAATGTATCCATGTAATCCACACCGTAGGTTTGCGTAAACCCACGAGCGACCAAGCGTGCTTTGTACCTATCCAAGGTTCCATCTGCATGGTATTTGACTGTAAAGACCCATTTGCAGCTCACAACGGATGCATCAGAAGGTACAAGGACCAAAGACCATGTGCCACGAGACTGCAGGGCCCTCATTTCTTCTTCCAATGCTAATCGCCAGCATTCATTCTGCAAAGCTTCCTGGTATGTCCGTGGTATATCCACGGAAGACAAAGCTGTGGCAAATCTCTGAAAATCACCTGTGAGACGGTGAAAAGAAACCTGTGAAGCAAACGGATAAGTGGCACATTGCCGCTTCTGTTTCCGAATAGCAATCGGAACATCAAGATCATCATCTGTTGTACGAGATGGGCTAGTGTCTGCCTGTACTGAAGGATCCTGCACATGTACCAAACCTGACCCGTCAGTAGTAATGCCATCTGAACATACCTGAGGCGGGATGATCGGCTGCTGTGTGGTCTGAGCAGGACCTGACCGGCGCGTATAGAATTTCGGTAACGGTGATATGATAGGCCGTGGATTGGGTGGAGGTGGAGGAGGTGGTGGGAGTGGTGGAGGTGGTGCTGGCGCGGAGACAGACACAGGGGAAGACTCAGGTGTACTCAATGTAGGTGGTGGAGGAACATAGATATCATCAGTGGTAGTGGATGGTACCATTCTGTCACCTGCAGGAGAGAAATACATGACAGACTCAAAGAAAGTGACATCGGCACTCACAAAGTATCTCTTAGTTGTGGGATCATAACACCGGTAGCCCTTCTGAGTTCTGGAATAACCAACAAAGACGCACTTGACTGCTCTAGGAGAGAGTTTGTCAAGTCCGGGAGATAGACGATGCACAAAAGCAACAGTACCAAAGACACGTGGAGTTAGTGAGAATAACTCCTTATCTGGAAAAATAATGGACATAGGTATCTTTTCACCAAGGACTGAGGATGGCATTCGGTTGACCAGATAACAAGCAGTAAGAACAGCATCGCCCCAGAAAGAAATAGGGGCACAACTCTGAATCAACAATGTACGAGTAATATCTAAGAGATGGCGATGCTTCCTTTCCGCGACACCATTTTGTTGTGAGGTATATGCACAAGTGGTTTGGTGAATAATGCCCTTTGATGACAGGAATTGTGAAAGTAAGCGTGTACAAAATTCAAGGGCATTATCGGTCCGAACATATTTGACATTTGCAGAAAAGACATTGAACACTTCATTAATCAAGTTTTTGATCACATTTCCTGCTTCAGATTTATTTTTCAAAAGAAAGACCCATGACACACGAGAGAAATCATCCACTACCACAAGATAAAACATGTGTCCCTGATGATCGGGAACACGACTTGGACCCCATATATCTATATGTAACAACTCAAAAGGGGAGCTACTGCTCCGACTCAGACGACGTGGGAAGCTCGACCTGTGATGCTTTCCCAACTGACACGCTTCACATTGAAACGAAGAACTAGGAGAGATCTGAGGCAGAAGATGGCGCATTTTCTGAAGTGGAAGGTGACCAAATCGGAGGTGCCAAATGTACGGAGAGACTGGCACAGCAGAATGAGAGGAGACACCAGCATATGAATCCCGGACCAGCCGATATAAACCATTCTGCTCAGAGCCACAGCCAATCACCTTGCCCGTGAGTATGTCCTGAAAAATGAGAGAAGACAGGTCAAATATGGCACGACAATTCAAATCATTCGTAATCTGACTAATATATAGCAAATTCATTGAGAACTCAGGAGCATGCAGAACATTCTGTAATTGCAAAGTTGAGGACAGGAAAATCTCCCCCTGTCCAATAAGGGGCGAATGGGTACCATCTGCTATCTGCACTGAACGACCGGGAGGAATGTCCCTGTAGGCCTGTAATCTACCTCTATCTCGGCAGAGATGATGTGTGGCTCCAGAATCAATAATCTAGTCAGATATATCATGAGATGTAGTAGATCTACCTGAGGAGCTTGCGGCTGCGGAAGAACTGGCAGAGGCAGTGGCAGCAATATCTGAGGAACCACCAGACGAATCACCAGAAGCATGTGGCATAATCTCTCGGAGACGGGCCACAAGTTCGTCAAATCGACTATCTGCAGTAGACGTCAGTGGAGACTGAGAGTGCTCTACAATACGTGCTGATGCTGGAAATCCATGCTTCGAATAGCATGTCTCCTCCGAGTGTCCTGTGCGATGACAATAGGAGCATGTCTGACTAAAGCGACCACCCCTCCCCTGGGGTCCACGGCCACGTCCACGACCACGGCCAGATGGTGGTCCACCTCTCCCACGCGAGACTGCCATCGCTGAAGGAGGTGGAGTAGAAGAGCTGGAGGAGACTGGAATGCGGCTAAGCCGTCTGTAAACATCCTCAACTGGAGGAATAACTGCATCAGCGAGAATCTGAGACCGAGCTGCATCGTACTTAGGGTCAAGTGCCGCAAGTAGAACACCAACCATGGTGGCGTTTCGAAACGCCTTCTGCTGCTCAGGAGTTGCAGTCAGAGGGATGATACTGTATAACTTCTCGAACATCCCTCTTAGGGATGTATAAAGAGAATGGAGAGGTCTGCCGCTCTGCTTCATTGTGAATATGTCGTGCTGAAGCTGCAACATCTTCGTCTCATTTCGCACTTGCGAATATGTGGCGGCAAGAATTTCCCACATTGCCTTAGCAGTGGGCTGATGGAGGACGTCGTTGGCAATCTCCGTCGTTAAGGTGCTGGACAACCAGACCTTTGCATAGGAATCATCAGCCTCCCATGAGGCATAGATCCCAGTCTTCTCTGCGGGCTCATCCTCGGTAAGAATATGTTTCTTACCATTCGACTTCATAAGGCTCATGAACTGCATAGCCCAGAGCTCATAGTTAGACCCGTCCATCTTGACTATTGGCGCAGGACCTTTGAATGCGCCGGTGGAGGGCATATCAACTTTTGATTCTGACATACTGCCGCTTGGAGAAGAACTAGGATATGTAGACGTGATGCTGGATGTTTACAAAAACTGCATCGGATTTGAGTGCGTATGTAGACGTTACGCACTCAAATCCATAGAACGGATGTGGAAGAAACTAGGGCACGCCTAACAAGAGGCTGACAGCCCTTTCAGCGGCTAGGAGCCGCTAGAAGACCTTGTGCGTGTTGCTGTTCACGCACCCGGAGGCCGTGCGCGGGCAGCAGATGGAGATGCCGCCTATTGGCGGAGGCCGCTAGGGGCTGGGATCCAACCGCGGCGATGGAAGGCTGCCGCTGGAGATGGAGAAGGAGATGGCGGCGATTGAGGGTTGCCGCTGGAGAGAGAAGCGGTGGGAGGGCGGCGATTCCGAGGAGAGGGAGGCGGGTGGGGAAGGGGCGACGGGAGGGAGGAGAGCCCTAGGGTGGCTCTGATACCATGTTGGGAAAAAAGACTTCGTTGTTTATTCAGAAAACCCTAGGCTCTCTTATATAGGGAGAGACCTTAAGGGTAAATTACAGAGAGGTCTATAAATAACGACAAACTACATAAAAAGATAATAACACTACTAACTATTTCTACAATATATATTGATATATCCCAGATATATCTTTTTAGACTTTGCTAATACGATACTGATATCGATATTTTAAACCTTGGATCGAGTTTCAACGATGGGAGCACCACAGCTTCCACCTTCCCCACTATTGCACTTGACACTGTCGTCGCCTTTTTCATGGTGCTCATCACGACATCTATCGTTGGGAAAAAACCTAACCCTAAAAGTCGAACTCGTTATTGGAGTGGGATGGACGAGATAACGAGATAAAAGGGGATGATATCTCCAAATGGAATCAAATCCCAATAATGAAGGGATCAAAGGTTGGCCCAACAAACTATGTGATAGTCCTCCACCAGAAAAAATTTGTATCCAAAGGTGAAACATGGAATTACTTTTGGGGATGAATACGTTTAAGTAAAGGGGTAGAGAATATGCAAATGCATTACCCACTGAAAAATAAAAAAGTAGTGTTGAAATAAGAGTATGAGAATCAAATCCTAATCTTATTAGAATTATTAGCCTTATAAATTTTATTAAAGGTTGCTAAGGATAAGGAGGCATCCCATACTCTCCATCACATTGTTTTTGTGGCCTTCGCTCTCCATGGGTTCTCTCCAAATTCCATAGAGCATCAATTGAAGATGCCCCATTAATTCTTCAATCATCACACCATAAACTCCACAATTTGCTCCACACCAATTCGTCCATCATGAATTTGTATGCACCAAATCCGCGCCCAAGGACGACGTATGGACCCAACCTTGTGCTCCGCATCTGTTTTTCCAGCACGAGTTCAAGGAAATCAAAACCATGTCATTACATCCCGGCTCCCGCGCTTGAAGATCAAACAAATACTCATCGAGAAATGAGTTTTTTCAAGCGAAGGAAATTCGATGCAAGCATGGATTGGGAAATTAGGGTTTTCCATCCATCTTTGATTTTATATTTGTTAAACAAATTGAGAATCAAGGTTGCAGAAATCGGTAGTCGGTACTCGGTCGGTGGGGTCACTAACTAAGGATTAATCGGCAATCGGGTGACTAATTGGATTTAGTCGACCATTAGTCGGTTTTGAATTTTTAAATTATTTTAAATGTATAAATCATTTTTTATACATATATTCTTATATATTTGCATAGTTTTGTACCTTTTCTATACTATAATAATGAAGAAAAAAATAGTTGACTTTAAATATAACATTAAGTATACTAGAGTAAGTTTGCTTTTAAAAAAAGCAAAAAATATTAAAAATAAAAAAATTCTATGTAAAAGTCGACCGAGTAGTCGGCCGATTAGTCGACCAAATTAGTCGGGTTGACCGGCTAACGGCCGACTAGATCTAGTCGAGTTGGCTACCCCACCGACTCGACTAGTCGAACCGACTAATCGGTCTAGTCGGTTGACTTTTACAATAGTGTTGAGAATGATGGGATATTTTCATTAAATTATTTAAATTAGAGTTATTTTGGGGTTAATTAGGTTCGATTTGATTTTTTTAGTTTTATTCTTTTTTTATTTTTGTAAACCCATTCCTAACTATATGGGGTGAGTATGATAATGTAACGGGACAAGTTATGTCATGAATTGAACATTGATTTTGGAGTATCCCTCCCTCCCCCTATTTTTCTAAGGTTTCTCTTCTCAACCATGATCCTCTCTCGCCCTGCGAAACCTCGTCACATTTTTCTCCTTCTATTAACTCTTCGTCACATTTTTCTCCTTCTATTAACTCCTATTTTTCGGATTGCATCATGTGGAGGAGAGAATGAATTGTCGTGTCTTATTCCACGTGTCTAGGGTTTCCTATATAGTATGAAACCCTAGAGAGTAAAAAGGGTGAATTACATAAAAGGCCTCGAAGGGTTACATGGCTCAATAAATAGAAGAAAGACTAACTATAACACTCCCCCTCAAGTTGGAGCACATATATCGATCATGCCCAATTTGGAAATCATCCACGAGAGAAGTTTCTTCGATAAATTCTTCATGAATATGTCTGCAAGCTGAAGATCAATGGAGATATGTGGAGTAGTAATCCTTCCTCCTTGCTCATCATCACGGATAAAGTGACAGTCAACCATAAAGTGCTTAGTCCGCTCATGGAATATTGATGCAATCTCCACAAACCATGATAGTACTAACTAAATATATGGAGATGCAAATGAGATGCATCATTGTAAATGCAACATGGTCGTCTGTTAAGATCCTTTTAGATGGCCAACAAAATTAGTAATTAGGTTATAATTAGGCCTAATTGCTGCAACTTCCCAAGGAGGTGACAAACTAGATCGGAAATTTAAATACTTGATAAGCACAAGGCACAAGTAACAAATAATAGGGGCGCAGAGCCGTTAACTTGTCCTGCAGGAATCACTTAGATGAATTTCAGAGAGTTCCAACGTGGCCAACACATAAAGTTGTCACTTTTTTCTAAATAAAATAATGGTATTTGTCTTTGGATTGAGAATATTATACGACCAAAATAAGGAGCAGACAAGGGAGGGCTTTAGGGGTATTAGGGTAGCAGATAAATAGAGGAAATCCGAACCATGATAATGAAAAATATTGAACTTTAATTCATAAAATAAAGGGCAACAGACCAGGACCTTGAACCGAAAAGATAAATAGAAGTTAGTCCTTAAAAAAATAACATGTGTTCTGTCCAAAACATTGAACCCATTTCATTAGTAACCTAAAATAATAGGAAAATGACCAGCGTCGGTACAAGAGGGTTGAGGGGCAGTGACTGCAAGACAAAAGGAGGAGAGGATGAGTTGGTGGTGGTGAAGGTTGGTTGGTGGCAAAGCTATTTGTGGCGGAGACGGAGCTACTGATGGCAGGAAAAGGGGCTGGGTTGTGGGGGAGAAGGACAGTGGTGGAGTTTGTGTAGGGAGAGTAGGGGAGGCTGGAAGCAAGGTGGTTGGACTGTTAGAGGAGAAGAAGGTGATGCAGGGAGGAGTTGGGGTTGCAGGGAGATAGACTTCTGGCTGCAGAAAAGAAAGGAAAGGCTAGGAGAGGAGAGGAGCTGGAGCTGGGAGCGAAGGAGAGGAGCGAGAGCTGAGAGAAGAGGATAAGAAGGCTGGAGCTGGGGAGAAATAGAAGAAAACTGGTGGAAAGGGAGAGCTGGGAGCTTGTGGGACTGGTGGAGAGAAGATGAGAGGAGCTGCGGAAGAGAAGAAGGGAAGGGAAGGTTGTTGAGAGAGAGGCGGGGAGGAGAGGAAGAGAAGGGAAGGGGAAAGGAGATATGCCCGTATGGGTTTCTTTTTTGTGTTACTTCTGATCTACCCTTCTTATTGCTTCTCTCCCTCTTTTTATAATGTGGAAGGCTCCCCTACAAGACAAAAGGGGATGGAGCACTTACATGGGACTCCATCATAGATTTAAAACAAAAAAGAGGAAGGTGTTGTTATATGGTGTTGCATCGTTCCTAGACCTCTAGAGCTTAACACATTACCATGGAATCCTTGCATTTGTTTGTTTATCGTTGAAGTGGCCTTTAACTCATCCTCAGTTGTATCAATTTCCTCTACTGAGAAGAATCTTGCCTTAAAAAGATGGCATTGTAGTAGCTTTGCAAAAGGTTCAGGCGGAGAACTTTCAATTCTTCTTCTTCGATCCATGAGTTGTCTTCCAGGTAACATCCCTTCCATCGAACCAAAAGGTGTCGGATCAACCCGCAACGTGTTGGTAATTTGCAGACGTCGAGAACATCTTCAATGGTATCTGGAGTTACTATTGCTGCGGAAGTTGTAGGTGATGGTTTCATCTATGAAAACTCTAGTATAGTTGCATCTATGTCAACATATGATAGTGATGAGGTTCTGATCTCCGGAGAGAGATCCCTTGCATAAGCATTTGGACACATCTTCTTGATGATTCTGAAATAACCAATTTTATCTGGGCTTAATTTGTGGTGGGTTTGCTCGGGAAAACACTCTTCCTGAAAATGGGCCATGATCGAATTTACTTCCCTAAATCCCATCTTTCTCATGTGGGTATTGGCTTGTCTGTGGTATATGATTGATGTAATTTGAGATTTGGTGTAGATTTTATGGTAGAGTTGATGGGTAGAATCGACCATACAGTCAACAATTGCACCAACCCACCGGATTGAACTATAGAGACTTCATCAAGGAAATGAAATTGGAAATTCGTAAAAACATTCAAAAGGAAGCTTCCTCGCGGATTGATAAGATGAATCATTACAAGAAAATTTTGCACAAAAAGAACAGAGTCACATTGAGTAGTTTGTTTTCCCGCGAGGCAGTGCAGCAAGCATCCCAAAGATCTGATTATTACTTATGTTTGACCATTAATTTGGAAATGGTATACAACGTTATAGTGCATGCCCGACTTAGACAACGACTTGATGCCTTTATCATGCAAAAATAAATGTGGTATGCAATGCATGCAGACAAATTCCTTAAAGAAAGGACCAATTTTATGGGATGCATCCGAGGACTTCATATACATGACACAATATGTTATTTTAGAAATCAAATCAATTATGGCAAACTCAGAGACAACCATCCTAGGGGTTGGGATAAGCATGATTACATAGTTCATAGGGATATCCTCTTGATGACGTATAGGAATTTACCAAGGAGAGTTAGGGTCTGAATTATGTGTTTGCCCATTCGATGCCATCTAATAATGGGGCATATCGGATAGGCCAGCTTTTGGGATAGGATTCATGTGGGGTGGTTTGTCTCGTAGAGGTGGGAGTTTCTTGAGCCCGACATCCACATATTCTTCTAGGGTCAGGGCAACTTCGTGGTCTTCTTGACCTAAGTTTAGAGCATCGTGCCCGATCTCTTTATTAGTAAGAACAAAAATAACCAGTGACTCTCGAGGATGAAGTTTGACAGTAGAGGCACAAAGAATCTCATGTAATTTACGTACATAGTAAGGTGATTGACCATCATAGAGTTTTGGCGATCCATCTGGGGACCTTTACATCGGTTGATTGTCATTTGCTCGGGATTATGAACATGGGGTTGGGGTTGAAGGGTGATTCACTTCTTGTCTATCATGTCAGTATTCTTCATCCCCCCATGGGTTGTACCTTGACCAAATTGCCAAGGGTGTCCTATTGATAGGTGTGGCACTTCCATTGATGCAATATGACACCAGATCGTGTCCTCATAGATTGGGGCAAGGACAAAATTGATGAGGCATTGACTTGGTAGTTGGTTCCCTCCTATAAGCCAGGTTACCCTATATGGTTGATCCCAAGGTTGTATTTGCGCCCTTATCTTGGAGACTACCTCTTGGGCTACAAATTTTCCTATGCTTCCTACAGTGGTGATTAAAGGGCAACGACAATCATTGGACGCATATGGGGTATAAAAGGTGCTCTTTGTTCACCAAACATCATCTCTCTCAATTTCAGGTGCTAGTATGAACTGTGGCACGATCTTTGTTGGTGCATTATCTTCTCTTTCAAGGTCATCATGTTTAATGGAGGAGAAAGGTCTAATAATGCCCACATCAACCTTACCGACCTTATAATCTCTCTTGTTATCGATGCATTCGGTCATCACTTCAGGTTCAACCTCACAAGTAGGGGAGGCATCATCACTTGGCTCATCATGCACTAAGTGTATGTCTGTTATGTGTGGATCGAGGCACTCTGATGCCATATAATCCATTCTGCAGATACCCGAAGTAGGGGTCCTATCCCATGGTAGGCCAAGTGCCAAGGATTCCTAATCTAGCATAAGTGGATCAGGGCTGAGAGAGGTTATCTACAAGAGTGGTGCGAGCTCCCGAAGCAACTGATTTGATGGTTCACTATGAGCTAATCTTAGTGATAATCAAGAATGCCAGCGGAGGGTTGGGTGGAGGTTCCTTCTCAGAGGGGTGGTCGTCGTCTCAAGGACCATCATCCGTACCTTGGTGAGCACCAAGAAAACCCTTTCGGAGTGGGTTGCTTCTGGTGTGGGTCCTCGCGGCACTGGGCGAGGTCGTGTAGAGAGCCGATTAGATGTTTCCGTTGCAGAGGTTTTTGTCACAGAAGTCGAGTCTGCCCGAAGTCGCGGGCAACCACCAACCTCCCCGGGGTACTAATCAGCGAGGGAGGAGGTCCAGAAGCTTTGTTCCTCGGGTCCTCAGATGTGGGAGCAATCTCAAAGGGAAAGTTCTGGGGGGATGTGATCGAGGTGAGTCCGTGGAGGGTAGTGGCGGAAGGGCTGTTAGAGGATGAGGTAAGGAGACTGTTGCGGTGGTCTAGCGCAGGACAATCAAGGCTTCGGTGGCGTGGTTTATGTGGCTGGGATGGTGTCTTGGGGTGCAAGTCGCTGGAGAGAATTCACATCAGAGGACTTCCGTTCGCGGAGCGTACTCTGCAAGGGGTTCGAGCCTTTCTAGAAGGGGTTGCGAAGGTGGTGGAGCTTGAATGCAGTGGTTGCAAACCAGGAGATCCGTTGGATCCCATCCTGCGGGTGCGGGACCTCAGCCCGTCTTAGCGTGGGTGGTGGAAGGTTCAGACGCAGGGGATAACCATGTTCCTGGAGTTATCGTTGACGAATTCGGTCAGGCAACACAACAAGTTTCGTCGCCAAGGTGTCCGCGGCGTCAATCCCGGAAGATGCCCGGAAGAGGTCGGCGGCAAGACTCATTTGGTGGCGGAGCAGTCGCCGGGTTTAGCTGCGACGGTTACGAAGGCGACTCCTCGACTCTCGCAAACCATTCAATTTGGCACGTTTCAAGGAAGAATTAATCGTTGTGCAACGTCGATCTGTTTCCCTCGGAATGACGCTTCAGTGAAAGACATGGGCCCATCGCAGTCAATGGAGGCAGGTGGGTCTGAGTTGGAGCATCTGTTAGGGCCCGGGAACCCGGTCTACGAACCTGATCCGGCTAAGGGTGCAAGTCCGTGTAACGTTTCTTTACTTAGCCCGGTCCGCTTGGGTGGGAAACCTGCTAGTCTTTCGATCTCGGAGCGAAATCGTCCTAGGGAGGGGGAATGAGTCCTTCGACGACGCGTCTCGTGGATGGAGGCAATGCGGATGATCATGGGAGGTCGGAGTTGGCAACGGAGGACAACCGGAACGAGACGTTAACGCTTCGTCCCCCAAAGCAGTGCGATGGGGGTGAGGAGTTCATTCTACATAGCCAATTGGAGGAGCATGCGGGGGGCGCTCCAGCAGATGTGGAGCCTGGGTATGGCGAAGAATGTCTCAGGACATTTACGGGCCCCTGTTTTGGGACATGCTACGCCAGACGGGTCATCTTGAGACCCGCGAGAAAAAAGAAAAGAAGGGCAACGGCTCATGCTTTGGCAGCCTTCGACGTTCAACGGGAAGATGCCTTATCCAGCGACCAGATACCGACGGTGTTTTTTTTATGAGATATTGGGTGAGATCCCATAAGCGGGATTCACCACTCAACTATATTCATTAATGGTAGATGACTTACATTAGCGAGAGAGCCCGTGGCTGTACAAGGAGTTTATAGAAGAAATGACGTTATCACAGTTAAAAGTTTTCCTTCCAAAGATGTTTTCATTTCTTGCGAGCCAGATACCCCATAAAGCCGTAAAGGGTTTCGTGCAATCTGCTAGGGAGTTTCCTCCCACATTTCTAATGGATGACCAGAATTCCGATACAGACGGTGTTGATGAACCGACTCAGCCTTTTGGATAGAGCAGTGGCGGAACGACTGGGGGTGGTGCCTCCGAAGACGATGGCCGGCAGTGTTTCCAAACGAAAATCCTTTGATGGAATGTGAGGGGTGCGGGTCGGCCCGAAAAGCGATTAGCAATCAAGAATCTGGTGGATGAGGGCAAAGCTGATATTTTCCTCATTCAGGAAATGAAAGCTTCGAGAGGAGCGGAGGCTGTCATGCGGGATCTTGGAAGGAACGGTCGTTTCAGCATGCTGGACTTGGAGGCTATTGGCGCCTTTGGTGGCTTGCTCACAGGCTGGAAGGAGGCACTTTTTGAGTTTTCTGCGGTCTCTAGGTCCCAATCGTGCTTGTCTGTCGCTGAGGAGACGTATGGATGGCACCACTTTTCTGATCACTAACGTATATGGCCCCACGAGCCAGGAGAGGGGCTCGCTGGCTACAAAGTTGGAGTCTGTGGGGTCGGCTCGAGACGAAGGAATTTGGATAACCAGGGGAGACCTGAACGTTACTTTTCTGGCTGGGATCGGCCGCAGCACAGGGGGGGTAGAGACCCGAAGTCTGAGAACTTTAGAAATTTTACCAGGATGATTGGATGGAAGGGAGGCTCTCTGCGATGCTTTCCCTAGATTATGTACGTTGGCAGTGGACAAGGGGGCTTGTGTTGTGGATGTATGGACTGGGGGTCATGGACACCGACTATAGCGAAATTATCAATTGAAATTAGGCTTAGTATTCGATATATAGAAAGAGGGTCACGGGGGCTCCTCATATAGATGAAGTCCTAAGGTTAATGTTACATAAAGAGCGACTCTTAAATAGTGAGTAATCCAGAATACCCCTAGAATTAGGGTTTACAATTTATCACGCAACATTCCCCTTCACAATGGAGTGTGTGTATGTATCAAACATGTTCAGCTTGTTGTAGCATTTCTCAAATTGTGTACACGTGAGTGGCTTGGTGAACATATCTATAGTTTACTCTACATATGGTACATTGTAAGTATGAAGCAATCCTCTCTGTATCAGATCTTGAGTGTAATGGCGGTCAACTTCCACATGTTCTGTGCGTTCGTGAAACAAGGGGTTATTGGCTATATGCATTGTTGCATGGTTGCCGCATCTGAATTCCATGATGTGGTTGGGAGTGATATGAAGATATGTGAGTATTGTTATAAACAACGAATGTGGAAGCCAATATCAGAGATAAATAGAGTAAGCATTGAGGAACACCGGGATTTTACGTGAAACCCTACTCCCTAAGGAGCGGGATGAAATCACGGGAGAACGCCTCAAAGGGTTGATTTGTTCATTGAACTTTCTCATCTGATATACGAGGTTTGGGCTTCTTATATAGCCTCTACAGACCCTCCAAGTCCCACCAATGGTAGATGTGGGACTAAACACTGGATGTGGCATATATAAGAATGACGCATATACTCCAACACTCCCCCTCAAGTCGGAGCATGCAATGCTCGGCATGGACAAACAGAAAGAAATTACTCAAAGTCACAATACAAGATACTACGGACAATATCAACTCAACACAAACACAACCCTCGGCTGTTGTCGAGGACGTTGCTTCTCATGTCGTACAGGTGAGGAGGAACAAACGAGCTAGAGTGTGAGTCAAATCGACTCTCCTTGCCAGAGAGAATGTGCTCTGTACAGCGCCTGTCAGAGTCACTGCAACTGAAATGAGTCTCCTTGTAGGAGTACTCTGGCCCACCACATCATATGGACAATTGCTCCATCTCTCTGAAGGGTCGAACTGAAAAGGCCGTAGAGATATCCTCGTCAGAGTCCACAGTCGTTAGAAAATGGAGTCTGAAAAGTCTCCTCGTCGGAGAACTGGATCTCTCCCATATTGGCTCGGAGAATGGGATCTCTACTCCGGAGTCCCTATAAAACCACATGAAAGTCATAGCTCACATGGCATAGGGGATGGGATCTCTACTCTGGAGTCCTTATGGACCACATGAAAAATTTGAGACCAAAAAATAAAAGATGGGGACCACATAAAAATGATCGCACACAAGTGTGTTTGAAAAGGAGTCTCTTTGGAGAACTCGAAGAAATCGGGTCACTCAAATATGGAATGCCTCGAACTTAGACTCTGAACCAATCCGCGGAGTTTGAAACTGGACGGTATAGTCTAAAAATCCGACAGGTCTGGAATCTGGAAAATCTGAATCTGACCTGTAACTCTACACAATACTCCCCCTTTCTCCCATACTGGCTAGAAAACAAGGACGTCGACCAAGTTGGGAGAAAACGAGAAAATGAGGGGGGAAACATCAATAAATCACTTAACCGATCTCATTTTTTTTGCTTTCCTTTTCAATTTTTTTAAATCATTTTTTCTTCAAGTCATTCATTTTTTTAGCTTTTCTCGCAAATTTTTTGCATACGATTATTTTTGTACGATATCTCTTTTTCCTTCCCTTTAAAAAACAGACCAAATTAGCTCAGCCCACCCTTTTTTAGTGAAACCCAATTATGCAACCCTTCAATTGGGCTCAATCGAACGAAAGAGGAGAACCCTATTTAGGGTTCCTCATGGTTTCCAATTGGGGGAACCATTTGTGGACGCCGCCTGCGCACCTGATTGTGCCGCCTTGCGTGATTAGAGAGACTCTGCCACCGTCGCCTTGAGAAATAGAATGGGAGGTTTGGATTGGAGATCACATGAGAGGTGGCGCGATGGAGAAGGGGCGTGATCACTAGAGATGGAGCTTGCCTCCGATTGGATCTGCTCGGCGCCATCCAATGTGTGAGGGCAGCACTGATCATCGCCTCTCCGAGATCAAGAAGATTGCGACAATGAGGAGGTTGGCACGTTAGTGTCTGGAGAGGAGGGTGGTGACGAGGAGTTGCAGCATGGTTGCACGACGCCGCCTCGAGTTGGGAGGAGTGTTGTCTGCGAGGAGAGTCCTCTGTCTGGAGGTAATGATGGGGGGGGTCGTCGCTGCCTGGAACCATGAGAAGGGTAGCTCTACCTTTGGCTGAAGATGGAGGAAGCTCCACCTAGACCTTTGAAATCTCTCTCTCATTTTTTTTTGTTGTTGTTGGGGCCTGGACGCTCGATATTTGGAGGAAAGGCTCCTCCTTTCTTCCTCGATGTGATTACCGCTTGAAGGGAAGTTACGTGATCGAAAGGTGTCGCCTGGAAGCTATCTGAACATGTCTTACGGAGGAGCGCAAAGGCATAGAGATGTGCTACTATTGGTTCTTCGATTCACGATTTTTTTATTTGTGGTTGCCTGAAGGAGGGCCACTGCCAAATGCCAGGAGAGGGAACTATGCCAGAAGATGTGTGCAGTTCTTTAACTGGCGGTTCGTGCGATGCTGGGGATGCCATGATTTAGGGTTCTTGAATGAACCATAGAATTTGATGTCGCGCTGCTTGGACCTTAGGGTTTCAGCAGAAAACCCTAGAACCGAATTATGGTTTCAAAAGAAACCCTAGAGCCTGATCTTGAACTTTGAAAAATCACAAACATGATCTTCATAAAAAAATTTTTAAGAACGAGCAATAATTGAATCGAATCTCGAATAACTCAAGAATATAAAACCCTCGACTAGAGAATCGAACCCGCTCGGATACCATGTTAGAAACAACGAATGTGAAAGCTAATATTAGAGATAAATAGAAATAAACACTGAGGAACACCGAGATTTTACGTAGAACTCCACTCCCTAAGGAACAAGATGAAACCATGGGAGAACACCTCAAAGGGTTGATTTGTTCATTGAAGTTTCTCATCTGATACAGAAGGTCTGTGGCTTCTTATATAGCCTCCACATACCCTCCAAGTCCCATTTATACAAGAATGACACATACTCCAACAAGTACGGATCAAATCTATACTAGCTCTACGGTAACATGGGCCATGGCTCTTTATTCACTCTAGAGACTTGAGCAGGACACCACTACGTGTTACTTGATCCTTCAAGTAACAAGGTTTCCTACAAAGTAAGTGAAGAAACATGTAATAGATTATCTATCTATCATGCATCATCCATAGTCTGCAACTGAATAGGTAATAAGATCAAATTTGTTGCTTTTGTGAATAGTATGCCTTTTCCAAGAGAGGACTTGATATACATTAGAAACATCATGCATGCATCGAAGTGAGATGGAGTAGGAGAGTTCATGAACTGGCTTATTTTCCTGACAGCCAGAGATATGTATAGTTGGGTGATGGTGAGATAGAGTAACCTATCCATTAAGCACCTGCATCAACCAGTGTTATCAGCCTCCCATGACTCGTAATTGTGTCCCTTAGGATCCATGGGTATATGTGCAAGCTTGGATCCTAGCATCCATGCTTCTTGAAGAAGATCAGTAGTATGCTTTCATTGTGACATGACTAATCATCACTTAGACCTAGTAATTTCAATCCCATGAAGTATCATAGTGGCTCCAAGTCTTCAATCACAAATTGTTCAACTAGCTGCTTCTTTACTTCTAAAATACAATTAAAGTCATCTCTTGTGAGGATGGTGTCATCCACATAGACAACCATTGTCCTTTTTTCATTATTTCTTATGAATAAAGAATGGTTTGTCGAAGATGTGATGATACCCAAATTCTCTAGTACTTCTGACAATTTTTAAAACCATTGTAGGCCATCCCTAGGAAGTATCATAGCGGTTTCAAGTCTTTGATCACAAATTATTCTACTAGTTGCATCTTTACTTCTAATACAATCAGACATATCTCGTGTGAGGATTATGTCATCCACATAGACAAGCATTTTCACGATCTGTTTCCGTTCTTTCTTATGAATAAAAAAGTCTGCCGAAGATCTGATGAGACCCAGATTCTCTAACACTTCTGACAATTTCCGAAACCACGCATAGGGGATCTGCTTGAGAAAATTTATAGCATTGCGTAATAGGCAAACCTTCCGACACTTCCCTTGAGCCTCAAAGCCTGGAGGTTGTTGCATGTATATCGTTTCATGAATGTGGCCATATAGGAGCGTGTTCTTTACGTCAAGTTAGCGTACGGGTCAATCAAGTGGCATTGTAACTTCCATGAGAATCCATACTACGAATATATGAACCATCGGAGAGAAAGCGTCAAAGAAGCCAACACCATAGGTCTGTGTGAACCCCTTTTCCACTAGCTCTGCCTTACATCAAGAGAATGTCTCGTCCGGATTGTAAAAATAAATCTATATTTATCTATGAGACCCTAGGGCTCTCTTATATAGAGGAGAGTCCTAATGGGTAAATTACAGATTGTAGGACGCATATATAGAAAATACATAAACAATATCGAAAACATAAAAAAAAATATCGACACTCCCCCTTAAGATGGAGCATAGATGTTGATCATGCTCAGCTTGGATCCACACTTCTGAAATAGGCCTTTAGTCAAGGCTTTGGTGAAGATATCAGCGATATGTTCCCCTGAACTGACGTGGGAGGTGGAGATGAAACCTTTCTGAACCATGTCACGTGTGTAATGGCAATTCACCTCAATATGCATCATTCTTTCATGAAAGGCAGGATTATTCGCAATAAAAAGCGTATCCTGGTTGCCACATTGTAAGTGTATGGGAAGTGATACAACAATGCCAAAGTCGATCAGGATTGATCTAACCCACATCATCTCAGTGGCCCCCTGTGGCATAGCTCTATACTATGATTTTGCAATGGATTATTGTTTCTTGCTCTTCCAGGATACTAAAGATCTATTGATAAATATTGTTAACCATGAGGTAAATTTTCCGTCCCTAGGACATCCTGTGTAGTCTGCATCTGCGCAAACTGAGACATTGAGGGATGTCCCTTTCTTCAAAAATAGTCTTGCACTTGGAGAACACTTCAAGTACCTCAGAATCATGTAAACCGCATCCATATGTACATTTATGGGTTGTGTCGTGAACTGGCTAACCCGACTAACAACAAATGAGATATCTAGTTTAGTTATTGTAATAGACAGTAGTTTCCTGACCAGCTCTATGAATCTCCTCTTAATCCATTTCCTACGTATCATCATCATATAGTCTTGCACTGGGGACCATAGGAGTAGTTGTAGGTCTACATCCGCTCATGCATGTTTCTGCTAAAAGATCTGTAACATACTTCTTTTGGTCATCACAATCACAAGATCATGTTGGTTCTTGGCAAACTCTAATCCCAGGAAGTATCGTAGACGACCAAGATCCTTGGTAACAAATTGTTGTCCAAGGAACTTCTTAGCCTTGCTAATCCCCTACACATAATCTCCTGTAACGAGAATATGATCAACATAAACCATAACGACAACAGTACCTCCATGGTTTCTCTGAACAAACAATGAGTGATATGCATTCGACCTTGTGAATATTTTCTACTCAATTAAGTCTGAGAGCTTCTGAAACCAGGCCGTTGACTCTGCTTAGACCATAAATAGCCTTATGAAGTCTACAAACATGTTGACACTCCTCCTCAGCAACAACCCCTGACGGTTGTTGCATAAAGACTTCCTCCTGGAGATCACCATATAGAAATGTATTCTTGACATAAAGCTGACACAATTGTCAATCTCGCACCACAGCAACAGTAAGAAGATTCTGAAGTGTAGAATAGCGAGCCACTGGAGAGAAGTTATCCTGATAGTTCACCCCATAAGTCTGAGTGAACTCTTACGGTACTAGCCTCGCCTTGTAACGATCTATGGTACCATCTGCTCGGTATTTAACAGTAAACACCCATTTGCAACGAACAATAAATGCCTCATAGGGAGCTGGGACTAAACTCCACGTTCCATGGGACTGTAACGTAGCCAATTCCCCCTTCATTACAAGACGGCGTTAACTGTCTCGCATAGCCTCCTGATAGGACCGTGAAATTTCCACAGCAGATAAGCCAAGAACAAACTTCCTGAAATCTGCAGACAGGTGATCCAAAGAAACAGTTGGAGCAAAAGGATACGAAGCACATGTATGCCTATGCTTCCTAAGGGCAATAGGCACCTCAAGATCATCCACAAGCACATGTACATGTTCACTGGCCTCATGGAAAGGAACCTGCTCGTCATGTATTGTAGCATGTTGTAGAGACAGGTCACCATTGTCGTCAGTAGGAATATTGTGATCAGATTATACCTGAGGCGTGTTGGATGATTGGAGATGCCCATGAGCAGTAGACAGGCTGCAAATTTAGATGCGTGGGAAGAACTGGGATATGGGACTGGAAGGATATGGTGGTGGAGGAGGAACCATAGGTGGTAATGGAGTAGGTGGTGACATGTAAACCTCCTCTCCAGAATCCGATGGAGTAAACTTATCACATGCAGGGGAGAAGTACATCACCGACTCAAAGAAGGTGACATTAGCACTGACGTAATACTTTTGACAAACAAGATCGTAACACAGGTATCCCTTATGTATCTTGGAATACCCAACAAAAGCACACTTGACAGTTGTAGGGGCAAGTTTGTCACGTCTAGGTAACAATTGATGTACAAATGCAACAGAGCCGAATACACGAGTGAGAGAGAATAGATCTTTCTCAGGAAATACAATCGAGAAAGGGATCTTCTCATCCAAGATAGTAGAATGCATACGATTCACAAGATAACAAGCGATGAGAACAACATCACCCCAAATGGTGTGAGAAGCACGACTCTGAATCAAATGTGTGACATCAAGTAAATAACGGTGTTTGCGTTCAGCAACACCGTTCTGATGGGACATGTAGGCACATGATGTCTGATGTAGATTACCACGAGATCAAAGGAAATGTGAAAGTTAAAGGTACAAAAATCCGACGCATTGTCAGTGCCAACAAATTTGACAATAGCAGAAAAGATATTCTTTATTTCATTGATGAAAGATTGGATTATATCAGTAATATAAAATATGTGTCCCTGATGATCGGGAATACGACTTGGACCCCATATATCCAGATGAATCAACTCAAAAGAATTATTATTATGATCCTGATGACTTGAGAATGAAGACCGGTGGTGCTTTCTTAGTTGACAAGCTTCACACTAGAAAGTAGAATAGGGAGAAATCTGAGGAAGCACATGACACATTTTCTGAAGGGGCAGATGGCGAAAGCGGAGATGTCACATTGAGGGAGAGATTGATCATGTAGAACCAAATGAAGCACCAGCACGAGGAGTATGGATCAGTCGATATAGGACTCCTTGCTCACAGCCGCATCCAATCACCATGCCCGTTGGTATGTCTTGAAACACAAGGGAAGATGGATCAAAAATAGCTCGAGAATGTAAATCTTTAGTAATTTGACTTAAAGACGATAAATTCATGGTAAAGTTAGGTGCATGAAGGACATTTTGAAGATGCATAGATGGCATCAAACTGATTTCCCCATGTCCAGTGATGGGATAACGAGTCACATCTGTTATGATCACAGATTTGCCAGATATTATCTGTATGTATGCAATTGTGTCTCTCTCCACATAAATGATAAGAAGCTCCGTAATCCATAATTCATTCCTTAAGATCACCCCTACTACCATTGGTGACAGCATAAGCACTACCTGAGATACTAGTCGAGGCAGAAGCAGCCATAACTGAAGTGCTCAAGGATCTGGAAGGAGTAGCATGAGCCATGATTTCTCTCAGATGAGAGACAAAATCATCAAATCTCTGGTCAGAAGTAGGCACGGCAGGAGTCTCACTCTTCTCAGTAGCATGAACTGGGGCTGGAAAATCATGCTTGGAGTAGCATGTATCCTCGGAGTGACCAGGACAGTGGCAGTAGGTGTAGGGCGGACAAGGACCACGACCACCTCCTCGACCACGTGACCCCCGTCTCCTATGCTGTGAAATACCTCCTCTATCGTGAGATGCAGCCATCGTAGAGGAGGTCTATGATGAAGTGGACGACGGAACAATGATCCTGCAAAGACGACGATATGCCTCTTCCATGGAAGGACGTAACCGAACAACTTCATATTCTGGATCAAGAGTCGCTAAGAAAATACCAACCATCATACTCCTTCTATTGCTCAGGTGTAGCTGTAAGGGACATGAAGCCGTGAAGCTTCTCGAACATGCCTCGGAGAGATGTATGTAGAGAATGTAGGGTCGTCTGTTCTGCTTAATGTGAATATATCATGCTGCAACTGCAAGATCTTCGTCTCGTTTCTTGCTTGTGTATAGGTAGTAGCAAGAATATCACGCATTGCCTTAGCAGTGGGTTGATGCAGAACATCATTGGCAATCTTCATCGTTAATGTACCAGACAACCAGATGCGTGCATATGCATCATCAACCTCTCACGAGGCATTTATCCCAGTCTTGTCAATCGACTCCTCTTTGGTAAAAATACGCTTCTTACCAGCAGACTGCATCAGGCTCATGAACTACATGGCTCAAAGTTCATAATTTGTTCCATCCATCCTAACGATTGACGTCGGACTTCGGAATGCGCCTATGAAGGAAGTATCAACCTTGTTTTCCAACATGATACTGAATTTGAAGACTGGAACAAATAGACCAAGGAAAACTTGTCTACATGGACATGAAGGCAATTGATTGATTGCAGATTTGCAGGTATAGACTCAAGCTGTAACCATCCCCATCTATGAGGGAAGTCCTAGGGCAAGAATGATGATTTATCAATCTGAAATCACCCTAGAATCTTTGAATCAGACCATTTATGACCATTCGATCTCCCCGTGACGTAACGGTACAACCCTAGCTCGGCTAGGGGCCACAGCGGAGAGCCAAGATAGCGGCGGTAGCTTCGTGTAGGGATGGCGGTTGCTGCTACGATGGTGGTTGTCACGATGGTGGCTGCTGCGATGGCAGTTGTCATAGATAGGCGACAGCTGTGGTGTATGCGACCGCTTGTGGTGATGTGACAGGGCGGCCTAAAGGCGACAACCTTGATGTGGTGGCTCGAAGCAATGGAAAGGCAGCTTGGCATGATCGCAATGGTAAAGAATATCGGTGTTGGGCTTGGGGGGTGGATATTGGGGTTGGCATGTGGGGATTGGCGGCTTGATTTAGGATTTGGGCAATAGAAGATTTAGGCGGTGGGCGATGTCCGATAGGGAAGGGGGCAGTGGGCAATAGGGGATTTGTCATGGCAACGTTGGGAGGATTTCGGGTCCTGGCAACATTGGGTTCTGGCGACGTTGGGGGATCATGGGTGATATGGGCAGGAAGTGGCCTAGAGATGGTGATCTGGGGGTATTGGGTCCTGGCGAGTTTGGGTTATGGTGACGAGGGTGTAGGATGGTGGTGGCAATGGGGATTTGGGGATCAAGGGTGATCTTGGGCAAGGGGTGATGGAGGGCGCCTGGGGGCAAGGGTTTTGGCAGCGTTGACATTATTGGTGGCCTAGCGGTTTTAGGGTCGAATGGAGGAAAAAAGGGCGACCTGGCAACATCAATGTTGATGATGGGGAAGGAGGAGGACGGTGGAGAAAGGGGGGGAGGATGAGGGGACGAAAACCAGTTTTGATATCAAGTTGAAATTTAGACTTAATATTTGATATATCGAAAGAGGACTCTAGGGCTCCTTATTTTGATGAAGTCCTAGGGTTAGAATTACACAAAGAGTGACTCTAAGATAATGAGTTGCCCGGAACACCTCTAGAATTAGGATCTACAATTCAGCGCTCAACATTATCTAATCAGAGAGCATATGAATTCTTGAGTTTGGCAAGCAGGATGGTCATAGTAGAGGAACCTAAAAAAATGTCGTTACTACTGTTGCTCGAGGGACGGCTTGTTCAAGGTGAAGGAGGCATATGTGGCATTATCCACAATGCCAAATTTGGCGAGAAATGAGGTATCCTACAACTATGCAATAATCTAGAGCTTGAAGGTGCCCATTAAAAGTAAGATTTTCCTTTGGCTACTCAAAAGAGGGTGCATTATGACAGGAGCTAGGAGGGCCAAGATCTTCCCGAGATGTGATAAAAGGTGTCAATGGTGCACGGGAGCTACAGAGGATGTAGACCACCTATTCTTCGTGTGTCCTGGTTCAAGAGAGACATGGGTTGCAGTAGATTTACTAAGGTTGTAGAGGGACGCCTTTGAACTTTCAGGGTTTTGATTGGCAAGGATTGGAGAGGCCCATCTGAAGGGAGTGGCTACACACGTTTGGGCGATCTGGTTGGTAAGGAATAACCTGATATTCAAAGATATGAGGTTTTAACATGAGAACGTATTGGATCACGCCAAGGCTCTCTTTAAAACTTTAAACCTTTATTCTTTTGTTTGTAATTCTTCTAATATACAAAGTTGGGGCATGCCTTTTATGGAGGTTTTTCCTCAAAAAATTAGCAGAGATGCAACGTATTTAAACAGTGCTTACTGTTGTTCATCTACCAATCAACCACAATAATGAAGTTTAGATGCGACAACATCATGGCCTCAAATTTCAACGAAATTCAGTCGAATTTCTATCGAATATCGATATCCTGTCGAAATCGAAATTCGATCGAAATGGCCAAAATGACGGAAATATGAGGGCCCTGGTATAAAAAGTGACCGACATTTCGATTGAATTTCGACCGAAATTCCACCGAAATTCCGTTTCGATCGGTCACCGAAATGGTGACCGGAACCGACACTTAAGGCTTTGGACAACATCACTAGTATGTATATAACAAACAACCACATGTTTCACGAGAAACGTAAACATGCATGGGTTGATTGCCACTTTCATGTGGATCCCATCCAGCGAACACTTATATGAACTTTTAGTTTTCCCTCAGATCTTAGATATGTTTGTCAAGACACTTTCCACAACCTTTTTTAAGTGATGTCGTCACAAACTGAGCATGTTAAGTATTAATGTTCCAGATTGAAGGGGAGTGTTATCGACTTATAGTATACAACGGTTATGACCTTTCAGGTGTATTTTTGTATTTTCCTATTCCTATGGACTCTCCATGTACCTAGCGTCGTCCAATATAGAAAGGGTTAGACAGAGAACCAAGAGTAATTCCAATCCTGGAAACCTTCAACAAGGAAGAGGAGTCATACTAAATAAAAGCTCAACGCGTACATTTCAAGAAGTTCATTTCATCACGACTACCAGCAGAAGAAAAATGGAGATGTAAAATTACCACGTTAAAATTGAAAGGAAGGAATCAACAGAAAGCAACAATTGCGTACATACAACATATCAAAGGCGGAGGTTCCAAATAACTTTGCCAAAATTTCAACTGCGTTTTCACAATGTAAACTGAACGCACAACCCAATGAGCAAACAATGACAAGGAATCGCTCCAATGCCAGAGGAAAAACTTCACCCAGAAAAGAGAAATTCTTGGATCGAAGCAGAGAATCAATCTAGTTCAAAAATAAGCAAAAAAAACGAGTATAAAAAAAGAGATCTGAATGCATAGGAAAGGCGGCGTACCCAGCAAGAACATCGAAATTTTTCAGCACTACTTTGAGGAAAGATCCCGAACCCATTTGCTTTCCCTTCTAAAATCAGATGATCTGCGCAGACCTGAGATTGTCGGTCACTTTGGAGTAGTGAAGAGCGGACAAGAGGCAGCTCATCCCACGCGATAAAGGTCACGAGATTACCCTTCTGCTGCGTCATTATTACCTAAATACCTCGGTGGGACCGAGGGGTGAGGAGCACAATTTTATTGAGTGAAGTTCCCCCCATTTTTCACCCGATATCAACGTGGGTAACAATGTGGCATGCGACATCGGACCGCTGGTGACCATATTGGGACTCACAGGTGGAAAGTTTGGAGACATCCCTCTAAACTACTCTATTTTTTTTACAAGTTAAGGTCCTTTTTGTTATGTCGTAATACATGAAGGAATGAAATGAAATTACCATGCGATAATTAGGATTCTGTTGGAAAAGGCTTTCTAAAAATGAGGGACTGGTAATTCTATACACACCCTAACTTATCTTACCTCAAGAGACATCATGATGACTTTTGTTTCAATCCATGTCACAGTTACAATTCAACATTATATTTGTTAGCCATGTTTATCATCCTACTACACAATTTTTCTTACCATTTTTCTTACTGCATGTATGTTCCGAAATGCTCCTCAAAATTCTTTCTAATATTGGACCATCTATATCTATATGCATCAGGATCCCGATTCATGGATCTCTCTGTTTGAGAAATAAGAAGATCAAATCATTTCTTCTGACTCTCGTATATTTCATTGTAGTTATGATTCAGAGTATCATTTCCTATTCGAATCCTTGGAATTCCATATTCCAATGATCTATTCATTAAAAAGAATTGTTTCGATGCATTCTTATGTATCCGCATTATGAATTATATTTCGGATCAATTCCATCATGTCGTTGCTAACAAATAGCGCTATTTTTTGTTTTGGATCTTCCTAGGCATTCTCGCATTGATCCGGGACCAATTTTTTCCGATAAAATGATTCATTCTCTTCATAAAAAGAATGTGTAGAATCAATAAATATTTCTATTGATTCAAAATCATGGTGTAATATGTATCCCCTTTGTTTAGGTCATGGAATAGATGAAAGAAACCCCAAAATGGATTTTTGTTCAAGAATGAAATGCTCTTGGAACTATCTATATATTGTCCATCCTTCTAAACTATATCACATTCCGATCTGATGAAACAGGGTGAGATGAGATAGTATTCTGTAAATACATAACTATATTGAATATATCAACCATTTCTTTATTTTTTGATTGCTTGAAAGGGACAAAAGAAACATCTTGTTTTTTCTTCAAAAAATTATGATCTCCATGAACCCCTCAGCAGGATTCGAATCCATATGAAGTTATGACCATTTGTTAGAGAAAAAAGAATGAATTGGTCTTGTGGGTTTCCAAAGAAATTCTTCATTTCTTTTCAGAAGCGGATGATTATTCATCAGATTTCTCACCTTCCGTGAACAACTAAGAGATTGGGGAAAACCCAAAAAGACATTTTGAGAATCGATCTGATTTCATTTTTGTTCATTCCATTTGAAAAGGAAGAATCCCAAAGAATCAATCCTTCTTTTAGTTGTTGAATCTCTAATTGATTGGTCAATTTATTATATTATGAATCCTCATTTCTAATGGAATCGAAATGGTATGTGGATCGATAGGAAGTTCCTTTCAATTGGTTAGAATTCATTTCTTGAATGAAAATAGATATTGTAAATTATATTAAATATTTGACGATACATTTGATAATAAAATATCTCCAAGATTCCTACTATTCTATGTCACTTTCACATATCCAAGTAAATATAATATCATTTATATTTCGGTTACAATAAGACAAAAATGGATCAAATGAAACCAACCAATATGTATTGTTGTACACCTCATCGGGATTATTGTTCAATTGGTCAGATCACTATCTTATCAAGGCGCACGCTACGTATCAAGCTCTATCAGTCCCGAACTAGGATCTGATGAATTGATCAATTCATCTTTAATTTTTTAGGAGAAATGGAAAGATGGAATGGAACAAGTAAAATCCAATTCAACAGAAGTATTTAATTTTTTTTTCTTTTGCATTTCTCATCAGCATCAAACAAATATAAGAACTGATCTTTATGAAGGATATCAAGCGCATCACGGAAGCGTGAGCATCGTATCGAATACGACGAAGAACGACTAGTCGCACTAGTCGTTCTATGCAGCGGAAATAAATTTTTTTTCATGCGACGAAACCACATGATCCCAGAACACTTCTCGGATCGTTTCGTCTAAACCACAAACAAGTATTAGGATTACCTCTTGAAGTGTGGTTGTGATCGAGTCTCTAAACGAAGAGACCTCCTGTCTCAAGTTCGATCCGATGGAGGAGACGCTTGCGAGTGCGGGGATGAACCGTGTACTTCTCGCAATCCATGTTGATGATCCAAGCGACGGATCTCCTGATCTCGACACACGAGATCCGATGTCTTCTTCACGAGCGAGGTGCACCGAAGGAAACGGAGATCCACGAGCAAACGATAGGGCAGTATAACGACAACGCTGTGGCGATGGAGAACCTCTCTAGGGCATCCATGGTGGACGACCACATGAGAAGGAGAGAGAGAGAGAGAGAGAGAGAGAGAGAGAGTAGACATGTAGAGAGAAAGAGAGAAAGATAGAGAGTTGTTGTCTCACTTGTTGTGTAAAGAAGAGCAAAGGGATGCCTCTCCTTTTATAACATTTTGGGATCCATGGATCTCAATCCATGGGACAACACAAATCCAATGGCTCTCATTGATTGTGTTTCTTTCAATGGCTAAGATTTATGTTCGTAAAAACCAACAACAATAAATTTAATTTAGATTAAACATATATTGATAAATCAATATAAATCAAATCTAAAATTAAATCAACAACATATGGAGATAATGGAAAGGAGAGTGCCTCCGTCCATATACATGGAGTGGACGGCCACCCTTTCCTAATAGGAATAGGTGGTCGTCCCTCCTATTAGTATGGAAGGAGCATCTCAATGTAATCTCCCTTGATTACATTATTCCATGTATCTTCAATTTATTACAACAATTGTTGTAAAATATTCTACACAAATAATTCATAATTATTTTGTGAATATTGTAATCTTGCCATTGGAAATTTGTGAATCACATTCACAATCCAAAATAAAAATGTGAATTACATTTTCAATTAATTGTCCAATGTGAATCCAATTCACATCAATATTTAATTAACAAATGTAAATTACAAATAGCTCTCTCTTATATATTATAAATCACATTTATAATATATATATGACTAATATGGATATTGCTATCCACATTATTCATATCCATGATAATTAAATCATACTTAATCATCTTAGGCTTCTATTCTCATGTGCCCAAATAATATGAATCATATTCACATTATTTACATCTTTGATAATCAAATCACATTTAATTATCTAAGATGGCTCTCTTTATAATCATGATAATTAAATCACATTTAATTATCCATTTTCTCAATGCTCGGATACTCATATCAACAATGAAATTATCCATGAACTCTTTCAAGGATAATGCGCTTTCTCCGCGAATACTTGGAGATAAGGACAGGGCGATTGTACTGTTCCACGTATAGTGACTTGGGTATTGAGATTATATCTCAAATCCAGATTGTGGGCCTCCCATAAATGCTTGATTAAATCAAGACCGGAAATCTAATCTTCTCATTGCATCTGAATCACATTCAGATCAATGTCCAACATTTGGACCAAGATCAGATCACTTCTCTACTGAGAGGAGTCACTAAAATCCAGACCCGTTTCATCACTCCATAGGAATGGAAGCGTCATGGTTATACAATCGTTTACGATCACATCACCCTCAGGTAATACCAATACCTGTACATCCTGCATACTGGAAGACTCAGACTAAACCCGAAGTATTAGATCAATTTTACACTGTCTACTTCAGGGTTCTATCAGTAAGTTTCTCATTCGATCATTGGGAGTCGGTATCGATCATATACTTTCCAAAAGCGTATATCATACCTAGATCTTGATCATATACTTTCCAAAAGTATATATGAAACCTACAAATTCAGTCAAGCTTCCAAAGCGAGACGACCGTGCGCACGAAATTTAATTCTTCCCAATATCTCATGAGTGAGCTCATGCCTTCCGGTTCAGTAAATGAATCTGTATAATCCCTTTGAGAGATCGTATTACTCATATGCCCTCATATGTACACCAGCACGTCGGTGTATAGACCTCGGTTAAGTCATCAACCTATTGGTCTGCCAAATGTACATACTTAGACATATAGTACCACATCTGTCTCCGAGTCAGAGGATGAGTGCTTGTATCGTGACAGCATATGATATAGGACTTTGGTTATCTCGATCTCATTAAGTCAACTCTTTGACCTAACTAATCTGACACCTCCGAATCTCTATTCCTATGCAGAGGACCTGCATCAAGAGGTCGGTCAAATATCGACCTAAATGAGAAAGGATTGCCATCTCCTACTCAAGCTGGAGATCATCTCTTAACAATCATTTGACGGTGCTTGATGAGTCCTCAATCTAACCTTTTAGATATTCATCCAAGCATCAGCCTCTATGATTCAATAGTTGAATCAACAGTTGTATGATTATTAAGATGACCATGGTACATAACCCTAATTGTACTAAGGGACCTATTATGCAAACTATTTATTCTTTATTTCAGATCAGAGAATGATATTCGCAATAACATTTATTGCATAATGGCTCGTCGTGGGCTCGCATGTCCAACAATCTCCCACTATCCCAAAGAGCCATTAATGGTCTAATCATTTAAACCCACATTCATGTGACAATCATAGTCTATTTAGAAAAATATCTGGGTAAGATGATCAGTCACTCTGTTCCTACGAGACTACGCCAAGTCCTTTTACGCCACTTGCATATCCCGAGTAACAGTGCTCGCATCTAATGCGAATGTTGCATCTTATGCAACCAATACTCAATCTTGTTAGTTACAGTGTCCTTGACACTACAGCTTAACAATTATCATAACCAGTGTTTCCATAATCCTTATCAGAATACCCTTATTCCTGGAGATCATTATCTCTTAAGGTATTCATAGTTAAGATCTTTTAGATCTCTATCTATAAAGCCTTAAGTTTTTGAAGATAAGACTTTGAGATCACTATCTCAAAAATCTTGTCATCTATGAAGATTTTGTTATTACTGCAATCAAGTATTTTCTCTCCATAGTAGGATTAGCAACACTTTACTACTCCCACTGCAAGGCAGATATCTGGCTTTTGTACACATCTAGCATACACTCAGCTTCTCATAACTAATGCACAAATGCAAGTAGTTCTAGCATCTACTTCCTCAACTCTTTGAGGTGTTATCCCTTTAGATAGGTCAGTACCATATCTTAAGGGATGGAAGCCTTTCTTGGAATTTCCAAGAATGGTATATGTCCATGGTATACTATAAATGTGACAGTCCCAATACCCTCTTCTCTTTGCTTCTGAACACCTTCAGAACTAAGATCCAAGAAGTATCCTTGAGATCATATCTCAAGTTATGGAACAACCAGATAATGAAACACTTATTATTATCCTTATATCATTTTCAATGATTAGGATATCATCTACATTTAACACGATGAACACAAAGGGACTCCCACTAAGCTCCACATGGCTCATCAAGATTCTATCTGAAATCATAACATTTATAATCTCATCAAATCTTATGGTCCAACTTCAATAAGCTTATTTGAGTCCATAGATGGATTCCTTATCTTGCACACCTTGTTTTCCTCAACATGAAACCCTGGGGCTACTTCATGTGAATATCCTCAGAGAGGTATTCATAGAGGAATGGAATCTTGACTTATATCTCTTGAAGATCCATTTACACCTTTACGGGTCTTACCCATATAGGTGGATTCTCGAGGGTCCATATACAACACTTGTATATGAAGTCTACTTTAGACTTTATTGCTGTCATCCATCTTTCGATGTCATGATCCTCAGGAGCTTCATTACATGAAATTCGATTATTGTCAGATTTCTCTGACACATGGAATGCATCCTCAAACTCATTGAAGAAGTATTAGCATTTCATCTTTAATTATCCTTTTAGTTTCCAATTTCAGGAGCCTCATTATCTTCTCAAGATTAAATGAGTTCCTACACTTCATTTTCATCTTGATTCTCAAGAGACTCGTCCTTTAAGAATCATATCCTCAGTGATGAGATCTTTTAAGAATCTCAAGGTTATAAAGTAGGTATCCAATACCATCCTTTATTTTCCTAATGAAGTAGCACTCTCTAGTGCTCGATTCCAGCTTATTTGCATGGAATCTTATTAAGGATATATAATGTAGTATCTACTACATATATACCTGGAAACTAAGAGGAAATTATGCTAAAATTCATCATTGATCAAATCATGTCACACATGATTCAATTGTATCTCCCTATAACTCTATATTGAGTCAAGGTGTATTAGGAAGATTGAGATAGAAATGATATTCATATCTCCATAAGGTATTCTTTGAATTTTATCTAATAGGTACGAGTAACCTAAGTTAGATCAAAATCATTTCATCTTTCTTCAAACTTTGGTTCTAAATCAAAATTATGAAATCTTTGAACATTTCAAAGGTTTCTTAGGTGAAGAGAAAAAATCTCATATCATACATAATCATCAATAGATATCATATATCCACAATGTTCACTATGATATAGATGATCCACATACATCAACATGTATGAGATCCTTAATACCTTGGCATCTTACACCATTCCCAAAGAAGGGTGTATTGGATATTTTACTTTGAATACAATATTAATAAGTATGTAAGTTTTGAAATTTTAGACATTCTAAAGTTTCATCTCTTACTAGTCTATTGATAAAATCAATAGACAAATGTCCAAGGCTTGATGCTAGATCATTGTCAAATGATCTTCATCTTCCTATTGATCTTTTAAGGTTTAATTTCAGTATTAGAAATGTTAATGAACCACTCATTAATTTTCTAACTTTGTGGAGTCCACTAGATGTTAGATTACTATCTGAAATATATCCATCATAACTCTTTATGATAGTTCTATCTCAGAATTCATGTTTATTTCCAACATTTAGAAACAAACAACGAGTGTATTCTTATATCTAGGTCATAGAGACATTCTCTAAGACTAAGGGTTCTCCCACTGAAATTAACAAGTCTATTAATCTAACAGAGATTGTTGCAACAATTGCATCAATATCCATGTGGATAACTATAAATCTTAAGATCAAAATTTTCCAGTCTTCTAAAACATATGCAACCTATTGCAAGTGTTATTAGAAGATTGAGATACAATTATTAGACTTTATCTTATCAAATAAGTAAGTCAAAGTCAATGATTATATGTAGATTATTCTGATGCTCTATCCAAGTCCTTCTCTAAGGATTCTAGATAGATTTGATAGTCATACTATCAACACACCAACTTATTGTAGTATTGGCATTCATCCAATTCTTTGGATGTCATATGGAAGTCATAGAAGTACGGTCAACTCTTTGACTATCCTTCTCATCTTGGGTCCGACCCATGCTTCCACTACACTCACTTTATCTATAAACAACCATTGCTCAAAACAAAGGATCTCATATGTTGAATTCAAAAGAATTCAAAGTAAGAGTATTTCAACATTTACACATGCTTCATTAAATTCATACAATATAAATATTATGAAGCTTCATGAATGACTAGATTATAGACAGTAGAATGATGACACTCATTATGTCTACATCCATCTAGACTCTTAAAACATTGGTTCAGGTAGGTATTCAAACAATTTGAATACATCATCTCTTATAGAGCCACCATTCTGCACGATTCAGAGAACCACATCATTCATGATTAAATTTCGAGAGCACATATGTATGCCAGAATATCTTCTTAGATTTTTATAAGGATTATATGACAATTATGATCATCATCGACATGTCACTTCCAAAGTACATTTGACGATATCAAGATATAGCGACATACAAACCCTAGAGTTGTAGTCCTATTATCTATTTAATTGTCATTCCTCAATATTATGAGGAAACTTACACATTACAACCACATACATTATGTGCCCAATGCAAGTACAATATCTGGATCATGAGTCTAATCCATGATATTTTACTGGTTATTATTGAGTATAACATTGAGTGGGTTTAATGGAGGATTATATGAAATAAGGAATTTGCATAAATATATAAATAAATATATATATATATATATATATTACTTTGATTTAGGAATTTCTATATCAAAGCTGTCGTGCCTTGTCAACACTGAAAGTTCATTCCCTTAATCACTTTCAATGTAAGAGATATACTTACCATCATATCTCAGCAAGATATGGGATCTCCTTCTTATCTTTATTACATCCCAATAATATAAGAATCTGCAACTCCGATAAAAAGAAGCGGGAACACATTCCGCCTTGCAAGTCCAACTTGCATTTCCCAATTCGGTCTTTAACACCCGGGCCCACCACCCCTAAGGCAATGTTGACCTGTCATTAATTGAACCAACCGTCAACAGGAATACAACTCGCTATGTGCAATCCAATATCGCTCTAATAATATGAGGATCCGATATTGAGGTCACTACGCATACGTCCTTACTCTTTCGAGAAGCGAAGAGCCCGATCCAGATGCGCTTGCATACAGGAGCTGTTACTTCGGACAGGCGTCTCCTGCATACAATCCCTGGTGACGGAACCCTCCGCCTTGACGGGAGACCATGGATGTCACTTATGTGATCCTCCATATCATATTCAAATTCTAACTAATCATTATGAATCATATTCATTATGATTAATTCTTCCAAGGGAAATAACATCTCTATTTATAATAGAGTGTTTTAATTTTAATTGGATTCCAATTAATCTAATCATATTAAATTAATGATCCAATTAATATCCAACAAACATTTTTAATTGTTACTTGAATTATGGTATTATCTCAAATATGTATTATTTCGAATTTCAATAATTAGAAATACATCATGATTTCTTAAGCATTATACTAACCCTACCTGCTGTCATGACCAGTACAGACGAGAGTGGGACGGACCACATACGTTGCAACTCGCTACCCCGATGCTCTCCGACTAGACACCATATCCACCTCGGGAAAGGATAATGCAAAATAGATCACTTCGTACTTAAGATGATCATCGGTTCTTCAAACAAAATTATACCATATAACAATAATTAAAACAATTTTGATTAACATTATAATGAGATTTGCTAAACAAATCCCAAATCCTATTCAAGCAACATGTTTGTTGGAATGTAGATCATGTAGATCATGTAACCAATTAGTGATCTAGATCACATCTAATCAAATATTGGTTAAGGCAATGCCATTTAAGGAAATAATTATCATCAAATATTTTACAAATATTTATACACAATTATTTCAGGAAATTAAACAATTTAATTTCACTAATTGATTAAATGATAATCACTAGGTTCTTGATTAGGAAAGTATTTCCAGCAGTGACCCCCACTTACTAAAAATACCATATCTCAATCAATTTAAATCCAAATTAAGCAAAGTAAGTTCCTAAAGTTTACTAATTTGATTTAAAACAGAACCTAAGTAGTTTGCATGCATTTCGAGGTGTCTTAAATCCGCAATTAACTCTTTAATTACGTTGAGATTCGCAGTCCCCGAAACTATGGATACATGTTCACTAAAATGAGCATATCTTGAGCAAACGGATTCGAAATCACGTAAACTCAGATCCTACGGTTTCCTTATTTTATGGGGAACAAAATATAATTATTATTTTAGTGTTTAAAAAAATTAAATAGTGCCGAAAATAATCTCAAGATAGAGATGCGAAAATGAAATGCAAGAAAACTTTCGCAATCCCTAACGAACACAAATCGTCCTCGGTTTATGGATCGTATCTAAAACCACTGATCTAAGACTCTGATACCACTTGAAGGATATGGTTAGATCTTCAAGCGTATCACGGAAGCGTGAGCATCGTATCGAATACGACGAAGAATGACTAGTCGCACTTGTTGTTCTATGCAGCGGAAATAATTTTTTTTCATGCGACGAAACCACATGATCCAAGAACACTTCTCGGATCGTTTCTTCTAAACCACAAACAAGTAATAGAATTACTTCTTGAAGCGTGGTTGTGATCGAGGCTTTAAACGAAGAGACCTCCTGTCTCAAGTTCGATCCGACGGAGGAGACGCTGGCGAGCGCGGGGATGAACCGTGTACTTCTCGCAATCCATGTTGATGATCCAAGCGACGGATCTCCTGATCTCGACACACGAGATCCGATGTCTTCTCACGAGCAAGGCGCACCGAAGGAGACGGAGATCCATGAGCAAATGATCGGGCAACATAACAACGACACTGCAGTGATGGAGAACCTCTCTAGGACTTCCATGGTGGACGACCACATGAGAGGGAGAGAGAGAGTAGACGTGTAGAGAGAAAGAGAGAGAGAGAGAGAGTTGTTGTCTCACTTGTTGTGTAAAGAAGAGCAAAGGGATGCCTCTCCTTTTATAACATTTTGGGATCCATGGATCTCAATCCATGAGACAACACAAATCCAATGGCTCTCACTGATTGTGTTTCTTTCAGTGGCTAAGATTTATGTTAGTAAAAACCAACAACAATTAATTTAATTCAGATTAAACATATATTGATAAGTCAATATAAATCAAATCCAAAATTAAATCAACAACATATGGAGATAATGGAAAGGAGAGTGCTCCTTCCACACACATGGAGTGGACGGCCACCCTTTCCTAATAGGAATAGGTGGCCGTCCCTCCTATTAGTATGGAAGGAGCTTCTCAATGTAATCTCCCTTGATTACATTATTCCATGTATCTTCAATTTATTACAACAACAATTGTTGTAAAATATTCTACAAAAATAATTCATAATTATTTTGTGAATATTGTTATCTTGCCATTGGAAATTTATGAATCACATTCACAACCCAAAATAAAAATGTGAATTAAATTTTCAATTAATTGTCCAATGTGAATCCAATTCACATCAACATTTAATTAATAAATGTAAATTACAAATAGCTCTCTCTTATATATTATAAATCACATTTATAATATATATGTGACTAATATGGATATTGCTATCCACATTAAACATATCCATGATAATTAAATCATATTTAATCATCTTAGATTTCTATTCTCATGTGCCCAAATAATATGAATCATATTCACATTATTTACATCTTTGATAATCAAATCACATTTAATTATCTAAGATAGCTCTCTTTATAATCATGATAATTAAGTCACATTTAATTATATATTTTCTCAATGCTCGGATACTCATATCAACAATGAAATTATCCATGAACTCTTTCAAGGATAATGCGCTTTCTCCGTGAATACTTGGAGATAAGGATAGGGCGATTGTATTGTTCCACGTATAGTGACTTGGGTATTGAGATTATATCTCAAATCCAGATCGTGGACCTCCCATAGATGCTTGATTAAATCAAGACCGCAAATCTAATCTTCTCATTGCATCTGAATCACATTCAGATCAATGTCCAACATTTGGACCAAGATCAGATCACTTCTCTACTGAGAGTAGTCACTAAAATCTAGACCCGTTTCATCACTCCTTAGGAATGGAAGCGTCATGGTTATATAATCGTTTATGATCACATCACCCTCAGGTATTCCCAATACCTGTACATCCTGTATACTGGAAGACTCAGACTAAACCCGATGTATTAGATCAACTTTACACTGTCTACTTCAGGGTTCTATCAGTAAGTTTCTCATTTGATCATTGGGAGTCGGTATCGATCATATACTTTCCAAAAGCGTATATCATACCTAGGTCTTGATCATATACTTTCCAAAAGTATATATCAAACCTACAAATTCAGTCAAGCTTCCAAAGCGAGACGACCGTGCGCACAAAATTTAATTCTTCCCAATATCTCATGAGTGAGCTCATGCCTTCCGGTTCAGTAAATGAACCTGTATGATCCCTTTGAGAGATCATATTACTCATATGCCCTCATATGCACACCAGTGCGTCGGTGTATAGACCTCGGTTAAGTTATCAACCTATTGGTTTGCCAAATGTACATACTTAGACATATAGTAACACATCTGTCTCCGGGTCAGAGGATGCATGCATGTATCATGACAGCATACGATATAGGACTTTGGTTATCTCGATCTCATTAAGTCAACTCTTTGACCTAACTAATCTGACACCTCCGAATCTCTATTCCTATGCAGAGGACCTGCATCAAGAGGTCGGTCAGATGTCGGCCTAAATGAGAAAGGATTGCCATCTCCTACTCAAGCTGGAGATCATCTCTTAACAATCATTTGACGGTGCTTGATGAGTCTCAATCTAACCCTTTAGATATTCATCCAAGCATCAGCCTCTATGATTCAATAGTTGAATCAACAGTTGTATGATTATTAAGATGACCATGGTACATAACCCTAATTGTACTAAGGGACCTATTATGCAAACTATTTATTCTTTATTTCAGATCAGGGAATGATATTCACAATGACATTTATTACATAACGGCTCGTCGTGGGCTCGCATGTCCAACACTTTATTCCACTAGTGTTCATTAATAAAAGAGAGAATTACATGTAGATTGGTATAATCAGCCAGCATTATCATCGTAGTCAGGTATTTTGAGAGATACCATGCTATACCACCTTTTCAATTACTCTTGATCAAGTGAAATGTAAAAGAGTAATTACATTTTGACCAGAAATTTATTTTATGTAATATATGTATCCATTTATTATAAAATGTCAGTCAATGAGGATTTAACATAAGTAACCTTACTAATTATTTTTAAAATCACTCCTTATTAATATATGATATTTCTAAATTACTAATTTCGAAAAAATATTTTAATTGGAAATAATTAATCTTATTTCCATTCAAATCGCACATGGAATTTTAGATGTATGCATGTTAGTATCAATCCAAGGATTGAGGATCCTGATCCTAAGAAAATAAAAATCAGATAAAATGACCCAATTTCATCAATTTATTGAAATATTATGTCCATTATATCTTGATTTATATTTATTATTCTTCTCAGTATTACAAATTAATATGCATTCTAAATTAAATCATTACAAAAAACTTAGTAATAAAATATGATTACAAATTGAATTAACTTAACATGCCATTTTTTGTAATTCACTTTCCTTATTGATTGGTTGCACGAGCAATAAAATATGAATATAGGACATATGGTGCCTCATCAGAGAATTGGATAGAATTATGGTATATTATTTATATAGTAGCGTAAGTTACTAAGTAGTATAAAAAGTAAATAGTATTATAATTATAAGATGTAAATAACATAATATTATTCAAACAGAATTGAATGAAATATTAGTTTGTTATTGAAAACATAAAATAAAGAATAGAAAAGTATGAGAAATTCAATGGGATGGGATTCCTTATTGGATTGAGAATTCATTTTTGGTACGGATAAAGGATCTTTCCATATTGTATTACTCAATTCTTGATTAAGAATCGATTTGATAGATCAGATATTGTTATGAATAAGATTGATTTGATTCTGTATTATTAGGATGTAATTCATCCCATTGAATTTCTAAGAGTCTGGTTTATCATCTCCATGGGGACAAAAACGGGTATTTATCCATGACCGAATTATGCTTTTCTCAATACATCATTGTCAATATGAATTGAATATTGATAAGATAAATAAAATCAAAAAAATCAAATTAAAGTAAAGGGCTTGTTTTGGATTGGCAATACATAAAATAAACATAAAAAGAAGAAGTAGAAATTGGATTTATTTGAATAATACGGGAACAATAAGTAAATATGATTACTCCATCTTTTATGGAGAAATCCCCATGACAAGAATAAAAAAAGTCAAGAAATATGAATGAGGCAAGAAAAGGGTCAGAGTGAAGAATTATACAAAGTTAGATATTAACCACCATAATCCACTTTTTATACCTTTTTTACGTCAACAAACTTTTTTATTAATTTGAAATTCTTTAATAATTCCACTTTCTTAAATATATCACTAAATGTTTCTGTACGTTAAGCCACTTTTTAAGAAAATATAGTAATAGAACAATGATCCCAAGGAGTCCAATTGAGACCAAGAAATAAGGCATATCTGCCATCCACATCAGAATAGATAAATTTTCCCGAATGACCTGCTTGTAAAGGAAGACCCCATAGGGATAAGAGATATATGGCTGGAGAGAGAGAGAGCACCAAAAAAGAATCTTTCATGTATAATTATGCATAGTCTCGAATGTTATTAGTTGAGGTACATATACCAAATAATACAATGCAAGCAAAAGTTCCTAGATTCATGGAGGTATAGAACAATAAATAAGTTATCATGCTTGCATATTTATCATTCGAGTCTCCAACAATTATTCTAATCATTACATATCACTATTAGTTTTAGTTACTGTTGATTTCTTACTTATCATGTACGTAAAATAATCAACCAAAACGATTGACTAGACTGAAATTATTAGTTCTTATTAATGATTGAAGAAATGAAAGAGATTCAATTCTTGAGTATTGAGGAAATAATCAGACTGGGATAAACACTATCTAACCATTAGTTTGTGTAATTATTAATTTAGGTAAACAATTTTCCTAACATGATTTCTCATATTCTAATGAATATTTATAAGAGATCAGGGTTGCCTCTTGAAGCGTGAGTCTCTAAAGGAAGAGACCTCCCAATGCAAGTCCGATCCGAGGACTCGTATCTCGTAGGCGCGATGATGAGTAGAGTTGCTTCCCACGAACTTTTATGTCTTCTTTTTGAAGTTGTCCACACAAGGATGAGATCAAGATGATCTCAAACTCTTGATTTTTGTTTCAGGAAATCAAATCCTCTTGTACGTAGGTGAAGCACAACGAAGAAGACGATCTTCTCTCTCATAGGGCCACGCTTATGAAGAGAAAATGGAGGCTCGATGTTGGACATGTAGGGATGTGGAGAGAGGGGTGGACGTGTATTTTGAGAGTATTCTACTCTCAAGACTTCTCTCTCAATATTCAAGGAACTTAGTCTCTCATAATGCAGGGCACTTATTTAGGGAGGAGAGAGAGAGAGAGGATCTCCTCTCTTATATACATGGTGGACATCAACTTAGAGTCCTATTGTGTAGGGAGGATAGAGAGAGAGAGAAAGAGAGAGAGAGAGAGAGAGAGAGAGAGGCATGCCCTCTCTTATATCCATGGTGGACATCAACTTAGAGTCCTACTCTAAGAGGGGACATCTACCATGATGTCCCTTAGATGATCAATCAAAGGTTAAGATCTAATCCTAATATCTAATTTAGTTAATAAACAAATTATCTCTTAATTATCATTTAAAATAAATAAATAACGTGTAATAAAATTAGGAGAGAGTTGTAGAGATAAACGACTCAAGGTGGAAGTCTAGCTTCTCCAAGGTTGGATGTCCATTATCCTAAATGTTGTTCTAATTTGGTTTGTTAGTTGTTGCATTATTATCATGATAATTCAATTAACATAATTGAGAATTTATGAGAGTTGCCTCAAAATGTAATTTACATTTAATTTCCGATGTGAATCCAGTTCACATTTATTTCCTTTAAAATATATGTATCGTGTTCACATATTTATTAATATATATCAGTTATTATGGATCAGTATTCATATTAGATAAATATATATAGTGTGGATAATATCCACAAAGCTTTGGATATTCACATATCCATGGTAATAACTATTATTATCATATTATAAATATCATTAAGTATGAGTCCTAATCCAATTAGGACTCATGATCGGAAATATCAGATACTTGGAGATAATGTCAGAGAGATTATACTATCCACGTATAGTAACTTAAAATTTGGATATCGATCCAATTTCAGGGTTTACCCTTTTAGCAAAAAATTATCGATTGGGAGTGTTGAGCTCGAGCGAAAATAATTCACACTCTAAGTGATATCAACGAAACACATCACACTCTCCATAAGCTGGAAAATGCATCAGTGAGCTGAAACCAGCTTCTTTGACCCTTTCTAATCATGGTACAAAAAATTTGGAGTGTAGGAGCGAGCTCAATGAGTTTATTTATTTCCATTTCCATCACCATTTTTCTTTTCAAAATGACATTGAAGTTGGAATTGGATATTAGATTCAAATGATATGAGACTTAATCTAATTAACTTTCAAATGATTAAGCTAAGAAAAGGAGCCACTAAAATCCGTCTAATTTCATCATTCCCTCGGAATGGAAGTATCATGGTAGATGATCTATTGTGATAGATTTAACCCTGAGTATTCCCAACTTTTATATTCGTACATCCTACATACTGGAAAACTTTGACATATCCAAAGTTTAAACCCTACTTTGATTGTCTTCCTCGGAATATGTCAATATCTTTCTCATTCAATAATTTGGTGACAATATTAATCATATAATTTTCAATAACATATATTAATATCTCAATTTCATGTCTTATTTCATAAACAAGACGACCATGCATAGAATTCATAATGACACCAAATTATCTCATGAGTGAGCTCTATCTCCCTGTTCATTAACTATGAACTTGTATGATTCATTTGAGAGATTATACCTCTCATATGCCTTTGTATGCACACCAACTCACCGGCATATGGGCATTGGTTAGGTCACCAACCTATTGGTCTGTCAAATATGCATACTCATGCATATAGATGAATATTTATCTCCGGCTAAAGGATGTGTGTATAATCTTAGTCATTACGATTCATGTCTTAGTTTATCTCGAACTCATCAAGTTACCTCTTTGACTTGACTATTCTGACATCTTCGAATCATAATTCCTATGCATAGGACATGCATCAAGAAGTCAGATAGAAATCAGTCTTCAGAGAAAGATTGCCAACTCTTTCTCATACTAGACATCTTTATTGAATATCACATGTTAAGGCAGATGTGTCTTCCCACATGCATGGTATTCAATATGATCACAGTACATAACCCTAACTGTACAAATGACCTTATAAGTTCATTCAAAACCATTCATTTTAGGTGGACATGATAAAATAATAACTTTAATTACATTAATAGATCAATAATAGCTTACAAGTTTAACAATCTCCCACTAGCCCTTAGATCCATTCATATATATCCCTTAACCCCATATTAGTTACATGTTAGCTAAAGAACTTTTAAGTCAACAACTTGGTTAGTGGATGAACAATGTTGTTAGTAGAGGTAGCCTTGGTAATCGTGATATCACCACGCTTCTGGATCTCCCGGATGATGTGATATTTCTTTTCCGCGTGCTTGATTTTTTGATGCCAACGGGGTTCCTTCACTTGCGCTATGGTACCCATATTATCTTATATCAATGTAATGGGAACTTTTGATGAGGAACTTATGCCAAGTTCTTAGATAAACCTGTGCAACCACACAACCTCTTTAGCATCATCTGATGCGGCTATGTATTCTGCTTCAATTGTTGAATCAGTTGTGGTGTCCTGCTTCTTGCTTCTCCAACTCACAACAACATCATTCAATAGGAATAAGAACCTTGATGTTGACTTCCTATCCACGTCTGATTGGAAGTCTGAATCAGTGTACCCCAAGACTTATAACATTATCTCCATAAACCAAGATGTAGTCTTGAGTTCTTCTTAGGTACTTGAATATGCTCTTCACTATGGTCCAGCATTTCTCTCCATAGTATGATTGGCAATGACTTACCACTCCCACTACATGGCAAATGTCTGGTCTTGTACACATGATGGAATACATCAAGCTTCCTACAATTGATGCATAAGGGAATCCATCCATGGCTTTCTTTTCCTCAATAGTTTGAGGAGCCATCCCTTTAGATAAGTGAACACCATGTCTTAAAGGAAAGAAGTGAAGGATATGGAAAGAGCCTTAATCGCATCACTGAAGTGTCATGACCGCATCTCATGCGATCGGAGCGACTAGTTGCTCGGTGCAACAGAATTTATTTTTTTAAAAGTGATGAAACCGTATGATCCAAGAACGCTTCTCGGATCATTTCATCTAACCACAAGTAAGATGTAGGATTACCTCTTGAATCGTGGCTGTAACTAATTCTCTAAATCAAGACCTCCTGTCTCAAGTCCGATCCGACGAAGGAGACACTTGTGAGTGTGTTGATGAGACGCGTACTCCTCGCAATCCGGTTGAAAATGAAAGCATCAGATCTCCTAGTTTCGTCACATGAGATTCGATGTCTTCTTCACGAGCGAGGTGCATAGAAGGAGACAGAGATCCACGAGCAGTTGAAGCGATGGCATGACGATGTAGCGACAGCGGTGATTCTCTATGGCACAAAGTAAACAGCCACTAAGAGAAAGAGAGAGATAGGGCATGTAGTATGAGAATGAGAGAGAGAGAGACTTGCAAAGTTCTGTGTAAAGAAGAGCTAGGGTTGCTTCTTCTTTTATCGTATTTTGGGATTCCATGGATCATAAAACAAAATCAATGGTTGAGATTGATTTGTGTTTCCATTCAATGACCATGATTTTTGTTGCATAAAAATGTAACAATAATTAATTTAAATCAAATTAAATATAGACAAATTATCAATATAATTTAATTTAATTAAATCAATAACTAATCAAGGGATAATGAAGGTGGAAACCCACCTCCCACATATGGAGGGGACGACCACTTGAACAAATCAAAGTGGTCGTCCACCATCCATTTATGGAAGGTGGTTCTCCTTCTAATTATCTAAGATCAATGTATATCACATAATCCCTTAATTATTTACAATAATCTTTTGTTGCAAAAAAATAATTCACAAAAATAATTCCAAATTAATTTTATGAATATTGCAATTATGCCATTAAATAATTATGAATCATATTCACAACCCAAAGTAAAATGTGAATCGTATTCTAATTAATTTCTAATGTGAATCGAATTCACATCAACAATTAATTTGTAGATGATTTACAATAAGCTCTCTGTAATATATTATAAATCACATTTACAAATATATAATATGGATATCACTATCCATATTGTTCATATTCTTGATAATAAATCACACTTAATTACCTTGAATCATCATTATCCTAAATTTAAATGATATGAATCATATTCACGTTATTCACGATAATTAAATCACATTTAATTGTCAATATCTCAATGCCCAGATACATATTTCAGCTATGGAATTATTCTCAAACTCTTTCAAGAACAATGCGCTTTTTCCGAACATACTTGGAGATAAGGACAGGTTGATTGTACGTTCCACGTATAGTGACTTTGATATTGAGATTATATCTCAAATCCAGATCTCACGGACCTTTCATAGATACTTGATTAAATCAAGCTTGCAGATCCAATCTTCACATTGCATCCGAAACACATATTAAATTACTTCTCTAATAAGAGGAGTCATAAAATTTGGATATGTTCCATCACTCCCTCAGAGTAGAAACGTCATAGTTATACAATCATTTATGATCATATCACCCTCTGGTATTCCTAATATCTGTACATCATACATACTGTAAGTCCTACAATAAACCTGAAGAAATAGATCAATTTACACAGTCATCTTTAGGGTTTTATTATTGAGTTTCTCATTCGGTCATTGGGAGTTGGTATCGATCATAAGCTTTCCAAAAGCATATATCATACCTACAAATTTTGTCATGCTTCCAAAGCAAGACGACCATGCATGAAATTTGATCTATCACAATACCTCATGAGTGAGCTCTTGTCTTCTGATTCACAAGTGAATCTGTATGATCCCTTTGAGATATCGTATTACTCATATGTACTTATATGTGCACCAGCTCGTCGGTGTATAGACCTTGATTAGGCCATCAACCTATCGGTCTGTTAAATGTACATACTTAGACATATAGAAATACATCTATCTCTGGTCAGAGGATGCATGCCTATATCGTGACAATATACAACATGGAACTTGGTTATATCGATCTCGTTAAGTCAACTCTTTGACCTAACTAATCTGACACCTTTGAATCTCTATTCCAATGCAGAGGACCTACATCAAGAGGTCGATCAGATATCAGCTAAAAGAGAAAGGAATGTCATCTCCTACTCCGGTTGGAGATTATATCTAAAAAATCATTTGGCAGTGCTTGATGAGTCCTCAATCGAACTTTTTATATATTCATACAAGCTCCAGTCTCTATGATTCACCAATTTAACCAACAACTATATGATCATCAAGACGGCGATGGTACTTAGCCCTAATTATAGTAAGGGATGTTATAATGCATTCACTCATTTAATCTCAAATAGGGAGTGGAAATAAACCAATAAATTTTATTGATATATGAAATAATACAATAATATTTATTATAGGAATGGTTCGCCTCGGGCTCACATTGATAACAATCTCCCACTAGCCCTCAGAACCATTCAGGTACAATCCTTAAAACCATACTCATTACATGCTGGTCTAAAACCTTTTGTGTCAAAGGTTTGGTAAGAGGATCAGCAACGTTGTCGGTAGAGGCCACCTTGATGATGACGATGTCACCACGCTTTTGAATCTCCCGAATGACATGGTATTTCCTTTCCACGTGCTTGCTCTTTTGATGCCATATGGGTTCCTTTGTCTAAGCTATGGTTCACGTGTTATCGTAGAGTAGAGGGATGGGAGGATCAAAGGAAACCACATCAAGCTCCAAGATGAACTTGCACAACCAAACCGTCTCCTTTGCAACATCCGATGTAGTAATGTTTTTGGCTTCTGTTGTTGAATCGGCCATAGTGTCATGCTTCTTGCTTCTCCAGCTCACAACACCACTATTCAATAGGAACACAAAGCATTATGTCAACTTTCGATCATCAATATCTGACCGAAAGACTAAATCTATGTATCCCAAGACTTGGAGATCACCTTTTGCATGGACCAAGATGTAATCTTGTGATCGTCTTAGATACTTGAAGATGTTCTTTACTGCATTCCAGTGTTGTTCTCCATAGCAGGATTGGTAACAACTTACCATTCCCACTGCATGGCAGATATATGGTCTTGTGCACATCATTGTGTACATTAAGCTTCCTAAAACTGATGCGTAGGGGCATCCAACCATGGATTTCTTTTCCTCAAAACTTTGAGGATCCATCTCTGTAGACAGGTAGATACCATGTATTAAGGGAAGGAAACCTTTCTTGGAGTTCTTCATATAGACACGCTCCAAAATCTTCTTAATGTACCCATGTTGTGATAATCCCAAGATCCTATTTTCTCGATTTCTGAACAGCTTCAGACCCAAGATGTAAGAGGCTTCTCCAAAATCTTTCATCTTGAAGGTATGAGATAGCCAAATTGTAATATTGTTCATCGTCCATGTATCATTCTCAATTATAAGGATGCCATCTACATAAAGTACGACGAACACAATGGCATCCCACTGAGCTTCTTGTACACACACACTTCATCAAGATTCTGTACAAAATCATAACTCTTTACGGTTTCATCAAATCTGATGTTCCAGTTATGAGAAGCATGTTCGAGCCCATATATGGATTTCTTCATCTTGCATACTTTGCCATCCTCGGTTATGAGACCCTGTGGCTGCTCCATATGGATATCCTCTTTGAGGTATCTATTGAGGAAACCCGTCTCGACGCCTATCAGTCAGATGTCATAGTAAAGATATGCATCTATGGTTAACAGTGTCCTGATGGACTTGAGTATACTCATAGGAGAAAATGTCTCATCGTAGTCGATGCCTTCTCTCTATGTGTAACCCTTGACTATGAGTCGTGCTTTGAAAGTCTCTACTTTCCCATAAGATCCCCTCTTTCTCTTGAATATCCATTTACATCCGAAGGGTTTTGCCCCTCTAGATGAATCCTCTTGGTCCACACACTATTCTTATGCGTAGAATCAATTTCTGACTTCATTGCTAGCATCCATCTATCCATATCATGATCCACGAGTGCTTCATCAAATGAAGCTGGATCATTGTTAGTTTCACCTGATACATGGAATCCGTACCTTTCAGGTCGTGCAACCACCCTCGAATTCCTTAGAAGAGGTACATGTGTTACATCTTCATTTACTTCCTCAGTTTCTGGATCAGGAAACTCGTCATCCTTGGAGGATACTATGAGTCCTTTACTTCATTGTTATCTTGACTCTTAGGGAAGTCATTACATCTCTAGAGATGAATACCTTCTAAGTCTCAGGGTCGTAAACTGGTATCCAGTACCAGCCTTAAAATACCCAATGGAGTAACACTCACCAGTTCGAGATTCTAGCTTACATACGCCCACTTTCTCTACATGGACCAAACAACCCCAAACCCTCAAGTATTTAACACTAGGCTTGGTTCCATACCAAAGCTCATGATGAGTTTTAGGTAAAACCTGTTGGACATACGAGCCTACGACGAGCCATTATGCAATAAATGTTATTGCAAATATCATTCCCTGATCTGAAATGAAGATTAAATAATCTGCATAATAGGTCCTTCAGTACAACTAGGGTTATGCACCATGCCCATCTTGATGATCATACAACTGTTGATTCAATTGTTGAATCATATAGGTTGGTGCTTGAATGAATATCTAAAGAATTAGATTGAGGACTCATTAAGCACCATCAAATGATTATTAAGAGACGATCTCCAACCAGAGTAGGAGATGACAATCCTTTCTCTCATAGGCTGGTATCTAACTGACGTCTTGATGCAGGTCTTCTGCATATGAATAAAGATTCGGAGGTGTTAGATAAGTTAGGTCAAACAGTTGACTTAAGGAGATCGAGATAACCAAAGACTTATGTCGTATGATGTCACGATATAGGCATGCATCCTATGACTGAAGACATATGTGTTACTATATGTCTGAGTATGTACATTTGGTATACCGATAGGTTTATGGCCTAATCAAGGTCTATACACTAGCGAGCTAGTGTGCATGCAAGGATATATGAGTACAATACGATCTCTCAAAGGGATCATACATGTTCATTTACTGAATCGTAATACATGAGCTCACTCATGAGATATTGAGAATCAAATTTGGTGCACGGTTGTCTCGCTTTGGAAGCTTGACTGGATTTGTAGGTTTTATATATTCTTTTGGAAAGTATATGATCAATACACATGTATGATTTATGCTTTTGGATAGTATATTATCGATATGGACTCCCAATGATCAAATGAGAAACTTAATAATAAAACCTTGAAAAAGACAGTCTAAATAGATTTAAACCTTCAGGTTTATTCCAGGTCTTCCAGTATGAAGGATTTACATGTAGGAATACCTGAGGGTGATGTGATAATAAAAGATTATATAACCATGACTTTTTCATTTCGAGGGAGTGATGAAACAAGTCTGAATTTCGATGACTCCTCTCATAGAGAAGTGATCTGATCTTAGTCCAAATGTTGGACATTGATCTGAATGTGATTCAGATATAATGAGAAGATTAGATCTAGGCTTTGATTTAATCAAACATCTATATGAGGCCCTCGAGATCTGGATTAGAGATGTGATCTCAATATCTAAGTCACTATATATTGAACATACAATCACCCTGTCCTTATCTTCAAGTATCCGCGAAGAAAGTGCATTATTCTTGAAAGAGTTCAAAAATAATTCCATTGATATATATATCCAAGCATTGATAATTAAATGTGATTTAATTATCATTAATAATATGAGTATAATACATATTATCTGACTATAAAAGAAGAGTAGTCCAAGATAATTAAAATGTGATTTAATTATCAAAGGATGTGAATAATATGAATGCGATTCATATTATTTGAGCACATGAGATAGAGATCTAAGATAATTAAATATGGTTTAATTATCATGGATATGATTAATGTGTATAGGAATATACATAGTAATTATATATATTGTAAATGTGATTTATAATATATAATATAAAGCTATTTATAAATAACATTTACAATTAAAATGTTGATGTGAATTGGATTCACATTGGAGAATTAATTGAAAATGTAATTTACATTGATTCACATTTATTTTGGGTTGTGAATATGATTCATAATTTTCCAATGGCTTGATTGCAATGTTCACAAAATAAATTGGATTTATTTTTGTGAAATAATTTGCAACAAAAGTTGTTGCAAATATGGGAGATTCTCGTGAGATGCAATCTCATGAAATAAGAAAGTGGAGCCACCTTCCATAAGAATATGGTGGATGGCCACAATTCCTTATGAAAATTGGTGGCCGTCCACTCTCTTTATGGAAGGAGGCTTGCCTCCTTCCTATTTCTCTAATATGGATTGATTTAATTGGAATTAATTTATATGGATTATTATTCAAGATAATTAATTTAAATTAAATTAATCATTGTTGTGTTTTTAGCAATAAAATCATGGTCATTGGATTTGTGTTGTTCATGGATTGGGATCATGGACTCCCAAAATGTTATAAAAGGAGAGGAATCCCTTGCTCTTCTTTTTACAGAACACATACAACATGATATGCTCTCTCCTTCTCTCTATATACGCCATCTTTCTCTTTCAACATGTGGCCGTCCATATGTCGACCTAGAGAAGAACGTCGTCAGCAGCATGCCGTCGTGCTGCCGCTTCAACCGCTTGTAGATCTATGTCTTCTTCGGTGCATCATGCTTAAGAAGAAGACGTTGGATCTCGTGTGACACTTGTTCCTCTCTAGGATCCGGGTACTCGGCAAACCAATCCATACACATACATTCCGCATTCGAATATTTGACATTCAAAAAAGCATGAGAAAATAGCAACATGTATTGGAATTTAAAAATTTCCCTTGCTTTGCATTCAACCTGTTCACACCAACCTGTATTTCCATTCATTCATTCCATACACCAATTCCATTTCATTCCATTGTCCATTTCCATGTCCACAAAAATATACACGTAAGCATAAATATAGATGTCCACAATTATACATTACATGTCATATCCCTCAAAAAGGATTAAGCACAAGAAACATTAAAAGAAATACCAACCATTGTACCACAAAAAGGGTGAAGCTACACAAAAGATGGTGCCTCTAACTAGTCACTGCTGTGATCCCGCGGATCCACACGTTGGTAGGTCGTGAGCAAAGATGCCCAATACGATATAAACAATTATGCAACAACAATCAAGACATAATTTAAAAGTGTGCAAAAGAAACAATTGAGTAACTGATCTCATAAAGAATTACATTTTTATTATTGTTGTTTGATCTGGATATGGATATGAGTAACCAAGCTTCGTGGATAGTCCGTGGTTTTGGTCTGGATGAGACCTCACACTATGACTATAAGGTAAAAAGGATGCCTTAGGGTTGGAGTGCCTTTGTATGCATGCAGTGGGGTACAATGCATCCTAACTAAGTTCCCCACACATCCACTTAGCCACCCTTCCCAATGCTACTTCCGATTCAGAATTTAGATTCCAACCCGCGAATCATCACGATAACCCAATCCTCCTTATATACCAGAGAATTAGCTCTCATTCCCAACTTCATTAACCACGTTTCTCGGAACTCCCCTCTTAGCGCTCCCACTCGGAATACCAACCAATGTGGCCTACACTGGCCCGTACACGAGTGTTAACTCTAAGTAACAAGCGAAACACTAGCGGACCAACCATGAGTACTTGGTCTGCTCTCAAAGCATTGGGTAGAAAGGCATGCAAGTGCTGCAGCCAAACACCGTGAGATTAGCACCTTAGTGTGCCAAGCAACATGTCCTCCAATGATCACAACTACAATAGCAGTTGGGATCGCGGTCATCTAGGTTTCTACCCTGGGCCCCAAGGGTGCATGCCCCTCCCTTGGCAGCATCTACTTCATCTACCCGAACACCATGCAACCTCAACCATGAAAATCTTATGGTATTATGAGGAATACAATATTCAGACGCAGTGCAGAGGTATCACACCTAGAACTCAATTAGTAGTGAAAATATCAAGGCATAATATCAAATTGATATGCACTCGTAGAATATCTTGCCAAAACCAAAGCCAGATTTCACATCCAAGGGCACCATATTATATTCCAAGGAAACCATATTATATTTGCACAATCCAATCCCTTTCTTATGTCAAATCCACAAAGGAAACAAGATACCAAGGATCAATCAGTGGATTATGAATGTATATATAGTATGAGATATCATTTTGCGAAAGATGTAAAAGATCCTTGGATAAATTTTGAACAAGTGGGTAAATGGAATTATCTAGGCTAAGAAATTATTTTAAATTGAGAATCATAAAGAGTATTGCTCGAGTAATCTAATTATGTAGGATACAATATCTACATATGGTTATGGTAATCACTGAAAGAAAAGTATGTCAATGTTCATCATTTGCCATATATAGTAATTTTCTTATCCCTACAACACTCAGAAGGAGCATTAAGGTTAGAATAATCATTCATCATTGAGACTCGATGGAAGTTTAGAGCTCGGACATCACGAGCATAAGCAGGTAGCCTATTGTTTAGCTATGCATAATTTAGATTTCCCAAAAGTTATCATCGTGTCTTGATGGTTGCCTCTTCTAAAACAAATAGAAAATAATGTATCAAGTTTCTCATGGCATCACTATGTTGAAAAACTGCACTAATCAAGGGGTTTTCTTGGAAGGGAGAAGGGTGATTAGTAGAAGTTGGTTTCCCAAATTGCACATTGTGTACTATGCACAAGTTCTGCCATTGCACTGTGCAATGTAAATGCTTTTCCCCCCAAATGATTGTTCCTGTAAAGGCAATCCCCCAGGCTGTGATAGGAGCTTGTGGCCTGATCTTACTTGTGTCCATTTAGTGACCTTGGGATTTCTTTCTTACTACAATCTCAACAAGGAAGAGTTTCATCCAGGCCATATGAACACACCAATTCCTGATCCCATTTATCCATGGCGATGCACATCTGTAGAGAAATTTCAGAGCAGAAAGAAGAAGGTAGATATTTTAGGATGCTCTTTTCCCTCAAGCCAGAGCCATAACAATCATGTCCACTTACTTAAGTAGAAAAATAATAATAAGCTCAACAACAATTACCGCAATGTTCACATTTGGTCTCCATTGATATTCTCCACATATTAACAAAACGAGAATTTAATTTATCATATACGTGCACATTTGTATATGGATGAGCTAAAATATGGATTTACATCCTCATTAGGTCTCATTCAATTTGATGGTCACCATATCACTCTGAACCTCTCATGAATGTAAACAGATCCAACAACAATGAAAGGGACTGACTTGACATGATCTATCAGAAGGTCGCATTATCCAAGCCTTAAGAACAGTACCACCAACGACAAAAGATTGCAAGGAGAAACACAAATCAATAAGAGGTGATTCACCTTATTGGCTAAATAGCACACAATCATCAGAACATACATGTTAAATCATAAAGTTTGGTTTGGAAAAGATTACAGGTCTGCTTGCTCAACTTGTGCAGTGCAACATCAACGACCACCTAATACAATAAATCCCTAAGGTTCTAAGGATATCTTAATCATAATAGATCAAAACTCATGTGGAATATCCGTAACAAGAGGCAGGAGATATCGTGCCTCAATATTTCTGTCACCTTGGTTACTCCGTCGTTAAAGAACGACGCAATTGACACTCTGTTCGCGATGAGAACCACAAATGGGTTGATACATACCTTCTCCATGCGGGTATGCTTCAGATCGTCGATCCGACACACTCTGGTGGTGTTCCGGCGAGGAAGAGGGAGGAGGAAGAGGACTGGTCGAAGGGGAATAGAGGTTTTGGGCATTTTGGATGAGAGGGATTAGGGGTTAAGGGTGAAACTCGGATTCAGATTCGGATCTGAATATGACCTGGACTCCTCTTCGCGTAAATACCTGTAACTTGGGCTCTCGAACTCGAATTTTCACGTTCTTGGATTTGTTAGTAAGATCTCGGCAAGTTCTAGGCAATGGAATGCTCAAATAAAATTTTTGGATATTGGAATAAAAGTATATTTGCAATCAAGCATAGATTTAGTTGATTTTTTGCAATTTAGTCCACATTCAGATTTCAGAGTTTCACATCTCGTGAGATGATATCAGGAGATTCATTGCTTGGATCATCAACATGGATTGAGAGGAACACACATTTAATCAATGCACTCGTAAGAGTCTCTTCTGTCGGATCGGACTTGAGACAGGAGGTATCTTCCTTTAGAGAGTACGATCACAATTACACTTCAAGAGGTAAACTTAATATCTAATTATAGTTTAGAATAAAAAAATCCAAGAAGTTTTCTCGGATCATGTGGTTTCATCGTTTTAAAATTTTTTAAATTCTGCTGCCCCGAGCCACTAGTACGACTAGTCGCTCCCGATCGCATATGATATGATCCTCACACTTCCTTGATGAGCTTAAGTATTTTCACATATCTTTCGAGTCGTATTAGAGACATAGGTTGGAGGTTTTTGATATGATCTTAATCCAAAGATGACTTGGGCATTTTTGATTGTGCGAACTTTCATCACATTTTGTTCACGCATCCATGTTTTGTGTAATTTTTTCACCCTGTTCAAATGTGTTTAAACTCAAATTTTTCATTTGAATTATGTTCCTCATTAAATAAGGAAGTCGTGGGACTTGAGTTTGCATGATTTGGAATCCGTTTGTTCAAGTTATGATCTTTTTAATGAACATGTATCCACTGTTTCAAAGATGGTGAGTCTTGATGTAATTAAAGAGTTAATTACGATTTTAAAACATATTGAATTGCATGCAAATCAATTGTATTCTGTTGTAAATCAAATTGGCAAACTATAAAACTTATTTTTCATGCTTTGGATTTAAATTGATTGAGATATGCTAATTTTAGTGAGGGTCACTGTTGAAATTTACTTTCCTAATCAAGAACCTTGTGATTGTCATTTAATCAATTAGTGAAATTAATTGTTAATTTAATGAAATAATTATTGAAAAATATTTTTGAAATATTTATGATGATTATTTCCGTAACTGACATTGCAATAACCAATATAATAAGATAATTGATCTTGATCAAAATTGGTTACATCCTTTCCAACAAACATTGATGCTTGAATAGGATTGGAGATTTGTTTAGCAAATCTCCTTATAATATTAATCAAAATAATTTTGATAAATATTATATGGTTTAAATTCAATTTAAAAACCGATTGATCTTCTCAAATATTAAATGATCAAGTCATATTATCCTAACCTGAGTCGGATCTGGTGTCTAGTCGAGGAGCATTAGGGGTAGCAGATTGCTCCGTGAGTAGTCTGTTCCACTTCTGTCGGTATTAGATATGACATCAGGTAAGGAAAGGATAATGCTTGAAGCGATCATGATATATTTTTGATTATTATTAAAATTCGAATAATACGTATTTTGAGATTATATCATCCTTTCAAGTAATAATCAAAAGTATTTGTTGGTTGATTGATTAGATTAATAATTGATTTAATATAATTAAATGAATTAGATCCAATTGAACACTCTATTATGAATAGAGTAGCATTTCCCTTGGAAGAATTTATTATTTGAATATGATTCATAATAGTTAATAATAATTTGAACGTGATATGGAGGATCACATAAGTGACATCTATGATCTTCCTTCAAGGGGGAAGGGTTCTATAGCTAGGGATTGTATGTCGGAGATGCATGTTCGAAGTGATAGATCCTGCATACAAGCATATCTTGATCAGGCTCTTTGCTTCTCAAAAGAGTAAAGATGTATGCTTAGTGACCCCAATATCGTGTCCTCGTATTTTTGGGATGATATTGGGTTGCACATAGAGAGTTGTAATCCTATTCACAGTTGGTTCAATTGACGACGGATAAACATCACCTTAGGGATGGTGGGATCAGGTGTTAAAGATCAAACTGGGAATGCAAGTTGAACTTGCAAGCAGGGATGAAAACGGTCGGATACGGATACGAATATAGGTGTTACCATATCCTCATCCTTTTTAAAATTCAGATACGAATACAAATACAAATATCACACAAATGTGTAAAATGTAAAATCATATCCTCAAAATACGAATACGAATGCAAAACGAATATTGGTAATTCGGATACGAATATTTGACAAACAAATACGAATTAATATACGAATATTGTACTTGTCCAAATTTACTTAAAAGCTATAAACATTTTAGTTTGTAATTGTATAAAACGTACTTAAATTTTTTAATAATGACTATGTACATTAAAAATAACTAAATAATAAAAGAAAATGTAAATATATAAATAAATAATAAAAGAAAACTTACCAAACTTACTTATTTGTATACAGAGTAAGTATTGGTATCATCTAGAATTTGAACATTCATATTCATATTCATATTAGTATTCATATCCTTCAAAAAACGAATATTCATATTCGTATCCTCAAAACTTTCAACATTCACATTCACATTCGTATTCGTCAAAGTTGAGGATATTATATTCGTATTCGTATTCGATGAACGTTGGACATTTGCATTCGTATTTGAATTCGTATTCGCCAGATACAAGAAAATATCATCCATATCCTCTATTTGACGAACGTGGATATGAATGGATACGAATATATTTGTATTCATTTTCATCCCTACTTGCAAGGCAGAATGTGTTCCCACTTTTTTTATCCGAGTTGCAAGTTCTCGTATTATTGGGATGTAACAAAGACAAGAAAAGAGATCCTAGATCTTGCTTGAGATATAATGGTAAGTATATCTCTTACATTCAAACCTAAGAAGGGAATGAAATTTCATTGTTTATAAGACAAGACAACTTTGATATAAAAATTCCTAAATAAAAGAAAAATATGTATATATATTTATACAAATGTTTATTTCGGATAATCCTCATTAAACCCACTCAATGTTATACTCAATAATAACAAGTAAATTCTCATGAATTGGATTCATGATCAAGATATCGTACTTGCCGTTGGATACACAATGTATGTGGTTGCAATGTGCAAGTTTCCTCATAATAATGAGGAATGATAATTAAATAGACAATAAGACAACAACCCATGGTTTGCATGTATTTATAGTATTAATCTCTCATCGAGTGTGCTTTGGAAGTATCCTGACAATAATGATCGTAATTGTCAAATAATCCTTATAAAATCTAAGAAGATGTTTTTGACATACATATGTGCTCTCAACATTTAATCAAGAATGACATGGTTCACTGTATTTTGCAGAATGGTGGCTCGATAAAAGATGATGTACTTAAAATGTTTGAGTACATGCCTGAACCAAAGTCTTTAAGAGTTGAGATGGATGTATATATGATGAGTGTCATCATTCTACTATCTATAATCTAGACTTTCATGAAACTTCATAATATTCATATTGTATGAATTGAATGAAGCATGTATAAATGTTGAAATACTCATACATTGAATTCTTTTGAGTTCAACATAAGAGATCCTTAGTCTTAAGTAATGGTTGCTTATAAATGAAGGGAGTGCAGTGCAAGCATGGGTCTGACCCAATTAAAAAGGAAAGTCAAAGAGTTAACTGTATTTTTATGACTTCCATATGATATCCAAAGAGTTGGATTAATGCCAATAATGCAATAAGCTGATGTAATGATAGTATGACTATCTAGACTATCTAAAATCCTTTGAGAAGGAATAAGATAGTGCATGAAATAATCTACTTTTAATCATTGAAATTGACTTATTAGATAAGATCAAAGTCTAATAATTGTATCTCATTCTTCAAATAACACCTGCAATTGATTGCATATGTTTTAGAAGACTAGAAAATTTGACCTTAAGTTTTAATAATCATCCGCATGGATATTGATGCAATTATTACAACAATTCTCTTTTGGATAGATAGACTTAATAATTTCAGTGGGAGAACCCTTAAGTCTTAGAGAATATCTCTGTGACCTGGATATTAGAATACATTCATTGTTTATTTCTAAATGTTAGAAATAAACATGCATTCTGGAATAGACTTATCATAAAGAGTTATGATGGATATGTTTCAGATAGTAATCTAACATCTAGAGGAATCTACTAAATTAAAAAATTAATGAATGGTTCATTAATATTTCTAAATATTAAAAATTAAACCTTATAAGACCAATAGGAGGATGAAGATTATTTGACAATGATTTGACATCGAGTCTTGGAAATATGTTTATTGATATAAGAGATTCAAAGTAAAAATGTCCATTGCATCCTTCTCTGGGAATGGTGTAAGATGCCAAGGTATTCAAAATCTCATACATATTGATATATGTGGATCATCTATATCATAATAAATATTGATGATATGTGATACAATTCGATGACTTTTGTGATATGATATTTCTTCCCTTCACCTTAGAGACCTTGAATTGTTCAAAGATTTCACAATTTTAGTTTAGAACCAAAGTTTGAAGGAAGATGAAAATGAATTTGATCTAATCTAGGTATTAAATACCTATTAGATGAATTCATGGAATATGTTATGGAGAAAGGAAAATCATTCCTATATCACTCCTCCTAATACACCTTAACTCAATATTGTTGTAGGGAGATACAATTGGATCATGTGTGACATGATTTAATCAGTGATGGATCTTAGCATAATTACCTCTTAGTTTCCAGGTATATATGTAGTAGAGACTATAAGATATATCTTTAATAAGATTCCATGCAAGTAAGCTGGAATCTAGCACTATAGATTGCTACTTCATTAGGAAAAATAAAGGATGATATTAGATACCTACTTTATGACCTTGAGATCCTTAAAGAGTTTCATATATAAGGATATGGTTCTTAGGTGATGACTTTCTTGAGAATCAAGATGAAAATGAAGTGAAGGAACTCATTTAATCTTGAAAAGATAACAAGTTTTCTGAAATCGGAAACTAAAAAGACAATTAAAGATGAAACACTAATACCTCTTCAAATTAGTTTGAGGATGGATTCCATATGTCAGTTAAAGATGACAATGATCTGACTTCATATGATGAAGCTTCCAAGGATCATGACATGGACAGATGGATGTTAGCAATAAAGTCTAAAGAAGACTTCATATACAAGTGTTGTATATGGACCCTCAAGGATTCACCTATATGGATAAGACTCGTTAAGGTATAAATGGATCTTCAAGAGAAAGAGGGAACCTTATGAGAAGGTAGAGACCTTTAAAGCACAATTCGTATCCACAAAGATACACACCGAAGAGAAGACAACGCTTGTGATAAAACCTGATCTTCGGTAACCTTGTTTAAACCCATCAAAATATTGCTAACTATAGCTACACAACTTGCCTTTGACATCTTCAATATGGAAGTGAATATCTCCATAACTGAAATGACAAAGAGACTGACTTCTCCAATATGACAACCCAATGATTCCCCAATCCAACAACTCATCCCTCAAGGAGCGGGGTATTCCCTTCTAAGTTCAAGTGGCAACCGGCCCAAGAGGAGGGGGTGAAGATAAGAATGGACGGTAGCCAGTGTAGCTACCTATCCTAGGATGCAAGACCAGTGTAGTCAAGTCATCCAGCTGCAGGCTCACATGATTTGACTTTGAAGCTCAAGCTTGCTTATTTGACTTTACACATATGTACACTCCGGCAGGCATTTTTATTTTTGTACAGGCCTGTCCACTTTTTTGGAGTTTTTGCTTTTGCAATTTTTTTGAATACTATATACAGCAACATTTACATAGGGAGTTTTTCCTCTTGAGTCAGCAGACTATCCCTCTTTTGAAGCTTTATCGCAACCCACGATCTCCTATCCTTGAAACTCATCATTACTGGACGGGTTGGGGCGCACTTCCCTCCCTAGAGGAGGACAAGTGTTTCCACCTGTGTGCGTCTCATACTGGCAAATCCAATCTCCTCACCACTCCAATTGAGTTGAGCCATGTGAAAGGTGCAAGTGTCCAAGTTAGGTCATTATCAACAAGAGTCGTGCGTGTGCTCTGAAATACTCTACTTAGGCAGTCAAGAATCCATTGAACCAAGTCTCGTGATCCTCAAAGAATTAAGTCAACTAGACCTGAAGTACCTCAATTCCAGCTCCTATAAGGTTCCTGTTAATTAGGTAGATTTAAGGTCCAACCAAGCTCCAATCTTCGGATTTTACTTAGACTCGTTCAACTATCAAACTCAATCCGAAAAATGCTCAAGCCATGCAAATGCTATGCAGAAAATATTTTTGTGATGCAATTTTCAGAGATTTTGAACTTTTTATGGATTTTTGAAAAGATGATGATGATGATGCATATGCATTTTTTAGATTTTTCAAAAAGATTTTTCAAATGTTTTTGAATTTTAATTTTTTGCAAATGTTTTTGAGATTTTTGAAAACACAAAGATTTTGGCTTAAAGCTAGGTTAAAAATATGTACACGGGAGTGCTTCTTATATATACAAGAAGTAGATTTTAAGAATTTACAGGATAGTGAATTTTGGTGAGATGTAAATATTCCTCAAACTTATTTGACACAGGTTTTCCAAACAATTTTTGAAAAGTATAGTCCAAAATAGTTTTTTACAAACATTTTAAAAACATGTATACACATTTGAAAATCATTTTGCAAAGGTTTTCCAAACAGTATGTATAGATTTTTCAAAATATTTTGCAACCATTTTTCAAACCATTTGCAAGTAGTTTTTCAAACATTTTTCACACAAAGATAATATTTTTACAATCAAAAAGATTTTTACAAAGGTTGAAAACATGTAACAAAACATTTTCAAAATAGTTTTCAAAAGATTTTTCACAAAGATTTTCAAACTATTTTTCAAACATTTTGCAAAAAATATTTTCACCTGATTTATTAGTCAGTAAATGCAAAAAGTATTTGAGGAATAAAACACCTTTTTATTAGGGATTTTAATGAAGTTTAAAGAATTATTAGCCACATTATTAGGAAAATACGAAAGTACGAGTTATGGCTAAAGTATATACGCAGTATATACGACCCCCCTATACTTAGCTTGAGCTATGTCCTCATAGATCGGAGAGAAAAGAGAAGACATAACTCGTACTAAGTATAGGAAAGTCGAAATAATAAAGGAATAAATGAATGAATCAACGAATGAGAAGTCGACCGTCCCCCCTATACTTAGGATCAACTAATCCTAAGTATAGCAGATTGTACACAACGCAGGGAGGGTCAAGGGTGGGAATGAACAGATCGTACTCAGATTGTCTCCCCCTATACTTAGGGTAAGATATCCCTAAGTATAGACAAGAAGAGGAGACAATGGAGAGGATCAAAAAATAGAGAAACTCGGGGTGCACACCCCCCTATACTTAGGACAAAGTACATCCTAAGTATGGAAAACTGTCTACAAGGGCGGCACCTTTTTGATAGATGAAGAAGATAGAAAAGGAAAAGAAGAAAAGAAGAAAAGAAATCAAAAGATAGATGAAGAGATCGTGAGGATGTACACACCACTCCCCCTATACTTAGGGTAAAAGAAGCCCTAAGTATAGGCAACGACAGGAGTGAGGACACAAAATGATGAAAGAACACTCAGCTCGTCCACCCCCCTATACTTAGGACAAAGTACGTCCTAAGCAAGGCAAACACGAGAATGGGTGGGCGAGCAAAACCGGAAGATAGACAAAGAGTGACGGGAGAGGATCTACAACATAAATGGATGATCATAAGAAGGTGGAAAGCAAACCTTCTTGCGGGACCGCTGAGGGATAGATATGATATGGTGTATGTCGACATCGGGGTCCGCGGTGGACGGAGGTCGATCAAGGTCGACACGGTGAAGGCCCTCAGTGGAGTCAAATCGGAAAGGGACGAACTGATCAATGGAAGCAGTATGGCTAGGTTCTCCCTTGGTGTTCCTATGATGTGGAGGCACAGACTGGTGAATGGAAGAAGTACGACTAGGTTCGGCCTTGGAAGTCTCGCAGATATCAAAGTGGAATGGGACAAACTCATCATCCTCGGAAGAAGTGTAATCGGAGTCGTCCTGCGAGTTTTCATCTAGGTCAAAATCAAAAGGAACGAAGTCATCAGTGGAAGTATACGAATTATGTTCGTCCTCAAGACTCTCACCTGAATCCTTGTCTTCAACAAGAGGCCTGAATCTATCAAAATAATGGCCAGCCTCATAATCGACCTCAATCATCTTTACTTGTGAAGGACCAGTAACGAACTTATCAGTGGAAGTAGCCAAACCAGGTCTGTCCTGTCTAGTCTTGGAATCTGCCCTCCGCTCAAAAGGTTCAATCACATAAATACTTTGGATTTCATCAACACATCGCCACACACCAGGAGGAGGAAACTCAAGGTCCATGCTTTCCGATTTCCTCCCCTTTCGGGGGATTCGTCGGGTCTCATTAGGTTTCGCTAAGCAAACATCTTTAGTAGCATCAGATCGGTCACGGGCCTCGGAGTCAGCTAAAATCGATGAAGGTGCATCAGGTGCAGGTCTCTGGTCAACTGTGGGTACGGTGATCGACACTTCGCTTTCGTCAACAGGACGGAAGTGAATCTCTCCTGATCCGTAATCAATAACGACCCTCGCAGAGGCGAGGAATGGTCGTCCCAGGATGATTGGAGATGGCTCCCCTGTGGAGGTCTCCATGGGCAACACGACAAAATCAACACGGTGGATCGTGCCCTGAATAGAAATGACGGCGTTTTCAAGGATACCCTTCGGCCTCTTAATAGATCCATCAGCACACTGAACGATCATCCTGGTTTTCTTGAGAGGCCCTAAGTGAAGAGATTGTACCAGCGAGAAGGGTAATATACTAATAGAAGCACCGCCGTCTAGGAGAGTGTGATCACAAGTATAGTCAGAGATAGTGCAGGTGATGAAAGGGCTAGCTGCTTTCTTCTTTCTGGGAATGGGACGGTGTGTGATGGCGTGGGCAGTGGCCATGGTCAGAATGTGACGCTTAGATCTGCTCCTCCGCTTTCTCTTTTTGGGAAGAGGAGCCGATAAATGGGTCATGGCTTGCTGAAGTGGGGCACGGATAATCTCATGAATAGTGGCCACCACTTCAGGATCAGACAACATTTTTTTAAATTTTTGGACTTCCTCCATACAAGGGAGGTAGTCGGAATCAGCATATACACGAGGCATGCCAAGAGCAGTCTGTACAGCGGCATCCTCGGGGTCAAAGGTGGGACTAGGTGTGAATGGTTGTGTGGTCAAGGGTTCTGGCAAGTGGACTCTCTCCTCACGGTATGAATCGACCAAGTGTCTCCCGAACTCTTTTTGGATTTTTATATTTTTCTCTTTTTTTTTATATTTTTGGCGATTGCAAGCTCCCATGATCACCTACAAGTGAAGCCGTATCCCTGACGAAAGGAGCATTAATCTGATTCTTCCTCAAGAAAGCAATATCATCATTCATCAAATCAATGCGCTTTGTCATCCGATTCAAGATATCACTCATAAAGATCGAGGGAGGTGACTTCAACAGGTCAGACTCGGGTGGATGTGAAGGTGGAGGTGGATAATACACAGGTGGGGGTGGAGGTGGGTAGAAGTCCGAGGTCGGATACTGTGGCTGAGGCGGGTATGTACAAAAATCAGAAAAAGTAGGAGGAGGATCCTCCTGATAAAAGGGAGGTAGACCGGCTGGAGGGTACAAGGAATCCGCAAAATCCGGATAAAAATTGCTCCAACGATCCATCTCGAAACAAGAGAAAAATGATCGGGAGAGCACGACGGTCAAGTCAAGAGATGTGTGGAGAAAGGCGCAAATGCGCAGAGATGATCTAGAATGCACGCAAACAACCACAAGCAAACTCACACAGTACAAACCCTCAATTCACCTACTCAACTCGGTAGAGACCGAAAATTCGGTCTTTTAGTCTTGTCTGTTTTAGAGTTAGGTGAGAAGTCAAGAAGTTGCACACACACTTAGGGGCTCAATGGGATTTGGGCACTAATCCTTGGCGTGTGCGCGAGCAAGTAAAAACGAAGACAATGAGGGGATTACTCGCCCCAAGACAATATTTTTCTTTTTGATCTTTTTTAGGGTCAAGTAATATTAGCAGTCCCAATTTTATTAATTATCACTTTTTTGGATTTTTAATAAAAATGTACGATCTTAATGGGGATTCAATTCCTTTAAGCTCCTAGGTTGGCAAAATCAGAGGGAGAGTCAGAAAAGCAATGCAAGCGGTAAACAATGATGAATGCTAAAGCGTAAATGCTCACCTTGCCTCCAACATTCTACATGCAAGGATGCTTAGCAGAATTGAAACCTAATCTATATGCAAATGCAAAGCCGATGAAATCGCCCTAAGTTTCAGAAATTGCTATTAACGGGAAGCACCACAAGTCGGTCACCAATCCTCAATCCAAAAAGTCCGATCTAGACTCACCCCTCCTCTTCTCGACAAATCGAGTTCAGGAGTAGCGCTTGATGGGGTGGGCTCGCGGCATGAAGGCTTGAGGATGATAAAATGTCTGTTTAGATTTGACTAAGTCCAAACGCAGCTATAGGTACGTGCAAAATATATTAGGTGTTTGGCCTTAATCTATCGCAAGCAATCCTAAATCTAAGGGCTCAATCACTCAAAGTGAAGAAAACAAAACCGGAAAACAAAGTAAAAAATGCGATGAAAAACACGAAAAAGCCGCGGCGAGCCCCCAGGTGTACAAACACCTGGAAATTAGGCTGAAGAGTCCAAAGTGTCCTGTGGTACCTGAATTATTACAAAATTTGGAGTCTCTCTCTCACAAAAATTACACTAATAAATATAATACAAGAAAATGAATGCTAAGAATTAGTCTTGTAAAATCCTCCAAGTCCTTCTTCGTGCTAGGCTAAAATCGCTTCACGTGGGTGCGAAGGTGCTCCAAGAGGGGCTCCTCCCTCGATCCGCGTACCTCGTACGGAATCCAAACAAGGAGAGTGGTTAGACAATTCAGCAGATATATCAAAAATTATACAAATAGAAATAAAAGCCGCAAAATGCAGACAAATGATCACAACACAACAAAAATAAGATCTACGCGTTGTTGCTCCCCGGCAACGGCGCCATTTGATTTAGCCAAGATTCGGTGGTCGTAAGTTCCACACAAAGCGGGAACTCAGTCGGTGTGTTGACCACACAAAATCTCAACTAAAGTCAACAATTAACCCACACTATAGATCAACAATTAGAAATAAATGTGGAGTTAAAATTTATTTTTAACTCTGCACAAAAGATGTATAGGACAAGTATGCAGAGAGTTCGAACACAGGGAGCAAACAAGGTAGGTGCACAAGGGTGTGTGTGTGTGTAAGTGTGAATGATGTCTACACTATGCAAGCAAATGATTTTTGTGGGTTTTTTATTTTTTAATATTTTTTTATTTAATTTTGTATTTTGATTTTTAATATTCTGATTTTTATAATTTTATATTGTATATATTTTTTCTTCTTTTTCAATATTGGAATATATAAACAAGGTGATAGGAGGGGTGATAAAATATTTATAAAGATATGCAAAAATACTCAAAACTTCAGAAATAAAATCTTTTTGGTGTTTTTATAATTTTTTTACTTTTTTTGTGAGTTTTGGGTATTTTTCAGATTGTTTTTGGTATTTCTAAATACTGAAATAAAGCAAAAAAGTGAAATAGCTACTGGCTGAGGGTAAATGGTTATTAAAAATATGAAACAACAAAAAAAATTTTCCTAACTATTTTTCAAATAAAGATAATAAAAACAGGAGACTACAGAACTTGAGTTCACAATTATTGGAGTTTTCTACAATTTTTTAGATTTTTTGTGAAGTTTTTAGGTCTTTTTGAATTTTTAAGGTTTTTCATTTGAGATTTTTAGTGATTTTTGGACTGACACTAAAATGTGATAAAATATGCAGTAGGGAATTTTTTTGGAATTTTTCGAGGTATTTTAATATTTTTTTGGTATTTTCTAAGCTAGACAGTAGACAAAAAGCATGTGTTTGATTTTTAATAAGTATGAAAATGCAATAAAAATGAAAAACTAAAAATATGGCGTGAAAGCACAAGCACACAGGAGCTTAGTGTGATTTTTGGAGGATTTTTGGAGTTTTATAGATGTATGCAAAAATTACAAGAAGCAAAAAGAAAATACATGTTTGCAGGGGTGTTTTGGTAATTAGTCAGGAATCCAGGGGCCTCTATGCAATATTTTCAGGAACTTTATAAGTAACATAAAAGCTTCATGCACTAAATGGGAATAACAAGAAATAGCGAGGGCACGCCTGCAAAAACGTCGAAGATCACGTGGGGTACACGCGACCTGGCGAGGACCCACTCACAATTACTAGAAAGTTTGAGGTCCTACTTGAAATTATTACAAAAGTATATGCCTACAAATGAAAGTTTAAGTCCGATAAACTAAATACAAAAGATGCGAGGGTATGTAGCAAAATTACCCACGCAAGGGGCGCATCCAACGTGTCGAAACGATGACGACCGATACCCCTTCGGATCTGAGGGCTAGGATTAGATCACCCTTAAGGATCTAACGGCCGACAACAGAGACGATCCTGTGGCTGCTGTAGCCCACGAAGAACTGGGCGCGATCGAACGATCTGGAGTGGCCCTAGATGAACGCGTGAAGATCCAGCCGACGGCGACTTTGATTCGGCAAGGGCTTGATGCTCCCAGTAGGATTCCCTCTTCCGAAGGCCCAGCAAGCTTCCTGGAAGCGCCCACGATCGATCAGCGGCTTCAAAAAGGCGGAAAGCCCGCCGGAGCACCGCCATAGTGAAGAAGAAGGGGCGGCCTTCCAGGTTGCTCGGGTCTGTCAAAAACGACCCCAGATGGGGGTCCCTCGCTCCTGGAACCTGCAAGGACGCACAACGAACCACAGTAAAGAGTTCCAGGGCACGAGAAGGGTCGAATGGAGAGGAGTGTGGAAATGGGGGCTGATGAACGTCGAATTCGCCTCTATAATATTATGGAATTATGCTGTAGTACAGGAGGCGAATTTGGTTCAGCAAAAACCACAGTCTTTGAATGCTGTGGAATATTTATGCTTGGCAAGTCTACCAAGGTCGAACACAGGGACACGGCTGCCTAATCTGAGTGTTGAATTTTGATTCATGAAGCTCAATGCGATTTAATCTCAATTTCAGGTCTACATACAAATTATGCAAAATACAAGGCGATGCTAGGATGTATGCATTTTTTATTTTGTTTTTTATGCAAGTTATAAAGTCATGCATAGATGAATATGCAAGAGAAATTATTTACAGATTAAAGACTACAACTATACCCTAATATTATGAGCATCAAAATATAGAATGAAATTAGGGTCAATTTGAACACATCATTAAAAATACGTCATCAAATCAAGCAAGACAAATAGAGCATGGTCCCATTTCTCACATAAAAAATCACTTAAATTAAAACAGTGTCAAATGGAACAAATAAGTATGCTAGAATGTAGAGGACAAAATAAGGATCAAAACGACACTAAAATCATGCAATTTGGACCTACGATGCTCAAGTTATGCTAAAAACAGTGCAAGGGCATAATGGTAATAAAAATGCAGTAAAATAAAGGGATAAATATTGCATTTAGGTCCCTGGAGGGACCTAAATGCAAATACCAAAAACCGCCTGGCCCATTTTGTAATTTCTCCATTTGCGCGCAAGGGCCTTTTTGCAATTCTTCTAACCTAGAGGGTCTCCCTGAAAATTTACCCAGGCACGCACATGAGCCACGTGCCTAGGGACCAAAATGCAAATGTATAATCTTCCGGGGTCTTCTCTGCAATTTACCTAGGCCCCCACGTGCCTCGCACGTGAGGCGCCTAGGCTCGGGCAGCGACCGCAGGTTCGGGCACACGTGGCTACAGCTGAGGGGCTCGGGCCGAGGCTCGGGATGATCCGAGCCTGTAGCTTTGGTTTGAGCTTCGGCAAGAGGTTCGGATGACCCGAGCCTGTAGGTCGGGGATGAGGCTCGGGTCCTCCACGTGTCTTTATCTCGGCCGCCCGATCCATCTGATCGGACGGTGGCTGTATGTCGTCCTCCTCTGCAGGTCACCGGAGAAGGCGGGGCTCCGGTGACCTGCCATTCGCTCCACCGCCATGTCTTCGAGCTTCTGAAGGTCGGGAAGGACAGCTGGGTGGTTGGCGAAGATCCGGAAAGTGCTGCGAGGCTCCGAAGTGGGTCAGAGGAGAGGAACGATGGAGCCTCGCTGACGGAGAGGAGCTTGAAGTCGCGCCGACGCATACTCCGGCCATTGAGGTCCTGCAATGGTTAGTTTAGCCGAAGCGTGCGTGCGGAAGGTGTGTGAGTGTGTGTGAGGCGAGTGGTGGCCTGAGGGTGATCGGAGGTGGAGGCCAAAGCTCCTCCTCCGGCGAGATGGAGGAGGAGGTGAGTCGGAGCGGCTGGGGGTCTGGAGAAGGAGAAGGGGGTCGGCGAGGGTCGGGGTGATTGGGCGAAGCTGATGAGCTGGTCGGATGGAGGTGAGGATGTTTGCAGGCGGAAGGATAAATAAGAGGAAATGCAAGAAAAAGAGAAAGAGGGAGGACCTCGGCAGAGAGGGGAATCCTGGCGGAGGAGGTGGTCTAGGCTGAGCACCGGGGGCGCTCGGGTCATGGCTCGACCTGGACGACCGGTCCAGGGAGCTTAGCTACCACCGGAGAGGTGGAGCTTTCATGGCGGAGGTGCCATGGATCTCACCGGGGCTTCGGCCGTTATCGCCCCCTTGCAAGGGCCTCTCCGCTGTCGCCGGAGGGCCAAGGGCTGGGCCGAAGCCCCAAATTGGTGGATACCCGTTGGAAGTGACCGGAGGTGGGCTTATATAGGTGGAGAGGGTCGGGCGTTACAGAGGGGAGAAGGCGTTTTCGAGTGGAGATTTTGATGGCTGGGCGTAATGGAGGCGGGTAAGGAAGGTCGTGCGAGGAAGGTGGGGGATTGGGCTGCGAGAGGGAGGCGTTACGAGAGGAGGTGGGTGGCTGGAGCGCCTTCTAAAATAGGAAGGGGGCAGAGGTTTCACCTGATATAACGGTTGGAGGGTGAGGTACTCGGGAGGTAGGAGACGACCGGTCAACCGTTGGATCTAGCGATCCAACAGGTAGGATGAGGGCGCGAACGGAGGGTTAGGATCAGATCAAAAGATCTGATCCGACGGTGGGGATTAGGCGCCATTGAGCGGTTTAGATGACTAGGAGAGGAAGATCGAACGGTGAGGCTTGAAGGGGTGTCGTGGAGGGTGGACATCCGTTTGATTCTAGTGAGATCAGATGGCTAAGGAGATAGGGTGACGTGGCGCGAGGATCGCCGTGGGATGGAAAGAGGATCGGAGGGCTGGTGTTTAGGCGCTAAGGGGCGGCTCAGATTTGATCTGGGGATTCGATCGTACGGTGGAAGATAGAGCGGGTTATGGACGGTGAGGATGAGGGCGATGATGGAATGATCTAACGGCCCAGGAGAGGGCCGGGTGGCAGGAGATGAAGCGGGCCACGTGGGCAGCCCAGAGGGCGCCACGTGGCCCAATCAGATTAATTCAAAAATAAAAACAAAGAAAATTAGAAAAGAAATAGTTAGAGGCCGAATCTGGAAAAAGTCAAAACATGAAAGTTGCTCGTCTCGACGAGATCTACAACTTTCATGTTGGTCAAAAAGCCAAAAGAGGTCATCTGTACAAAAGCTATTTTTGGGGGGTATTTTTAAGGGGATAAAAATACCGATTTTTTTGGTTTTGAGTTGTTTTTGTATTTTTTTGGTCTTTTTAAGGGTCAGTGATTTATAGACAATTATTCTACCTAATTTTTAGGGGTTTTTGAGTGATAAAATAGATACAGAAAAATACGGGAAATTAAATACAAATAATTATAGGTTAATTATACACAATATAGTACAAGATAAAATCAAAGAATCAAAGGTGATTTTATTGGATTAATTAAGACAGGGGTTTTAATATGTGGCTTTTATCATGATGAATACGAGATTCATCATACCCTTATACTTAAACCATGCTCGTCCTCGAGCATATAAAGAATGAAAGAGTCGGATTAATTCCTGACAGTGCGCGTGAAAATTCAAGGCTTGATCTTTCGAAGACCCTTGACCGAAGTGATCCTAAAATTTCGGGTTTATCCAAGCCTTAGTCAGAAGGAATCCAACTTCTCTGATTATCAGACTCTTTTTTTATACATATAATATAAGGATATGACATTTAGTGTAATGCATTTCATGAGAGCTGAGTCGATGCATCACCCAAGGTTCCAGTCCCAAAGATCCTCCTCTAGACCTAATCCTCAATACTAGGGAATAAGTCTATTCTTGCTTCAGTCAACCGTCTCTATAGTCTGTCAGACTTGAAAGTGTGTATGGACGGCCAGATGATGGAGGTAATGGGATTGTGTCTAATTTTCTCACCCTCACATTGGAACAAGGGCCTCTCGAGTGCCTTTTACTCAACACATGTAAATTATTATTATTTTGTTGATCAAGTGTCCGTCAAGAGAGTTGGAGTCGTCTGCACTTGTTTTTCTGGGAATACACCGGGGTATGTCTCTTTTGAGTATCTAAGATACCTTCGACACCCAGACTTGTAGCATTTACGATGCAGAGCCCTTTTTCGGTGTCAGTCCGACTCCTGGTCCTAATTAGCGCTTGGTCCAAGTGGACACTTCGAAAATGTTTGGGAGCGCTCGCCATTGGTGGAAGCTCATTTATAATTTGACTTTGATGATTGAGCTTTTTCTTTGACATTTCATTTCTTTTGTTGGCTAGCTCCACTGCTTTTACCAAGAGATTGGCGCACACTGATCAACAAATTCCTTTAAGTTTCATCACACCCTGGCACTTTTAGGTAAATATCAAAGAGATAGCATATGAATCTTGTTCACATACTGGCTAGGGTTTTTGCTGACACTCAGGTTTTCTGAAGCCTTCATTAACTTTATCCCATCCTCGAATATCATTAGATCGGGTCTAAACTTAAATCTATGGTCCTAGTTCCTCAAGTGATATCTCATCTCAGCTCATCAATCATGCAGTTGTGGAAGTGGCTGTGCTGATCATATTTTCTTGAAGGTAGAGATGAAGAGTGCAATATAGCACTCAAATCTTTCAAACCAGAGGAGTGTGGATATTTAAGTCATGAAAACCCTAATGACTAAGGCATGTTAACTCAGGTTCTCAAGATCCCAGAGATCCAGTGTCCTCAAAATCCTCAAGCCTTGAGTGAGTGTGAATGTGTCAGGAATACACCAAATCCTTAGGTTAGTGAATTTTTGTGTGATTTTTATCTTTTGCAAATTTTTATGGGTTTTAATTAATAATTTTTTTGTGTCGGAGAGACAATGACTGACCCAGGCTCAAATAAATAAAAGTATCCACTCTCAGCCATTATGGGTGTAAGTGCGGGTCGAGACCCGTGATCCTTAAGGACGGTGCCATATGCGGTGTCCTTTAAACCACCCACTCTGCTAAGGGAGACCGAGGTTCCCTCACTGAAAATGTCTACTAAGCCTAGTAGTCAGAGTCAAATTCCGAGAAACGTTTTTTTTTAATTTTTCATTTTTTTGAAAAAGGGTTATTTACAAAGATTAATCCCTCAATTTTTAAGAAAACTTTTTTACAAGGTTTTTACAAAACTCAGTTCACAGGTTTACCAAAACCCAGCCCGAAAATAATTTTTTTTTAAAAAAAAAGTTTTAAAAAACGCGAGCAAAGGCTAAAGTAAATATACAATAATATACGGTATACCCCCCTATACTTAAAATTTGCTATGTCCTCATAGCACAAGTGCCATGAAGCCAAGGCTCGGTTCAAGTACAGGGTGATATAGCAGAACTAAGGAGGAGGGTCCCCCTATACTTAGGCCAAAATCGGTCTAAGCACAAGAAGACAGAACGAGGGAGGGATGAATAGGCAGGTCTCCCTATACTTAGGCTACAAATAGCCGAAGTAAGGTCTGTATTTAGGGGGTATGTCTATGGTACAAGGGTGAGGGGGAGGGGGTTCGTGAAGAATAGATACACACACAGAGAGAGAGAGAGAGATAGAGAGAGAATGAAATATAAAGGGGGTTGGGGGTGAGTATGTGCATGTGCAGTGTAGGTGTGTGTGTGTGATGGGGGGATTTTTTTGAGTACAATATGCAAGACTGAAAATAAATATGCAGATGCAATGTTTTTTTCTTTTCTTTTTCTTTTTTTTTACAACATGCAATGCAATTTGACTGATAAAAAATCCTAGAATTTCTTCACGGCTTCTTTTGCGGCCTCTTCAGCGGAAGCTCCAGACTTCGCGCCTCCATGACGATCAGGCATCCCCGATTTTCATGGGCCCTGCCACAAAAGAGAAAAGTTAGAATCTCAGAGAAATTAAATTAGCAAATAATATGCAAAGAAATGATGCATGAGATGAGGACCTAAAAGTTTTTGAAATAATTTTAAAAAAAATCAAAATTCAAAAATTAAGCAAAGCCGTATCCCCGGCAACGGCGCCATTTGATGAACGTTGAATTCGCCTCTATAATATTATGGAATTATGCTGTAATACAAGAGGCGAATTTGGTTCAGCAAAAACCAAAGTCTTTGAATGCTGTGGAATATTTTTGCTTGGCAAGTCTACCAAGGTCGAACACAGGGACACGGCTGCCTAATCTGAGTGTTGAATTTTGATTCATGAAGCTCAATGCGATTTAATCTCAATTTCAGGTCCACATACAAATTATGAAAAATACAAGGCGATGCTAGGATGTATGCATTTTTTATTTTGTTTTTTATGCAAGTTATAAAATCATGCATAGATGAATATGCAAGAGAAATTATTTACAGATTAAAGACTACAATTATACCCTAATATTATGAGCATCAAAATATAGAATGAAATTAGGGTCAATTTGAACACATCATTAAAAATCGGTCATCAAATCAAGCAAGACAAATAGAGTATGGTCCCATTTCTCACATAAAAAATCACTTAAATTAAAACAGTGTCAAATGGAACAAATAAGTATGCTAGAATGTAGAGGACAAAAATGACACTAAAATCATGTAATTTGGACCTACGATGCTCAAGTTATGCTAAAAACAGTGCAAGGGCATAATCGCAATAAAAATGCAATAAAATAAAGGGATAAATATTGCATTTAGGTCCCTGGAGGGACCTAAATGTAAATACTAAAAACCGCATGGCCCATTTTGTAATTTCTCCATTTGCGCGCAGGGGCCTTTTACAATTCTTCAAAACCTGGAGGGTCTCCCTGAAAATTTACCCAGGCACACACATGAGCCACGTACCTGGGGACCAAGATGCAAATGTATAATCTTCCGGGGTCTTCTCTGCAATTTACCCAGGCCCCCACGTACCTCGCACGTGAGGCGCCTAGGCTCGGGCGGCGACCGCAGGTTCGGGCACACGTGGCTACAGCTGAGGGGCTCGGGCCGAGGCTCGGGATGATCCGAGCCTGTAGCTTTGGTTTGAGCCTCGGCAAGAGGTTCGGATGACCCGAGCCTGTAGGTCGGGGATGAGGCTCGGGTCCTCCACGTGTCTTTATCTCGGTCGCCCGATCCATCTGATCGGACGGTGGCTGTATGTCCTCCTCCTCCGCAGGTCACCGGAGAAGGCGGGGCTCCGGTGACCTGCCATTCGCTCCACCGCCATGTCTTCGAGCTTCTGAAGGTCGGGAAGGACAGCTGGGTGGCTGGCGAAGATCCGGAAAGTGCTGCAAGGCTCCGAAGCGAGTCGGAGGAGAGGAACGATGGAGCCTCGCCGGCGGAGAGGAGCTTGAAGTCGCGCCGACGCATACTCCGGCCATTGAGGTCCTGCAATGGTTAGTTTAGCCGAAGCGTGCGTGCGGAAGGTGCGTGAGTGTGTGTGAGGCGAGTGGTGGCCTGAGGGTGATCGGAGGTGGAGGCCAAAGCTCCTCCTCCGACGAGATGGAGGAGGAGGTGAGTCGGAGCGGCTGGGGGTCTGGAGAAGGAGAAGAGGGTCGGCGAGGGTCGGGGTGATTGGGCGAAGCTGATGAGCTGGTCGGATGGAGGTGAGTATGTTTGCAGGCGGAAGGATAAATAGGCGGAAATGCAAGAAAAAGAGAAAGAGGGAGGACCTCGGCAGAGAGGGGAATCCTGACGGAGGAGGTGGTCTAGGCTGAGCACCGGGGGCGCTCGGGTCATGGCTCGACCTGGACGACCGGTCCAGGGAGCTTAGCTACCACCGGAGAGGTGGAGCTTTCATGGCGGAGGTGCCATGGATCTCACCGGGGCTTCGGCCGTTATCGCCCCCTTGCAAGGGCCTCTCCGCTGTCACCGGAGGGCCAAGGGCTGGGCCGAAGCCCCAAATTGGTGGATACCCGTTGGAAGCGACCGGAGGTGGGCTTATATAGGTGGAGAGGGTCGGGCGTTACAGAGGGGAGAAGGCGTTTTCAGCTGGGCGTAATGGCGGCGAATAAGGAAGGTCGTGCGAGGAAGGTGGGGGATTGGGCTGCGAGAGGGAGGTGTTACGAGAGGAGGTGGGTGGTTGGAGCGCCTTCTAAAATAGGAAGGGGGCGGAGGTTTCACCTGATGTAACGGTTGGAGGGTGAGGTACTCGGGAGGTAGGAGACGACCGGTCAACCGTTGGATCTAGCGATCCAACGGGTAGGATGAGGGCGCGAACGGAGGGTTAGGATCAGATCAAAAGATCTGATCCGACGGTGGGGATTAGGCGCCATTGAGCGGTTTAAATGACTAGGAGAGGAAGATCGAACGGCGAGGCTTGAAGGGGTGTCGTGGAGGGCGGACATCCGTTTGATTCTAATGAGATCAGACGGCTAAGGAGATAGGGTGACGTGGCGCGAGGATCGCCGTGGGATGGAAAGAGGATCGGAGGGCTGGTGTTTAGGCGCTAAGGGGCGGCTGAGATTTGATCTGGGGATTCGATCGTAGGGTGGAAGATAGAGCGGGTTATGGACGGTGAGGATGAGGGCGATGATGGAATGATCTAACGGCCCAGGAGAGGGTCGGGTGGCAGGAGATGAAGCGGGCCACGTGGGCGGCCCAGAGGGCGCCACGTGGCCCAATCAGATTAATTCAAAGATAAAAACAAAGAAAATTAGAAAAGAAATAGTTAGAAGCCGAATCTGGAAAAAGTCAAAACATGAAAGTTGCTCGTCTCGACGAGATCTACAACTTTCATGTTGGTCAAAAAGCCAAAAGAGGTCATCTGTACAAAAGCTATTTGGGGGGGTATTTTTAAGGGGATAAAAATACCGATTTTTTGGTTTTGAGTTGTTTTTGTATTTTTTAGTCTTTTTAAGGGTCAGTGATTTATAGACAATTATTCTACCTAATTTTTAGGGGTTTTTGAGTGATAAAATAGATACAGAAAAATACGGGAAATTAAATACAAATAATTATAGGTTAATTATACACAATATAGTACAAGATAAAATCAAAGAATTAAAGGTGATTTTATTGGATTAATTAAGACAGGGGTTTTAATATGTAGCTTTTATCAAGATGAATATGAGATTCATCAGGGGCTCGCCGGAGCAAACTCCGGCGAGGTGGAGAATGTGGCGCTCGGATGGTGCAAATCGAAAGGGAGGTGTGGCATGAATACTACAGCTAATAGGAAATAAAAATATGCAAGGAAAAAAAGGAATAAAGACCAGCCTCAAGCCCAGGAAGGGCGAGGGAAAAACCTCACTGCGTCGTGGCCGCCGGAGATGATTGGAACGCGGCGTTTGGGGCTCGCTGCACCTCGACTGAGATGGGGGGTCTCCCCTGTCACGGAAGCTCGCCCTCGACCCTCACCTGGAGGATTTTGGTGCCCAAAACCGGTTCAAAAGGTCAAGGAAGGTGGCGGGTCTGGTTTTGAAGATGTGGTGAGGCAGCTCGAAGAACGAGATGTAACGGGCGATGCAGCGATCCACAGCCCGAGAGAAGCATAGGGCGTAATTCACCACATCGCGAGGAAGAAAAGTCGTGAAGACATCGACCTCAAATGGTGAAAGACGAGGCCGAGAAAAAATCCAAGAAAATGGGAAAAAACCCATTTCTGACAGGCTTCAGACCTCGGTCAGAGAGTTGACCGAGGTCAACCAAGGGAGAGATCTGGTTGGTCCACGTGGACCAACCAGAAAAAACCTTGGAAAAAAGGTTTCTAAATTCAATTAAAAATAGGAAATGAATTAATTAAATTTTTGTTATAAAATAAAAGATGTTTATTTTTTTATAAATTATTTTATAGTGATTTTTATTTATTTTTATGGGGTGTATAATTACAAGTTACCATTTATACCCCTTATAGGTATCTATATCTATATAGTTTAGTATTTTACTTTTTTGTACATTTAATTTTATTTATTTTGTTTATTATTTTATATATTTATAAAGTATTTTTATACACTGAAATATATTTTTATTTTATTTTTCTGAATTATTTTGTATCTTTAATAAAATATAAGTATAGTTTATACAGGTATGTCTATAGGTATATTACCTATGTATTATACAAGTATTTTTATTTTGAGTTTTCTTTGCATTTTTATTCTGATTTTAATGCACATAATTATTATAAATATTAATTGCAAAATTATAAAAATATAAAAATACAAAAATAATGAATAACTAATAAAATGAATATTTTAATCTGTACAATTGTACAATGAGGGTCCAAAACTCAACTTTCAAACCGTAGCTCCGCCAAATGCGAAACCACTGCCATTAAAAAGATTATTTTATTCTATATACAATTAAAGGTGAATTTGCTGCATTTGGAGTTCTCATTTGTGAGATACGGGTCTGGGAAGTTGGGATTCTGGATTCTTATTCAGACCATAACTTTTTATCTGGGTATTATTTTTTAGTGAAATCAATTTTGTATTTTTATATATTTAATTATCTACAACTTTCATGTACAAAGTTTCTTTATTTGATGGTATAGGCATTTGACCCTTATCTCCCCTGACTTCATTCCTTGTTGACCTAGTCATCGAGATGCCTAGGTCTCAGGGTTTCGGGTCATAAAATATTTGCAATATTTTATTCTTTTTCTTTTCTTTTCTTTATTCTATAATTTTGGCTTTACAAACCGCATTTTATACAATATTTACACAATGATGCATGGATGCTAAAATGCTCTATTTAAGGTTATTTAAAGGCATTTGCTAGGGTTTTTTAGGCCAAAATGATAGAATAAAGATGATGAAATGTGGATTCATCAGTCCCCTGTCACTCTCTCCTCTAAAGGAAATGCAACATATGTAAGACATTGATAAACACGGAATCGAGAGCGGTCGTATTGATTCACAAGGCGAATCAACAGTCAGTGTATTGACCACTACAAAATCCCGTATCTAATCAACAATGAACCCACAATCAAATATCAAACAATGACAAACAATGTGGAGTCAAATTTATTTTTAACTCTACATAAAAGATGTATAGATGCAAGTACGTAAAGAGTTCGAACACATGGAGTAAGGCTGGATAGATCAACAATTGATGCACAAAAATGAGAAGTGATTAATTGTCTACAATATGCAAATTTTTGTGGGTTTTTAGTTTTTATATATTTTTTATTTTATTTTTAGTTTTTAATTTTGTATTTTGGTTTTCTTTTTACTGATTTTGTATTTTCTTTTTATATTTTATATTTTATATTTTCTTTTTCAATAATAGGATATATATACAATGTAAGGAAAGAGGAGATAATTTATTTATAAAAATAGGCAAAAATAGTAAAAAATCAGGAAATAAAATATTTTTAGCCTTTTTATAATTTTCTGCTGTTTTTGTGATTATTGGGGATTTTTCAAAATGTTTTTGGTATTTTTAAAATAAAAAATACAAGGAAACAATGAGCAAAGGCTCTGGCCGAAATTAAAATGGGAATGAAAAATAATAACAGTAACAAAATTTTGCCAAATTACTTTTAAAGCAAATATAATAAAATAAAGAAACTAAAAAAACTGAGTTTATATTTTTAGGATTTCTCTATGATTTTTTAGATTTTTATGAAGTTTTTAGGTTTTTTCTAATTTTTAAGGTTTTTGTTTTGAATTTTTTAATGAATTTTGGATTAACACTAAAAAATGATAAGACAAGATAAATATAATTTTTTTGGAATTTTTCAAAACATTTTTATAATTTTTACATATTTTCTAATGCAAACAGTGCTGAAAATGCAAGTATTTGATTTTTAATAAATATGAAAATGCAACAAAAATGCAATGCAAAAATATAGTGTGAATGAGAAAGTTAACATGAGCTTAAAATGATTTTTGTGGATTTTTTGGGGTTTTAATGAGGCATGCAATAATTAAAGATGGCAAAAAGAAACTACATGCAGGCAAGGGTATTTTTATAATATTCAAAAAGTTACAGGGCCTGAATGTAAAGTTCCCACAAAATTTATAACTGAATATAAAAAATTCAGGACTAAATGCCAATATCAAAATCCGTAAGGGTGTGTTCGCAAAAACACCAGGAGACACGTGGGTCGCACACGTACCTGGCAGGGACACAATTGCAATATTATAATAGTCTGAGGGTTGATGTGCAAAATTTTCGAAAGTTTTATACTGCAAATGAATGATTTGGAATTAAAAACAAATATGCAAAACAACCCGGGGTGAAACCTCACGGCGGCGCTGCACCAGAGGTGGTTGGAACATGGCCGTCGAACCTCGCCGCACCTCGATGAGGATACGGGGAGCCTACAGGAGTCTCTACCCTCACTCATCCGGAGGTTTGAAGCTCTCCAAACCGGTTCAAAGAGGAAGGGGAAGACTGGGGAGCGGTTTTGAAATGTGGTGGAGTGGGCTCGAAGATCAAGGGACAACGGGAGGAGCTGTGATGTTCTCCCCGAAAAAATCAATGGGCGAGTAGGAGGGATGACCGAGGAACATGTTTGCAGAAGGAAGCGACATCAAAGGGTGAAAGATGTGGCCTCGATAAATGTGTGAACTTGGGTAAAAACCTTGGTCAACAGTCCAGACCTCCTGGTTGGTCCACGTGGACCAACCAAGAAAAACCTCTGAAAATTATTTTATTAATTCATTTAAAAATAGCATTTGATTTTATTAATTTTAGATGATTTAGTAAAAATTGTTTATTATTTTATAAAGTATTTTATTCTGATTTGTAATTATTTTTATAATGTATAAAATTACAAGTTACCTATTATGCCCTTTATAGGTATAATATCTATACATTTTAATCTTTTATTTTTATTTTGTGTATTTAATTTATTTAATTTTGTTTATTATTTTATACAATTATAAAGTACTTTTATACACGTAATTATATTTTTATTTTATTTTACTGATGCATTTTGTACATTTAATAAAATATAAGTATGTATTATATATGTATATTTATAGGTATAATACCTATGTATTTTATATACATGTATTTTATTTTGAGTTTAATTTAGGTTTTTATTCTGGTTTTAATGTACAAATATATTATAAGTAATATTTACAAAATCATAAAAATATAAAAATACAAAAATAATGAATAAATAATAAATTGAATATTTTAATCTATACAATTATACAAGTAGGGTCCAAAACTCAACTTTCAAACCGTAACTCCGAAAAATACGAAACCACCTCCATTAAATAGATTATGTTACGCTATATACAATTAAAGGTGAGTTTGGTACATTTTGAGTTTTTATTTGCAAGATACAAGTCTGGGAAGTTGGAGTTCTGGAATCTTATTCAGACCATAACTTTTTATCTGTATATTATTTTTCAGTGAAATCAATTTTATATTTTTATTTATTTAATTATCTACAACTTTTATGTACAAAGTTTCTTTATTTGAGGTATACAAAATAGAACCAAAAATAGGTCCCAAAATGAATAATGAATAAAGGTATTTTTATTGTATTTTGACCCTTATCTCCCCCTACTTTATTCCTTGTTGACCTATTCATCAAGATGCCTAGGTCTCGAGGTTTCGGGTCATAAAATATTTATAATATTTTATTCTTTTTCTTTTCTTTTATTTATTCTATAATTTTGGCTTTAATTACAGTATTTTATACACTATTTACATGCACGTGCATGAATGCTAAGATGCTAGATTTAATGCTATTTACACACATTTGCTAGGATTTTTGATGCCAAAATGATAGAATAAAGATGATGAAATGTGGTTTCATCATACATAGAACGGGATGGGTTGAGAAGAGAAACAAGGAGGTGGAGGAAGGAATACAAGAGTACCTTAGTCTAACAACAAGTCCTAATCTCTCCACTTTCATGCATTTTATATTACATATAATATAAAAATATTGTTACTATCTTCAATCTTAATTATCTTCCTTCTCTTCCATGTATATGCTTAATACATGGATGAAACAATGCCAACTTCCATCTGCAAGGATAATATACATAAGAGATTACACAAGACCTTCAAAATAAAAAAAAGATTATTTCCAACAATCCAAAAAAATATGCATTTGATGCGATTCCTAATGACAACAATATTAAAAGCTCAAAAAACACTAGAACGCTATTAATTAAATTGTGACCAACATTAGATTGCTCTACGCATGACATATCTTCTTTAAAAAATGTTTCTCAAATTGAATCCTTGATTATGAGCACTATAATGCTATTGTACAAACTATGTCTAAAATATACTATTTATACTTATGTATTAGATGGTTCATCGGATATATATGCATATGGTATATTTATTTCATCATAACATATACTTATGTATTAGATGGTTCATCGGAAATATATGCATATGGTATATTTATTTCATCATAACATCTACTTATGTATTATATGCTATCTTTTATGCTGGATTTCTTAAGTGGGGAATTGGAATCACTACAAGGAAATAGGCCTGTGGCGACAGCCTTATGGGGACAGAAACTAGTGACGACGGATAAAACTGTCGCCACAGCATTTATCAAGGAAAATTTATAAAACAATCTTGGAATTATACAAAAGAATGTGCATTATAGGGGTGTAAAAGCAAAAGTTCTTGAAAAGTATTCATAGCATATCACGCGATATGCAGGTGTAGTCGGAATAAGTGAGAGGCATAAAATTTATATTTTATATTTTTATATTTTCTTTTTCAATAATAGGATATATATACAATGCAAGGAAAGAGGAGATAATTTATTTATAAAAATAGGAAAAAATAGTAAAAAAATCAGGAAATAAAATATTTTTAGCCTTTTTATAATTTTCTCCAGTTTTTGTGATTTTTGGGGATTTTTCAAAATGTTTTTGGTATTTTTAAAATAAAAAATACAAGGAAATAATGAGCAAAGGTTCTGGCTGAAATTAAAATGGGAATGAAAAATACTAAACAGTAACAAAATTTTGACAAATTAATTTTAAAGCAAAAACAATAAAATAAAGAAACTATAAAAACTGAGTTTATATTTTTAGGATTTCTCTATGATTTTTTAGATTTTTATGAAGTTTTTAGGTTTTTTTCTAATTTTTAAGGTTTTTGTTTTGAAATTTTTAATGATTTTTGGATTAACACTAAAAAATGATAAGACAAGATAAATATAATTTTTTTTGGAATTTTTCAAAACATTTTGATAATTTTTACGTATTTTCTAATGCAAACAGTGCTGAAAATGCAAGTATTTGATTTTTGATAAATATGAAAATGCAATAAAAATGCAATGCAAAAATATAGCGTGAATGAGCAAGTTAACAGGAGCTTAAAATGATTTTTGTGGATTTTTAGGGTTTTAATGAGGCATGCAATAATTAAAGATGGCAAAAGGAAACTACATGCAGGCAAGGGTATTTTTGTAATATTCAAAAAGTTAAAGGGCCTGAATGTAAAGTTCCCACAAAATTTATAACTGAATATAAAAAATTCAGGACTAAATGCCAATATCAAAAACCGCAAGGGTGTGTTCGCAAAAACACCAGGAGACACGTGGGTCGCACACGTACCTGGCAGGGACACAATTGCAATATTATTAAAGTCTGAGGGCTGATGTGCAAAATTTTCGAAAGTTTTATACTGCAAATGAATGATTTGGAATTAAAAACAAATATGCAAAACAACCCGGGGTGAAACCTCACGGCGGCGCTGCACCGTAGGTGGTTGGAACATGGCCGTCGAACCTCGCCGCACCTCGACGAGGATACGTGGAGCCTACAGGAGTCTCTACCCTCACTCATCCGGAGGTTTAAAGCTCTCCAAACCGGTTCAAAGAGGAAGGGGAAGACTGGGGCGCGGTTTTGAAATGTGGTGGAGTGGGCTCGAAGATCAAGGGACAACGGGAAGAGTTGTGATGCTCTCCCCGAAAAAATCAATGGGCGAGTAGGAGGGATGACCGAGGAACATGTTTGCAGAAGGAAGCGACATCAAAGGGTGAAAGATGTGGCCTCGATAAATGTGTGAACTTGGGTCAAAACCATGGTCAATAGTCCAGACCTCCTGGTTGGTCCATAGGAGGGATGACCGAGGAACCTGTTTGCAGAAGGAAGCGACATCAAAGGGCGAAAGATGTGGCCTCGATAAATGTGTGAACTTGGGTCAAAACCTTGGTCAACAGTCCAGACCTCCTGGTTCGTCCACGTGGACCAACCAGGAAAAACCTCTGAAAATTATTTTATTAATTCATTTAAAAATAGCATTTGATTTTATTAATTTTAGGTTATTCAGTAAAAATTGTTTATTATTTTATAAAGTATTTTATTCTGATTTTTAGTTATTTTTATAATGTATAAAATTACAAGTTACCTATTATGCCCTTTATAGGTATAATATCAATACATTTTAATCTTTTATTTTTATTTTGTGTATTTAATTTATTTAATTTTGTTTATTGTTTTATAAAATTATAAAGTATTTTTATACACGTAATTATATTTTTATTTTATTTTGCTGATGCATTTTGTACATTTAATAAAATATAAGTATGTATTATATATGTATATTTATAGGTATAATACCTATGTATTTTATATACATGTATTTTATTTTGAGTTTAATTTAGGTTTTTATTCTGGTTTTAATGTACAAATATATTATAAGTAATATTTACAAAATCTTAAAAAATAAAAATACAAAATTAATGAATAAATAATAAATTGAATATTTTAATCTGTACAATTATACGAGTAGGGTCCAAAACTCAACTTTCAAACCGTAATTCCGAAAAATACGAAACCACCTCCATAAATAGATTATGTTACGCTATATACAATTAAAGGTGAGTTTGATACATTTTGAGTTTTTATTTGCAAGATACAAGTCTGGGAAGTTAAAGTTCTGGAATCTTATTCAGACCATAACTTTTTATCTGTATATTATTTTTCAGTGAAATCAATTTTGTATTTTTATTTATTTAATTATCTACAACTTTTATGTACAAAGTTTCTTTATTTGAGGTATAAAAAATGGAACCAAAAATAGGTCCTAAAATGAATAATGAATAAAGGTATTTTTATTGTATTTTGACTCTTATCTCCCCCTACTTTATTCCTTGTCGACCTATTCATCAAGATGCCTAGGTCTCGAGGTTTCAGGTCATAAAAGATTTATAATATTTTATTCTTTTTCTTTTCTTTTATTTATTCTATAATTTTGGCTTTAATTACAGTATTTTATACACTATTTACATGCACGTGCATGAATGCTAAGATGCTGGATTTAATGCTATTTACACACATTTGCTAGGGTTTTTGATGCCAAAATGATAGAATAAAGATGATGAAATGTGGTTTCATCAGACATAGAACGGGAGGGGTTGAGAAGAGAAACAAGGAGGTGGAGGAAGGAATACAAGAGTACCTTACTCTAACAACAAGTCCTAATCTCTCCACTTTCATGCATTTTATATTACATATAATACAAAAATATTGTTACTATCTTCAATCTTAATTATCTTCCTTCTCTTCCATGTATATGCTTAAGACATGGATGAAACAACGCCAACTTCCATCTGCAAGGATAATATACATAAGAGATTACACAAGACCTTCAAAATAAAAAAAAGATTATTTCCAACAATCCAAAAAAATATGCATTTGATGCGATTCCTAATGACAACAATATTAAAAGCTCAAAAAACACTAGAACGCTATTAATTAAATTGTGACCAACATTAGATTGCTCTACGAATGACATATCTTCTTTAAAAAATGTTTCTCAAATTGAATCCTTGATTATGAACACTATAATGGTATTGTACAAACTATGTCTAAAATATACTATTTATACTTATGTATTAGATGGTTCATCGGATATATATGCATATAGTATATTTATTTCATCATAACATATACTTATGTATTAGATGGTTCATCGGAAATATATGCATATGGTATATTTATTTCATCATAACATATACTTATGTATTATATGCTATCTTTTATGCTGGATTTCTTAAGTGGGGAATTGGAATCACTACAAGGAAATAGGCATGTGGCAACAGCCTTATGGGGACAGAAACTAGTGACGACGGATAAAACTGTCGCCACAACATTTATCAAGGAAAATTTATAAAACAATCTTGGAATTATACAAAAGAATGTGCATTATAGGGATGTAAAAGCAAATGTTCTTGAAAAGTATTCATATCATATCACGTGATATGCACGTGTAGTCGGAATAAGTGAGAGGCATAAAATTTATTGAAAAAATGGAAAGGATACAAATGCAAAAAATCCTAAATATTTTCTTCGATCTTATTTGTTTAATCACAACTGAAATTTCTGTCATATTAATTAACTACTTGTTTATAAATTTAAGATGCTTTTTAACCATTAACTATATTATGCACGTTACCTTAGGACCAATTTCAAGAACACGTTACCTTATTTATTTACAAAGGCACATGTTACCTTTTTTATTTCACACCCTCAAAACCCATATAAGAGGATGTCCATGTCGTCACTCATCCACTCTCGAAAACCCTAACATCTCAATCACCGAAAACCCTAATCAGCGATGGCGCGGCTTGGAGGCAGCGGCGATGGCGGAGGGCGTCGAGGAGGAGGCCGAGGTGGTGGTCGAGGAATCTGGCAAGGTGGAAGTAGAGGTGATGATGATCATTGGTCTCAATGGTATGATGATCAACGATGGGCATATCGTAGTGGCGATAAGATAACGGATCAAGGCATACACGGGGGAAGCTGGCAAGGTGGAGGAAGAGGTGACGATGATCAATGGTCGCATGCTTACGGTGATACTCGATGGGCACTACGCTGTGGAAAAGGTGAAGAATGAAGGGCAAGGATGGTGATGGAGGTCGATGATCCAAACATCAGGGACGAAGGGCAGAGCACGGGTTCAATGGGTGGTGGATGGAATACAAGGGTCATGGGGCCTGAGAGAGGAGGATGGAGAGCAAGAGCAGGGCCAGTGGATGTTGGTAGAGGGCATAGTGCAATGAATGTAGGCAGATGGAGCATGGAGACTGAGGGCAACCATATGTGGGCAGAGCACACACGAGGCGGACCGTCTGTAGAACGTGAAGGTCATGATCGAAGGGCCGAACACGGGGATACTAGGTAATAAGACTGAATCAGGCGTGTTTTTTATTTTTTTCTAAAATTATTATTATCAGGTTCTTATAACATCTCTACTTGTACTCTGATCCATGCCTTGAAGTCATTGATATAATCCAATGAAGCATCTAGGATTGGGTATCGAGTACTATTTGATCTGTGCAGTACGAGACAATGATCCTATTATCAATGGATACTCATGGGTTGACTCGAAAGTTCCACCCATATTCATATTCCTTCTTTTTGTTCTATGCACCTTTTACTTCTAATTATACATGTATGGCTAAAGGAGAAAGTTGTTGGGATTTTCAGACCTTCCTCTACGAATAATACTCGTCTAACCACTGAATCATATAATTGCAATTTTTAATAAGCCCATATAATTAGTCATCTCTCACTTTAACGGATTTTTGACAACTCTCTCTATGAACCCTTAGCATGTTTTTTGTTCTATGTTTAAGTGAATTGATGTTTCTTTTTTATTTGTTTATTGGATCATGGTGTTTATAATAGCCAACCCTGCTTAATGTGGGACAATGCTTTCTTCTTGTTGTTGTATTTGATCATGATGTATATTGCCCGATATCGATCTCTGCGCCATATGAATCAATCATTTTGTCCCCCCTTATCAGTCTTTCTAGTTAACATTCTCTCTAAGTTGTTAGCATGTAGATGGGAGTTAACTTGTTGAATGATCTTGCAACCTATTTTGGTTCCAAGTACAAGTAAAAGTTTCTGAGTTGTTAGTTGTAGCAAGTTTAAATTTCTGTTAGATGTGAATTCTCAAGTTAGGTCTTTGTTGTTTGTAGCAGTTAATGCCTTTGATGGCAACTGGTTTAGTGTTAACTGTTAGTTGGCCTATTTGAACACTAGAATCTAGAGATATAGTCGTTTAATATTTGATTTGGACTAGTTTGTAACTCGACTGAAGCATTTGTGTTATAGCTACTAAGATGGGAATACAAATTTCAATCATTGAACGACTATTTCAAGGTTTGCCTGGTAAATTATTTCAATCATTGAATGACACATATAGGTGCAAGGTTTGCCTGGTAAATTATGATCAGAAAAAGTTGCATAAGATTATACAGAGAACATATACCAATTTCAAAATAAATAATTTAAGTATAAGATGGATTCTATGCTTCTAGAGTATATTAGCCGGTCTATTAATCGTATGATTTCCTTACCAAAGCACAGCTTACCAAGAGAATAACCTGTAAAGACGGGATGTGGTACCTGATTATGTAACCGGGGTCTGAGTAGAAACGATCTGAATTCCAGGTATAACCCTCAGTCTCTTTTAAAGTTAAAAAAATGGCGTCGAGGCTCTTTCTCAGATTTATATCCCTGTTTGTTGAGGAGTAATTACTTATAGCCATAAGCATTAGAACTTCTGCAGTTCCAGATTTATATCCCTGTAGTCACATCTACTGCACCGACTCTATGGAATGCTTCATTGGACAAAGGATTTATGGCCGAAAATTAGATGATAGGGAAAACCTTAGCATACGCACGGACTATATTATCTTTGGAACTTCTGCAGTTCCATGATTGAAATCATTGAAATAGTCGTTCAATGATTGAAATGAAGTCTTTTACAAGCAATCTGATTGCTACGAAATACAAATTTTGGATAATGCAATATAGTACACAATAATTTATAGGAATTGATAGAGCAATATAGCACATGATAATGTACAGCAATATAGCACAAGATAATGTCTTAGCTGGTGTGCTTTCCTTCACTCAGATCGCCATAGATAGATATTATTGATTTATCTATTTGTAAATTGGTCTACTTAAATATTGTGATTGTTGTGATATGCATCCTTGTGGATACATGTCTACTTAGCAATTGCTATTATTATGGATATTACATTTATTAATATAGGAATTATATTATAAGCATGTATATGCCCGACGATTATAATTTCATATATGCATATTTGTATTATATTAACAATATGAAAATATTGAAAAGTATTAGATGTTTTGTAATATATATATATATATGCAACCATATGTTTTATTTACTTCTTCTTCCAAAAGGCTGATCATGACACATTTCTATAAAGGATTAGACTCTATGTGATCCAAAGTATGGTTACTGCTGAAGGTAGATCAATTCAAAAAGGGAAAGAGTACAACACTAACATTGGCTATTAGATAATATAGACACCCCCTTTTTTTATTTTCTAACTCCTACAACTATGACATAAAAAAATCATGAATCTCTCCGATTAGTTCATCTATACAATAACCAAGTAATGACTTACACTAGATATAATGTTCTATTATAAATGGATCTCAATCAATCAGAGGAATCCTTATGGAAAATACTGCACTCTCTCAGAGAAATATACTGCTTACACGGATTTTCCGATTTGAGATAAGGTAAACTGAATATCACAACTATTTCAAATGGCTTACCAATTTGATTTTTGCAAAAGTATTCATGGTGTTGAAATCCAATGTTCCTAATTTTTTTAAAGGATTATCATAGCTTGGAAGTTAGGTATTAAGGTCTCTTCTACTTTATGCTGTTGTTTCATCATCCAGAGCTACATTCTGGATATTTACTGAATTATATATTTTCATGAACAGCCTAAACTAGCAACTGTGTAACTTCATCCATAGACATCATGCTCTGTTTCACAATCAATTAACAGCTTTATTCTGGCTTTTCTATCGTGTTGTCATGATATGTTAATTGGTTATGTTTTTCCATGCCCTGAAACTTGCATGATTCATCTCTCTTATGTATGTTAGGTGCAACTTAACATTGTGTGTCCCTTGACATTGCGCGCAAAGAAGTACAAAAGAACAAAGAAGAAACTTGACTGGAAGATGAAAGGAATTATATTGTCGAACATGATTAATATAAGTTTATCCATTATTGTTCGGACTGCAAAATGATATGTAGAACAGTTTGATACTAATCGACTGAGTACTCAGGCAGAATGTGTCTGTATGAGGAAACTAACCAGAAAACCCGCTGGGCAATCTTTATAGATAGATAATTATAGACCACAAAAAAGTTATTTGATCAAATAATCCTCAAGACTATATCCGTAGCATCCTTGTGGTGCAGGAAAGTTTTCTATGTAAATCAATGTTGTTTTTAATCTTAAATTTGATCATTTTTCACATGATATCAAAGAGTAGTCATCACAACCATCTAAAAATACAAATTAAGTGCTTTGGCAACTTTATATTGTGGAACTCTTATTTAGATTATTGATTTCTACCAGAGCAGAAATTAACAAAGCATTATCTTTCCTATTATATTCAATGACTGTCTTGCTTTGAAGTTGTTATAGCTGTAATTGAATTTTTATCTAAATTGTAGTTGAACCTTTTAAATTCCAAGTCAACTGAAGTATTTTATTACCAAATGCATGTATGCTTAGTAGATTTACTTAGATTTTGATATTTGTTGATGAAGTGCAAGGAATGTGGGTGGTTGGAGCAAAATGGCAGTAGGTGAGCAGAAAGCAAACATGCAGACTGAGGGTCATGACCGAAGGGCTGAGCGTGAAGATAGTGGGTAAGAAATACACATTTTATTATAGTCAAATTTTCTTTAGGATATACTTTTACTATATAAATAATGTTGAATACCCTCATAAAAGCTTATTCTGTTTGCTTCCAAGTAGCATCATTTTGCATATCATCCAGATTCTTTAGGAACATTAATTATTCTCTATGCTCTTTAGCATCATTAATTAATTTTTCTTTATTCTCGTCATCGAGTCATTGAATGAAATATTTTATGTATTCATATTGATAAAAATTGTTGTACTTAAATTTAGGATGATGGACTTCTTATCTGATCGGAGTTGGATGTACTCTATTCCCAACAGACATCACAATGAAAGATTTCAATCTGGTGTCAAAAAATTTATTGAATTTGCCGTTGAGAACTTCAAAGGCAATTCAATGGGAATCTATCCTTGTCCTTGCATGAAATGTTCCAATAGATGCAACAGAACTCCTGAAGAAATATTCCAGCATGTAGTAGTCAAAGGATTTACCCTCCATTATAATACATGGGTGCACCATGGAGAATCATTTCAGAGACAAAATATGAGTGCTTCACGTGTGCTAGAAAATGAAAATATACATGATCTACTAAAGGATACATATGGAATGCATGATTACGAGATTAATGATGATCTATTTGACGACATTATGAAAGAAGAAAACTTGGAAGAAGAGCCTGTGAATGAGGATGCAAGGAAGTTTTTCAAGCTCCTAAAAGATGCCGTTGAGCCTCTATACAATGGATGCCATAATTATAGCAAATTTTCTTTTATGATTAAATTGTTACATCTAAAAGTATTGTTTGGTTGGAATAACAAGTCCATTGATGAATTGCTATCTCTTCTTAAAGATGTTCTTCCGAGCGGTTCTGAGGATATGCCATCAACCTATTATGAAGCCAAAAAAGTGGTTCAAGCATTAGGTCTTAGTTATAGAAAAATAGATGCTTGTCCAAATGATTGTATGTTATTCTGGAAAGATTCTGAAAATAAGGAAAAATGTGATCATTGTAATGCTTCTAGATATGAAGCTCAAATCACATATGACAAGAAAAGGAAAAAAGTGCCCGTAAAAGTATTATGTCATTTCCCATTAATTCCGAGATTGCAGAGGATGTTCATGAATGAAAATTTAGCTAGACATATGCGATGGCATTTGGATGAGAGAGTTAAAGATACCTTGTTGAGGCATCGAGCGGATTCAGAAGCATGGAAGTCTGTGGACTCTACTTTTCAAGAGTTTGCCAGCGATTGTCGTAATGTTCGCCTTGGCCTTGCAAGGGATGGGTTCAACCCTTTCAGAAATATGAATAATGTGTATAGTATTTGGCCTGTTATAGCTATACCATATAATCTTCCTCCATGGTTATGCATGAAACAACATAATTTTATCTTGACTCTATTAATTCCGGGTAAAAGATCACCTGGGAAAGATATTGATGTTTATTTGCAACCTCTCATTGATGAATTACAACAGCTATGGAATCTTGGTGTGCTTACTTATGATGCCTGTTCCAAGAGGAATTTCTCAATGCATGCTATTATTTTATGGACGATAAATGATTTTCCAGCTTACGGTGATTTATCTGGTTGGAGTACTAAAGGAAGACTCGCATGTCCGATTTGTAATAAGGACACATTATCTAGGCGATTAAGACATGAAAAAAAACAGGCATACTGCTTTCATCGGTATTTTCTTAAAGAAGATCACTCTTTTCGTCATGATAGAAGTAACTTCGATGGCAACATAGAAGTCAGAAGTGCACTGAAATTATTGTCAGGAATGGAAATACTTGAACAATTAAAGGGGTGTGAAAATCAATTTGGTAAGGAGTTTACACATAAAAGAAAGTGGCCACAAGTTGGAATGGAAGAAGATAACATTGTACAGTATATTGAGTTCCCTTATGCTTGGAAAAAATAAGTATCTTCTTTCAATTACCTTACTGGAAGTATCTCTTGATTAGACACAACTTAGATGTAATGCATATCGAAAAGAACGTATGTGAAAATATTTTATATACGATATTGCAAATAAGTGGAAGAAGTAAGGATAATGTTCAAGCACGTATGGATTTAAAAGACATGGGGATTCGAGAAGATCTTTGGCCACAAACATTACCTAGTGGTCGATTGTTATTGCCTTCAGCATGTTATCATATGTCTAAAGTAGAGAAGGATTCCTTTTTTGATATTCTTCAATCTGTAAAAGTTCCGGATGGGTACTCTTCTAACATTTCTAGGAAGATTAATTCAAAGGAGTGAAAATGGTTGGATTGAAAAGCCATGATCACCATATTATCATGCAACAGCTGCTTTCAATTGCAATCAGAGGTTTACTACCTGACAATGTGTGCATTCCTTTGATACGAATTTGCACCTATTTTAATAAGTTATGTTCTAAAGTTATTGACATAGAAGAATTCACTATGATGGAAGATGAAGTTTCCATTATCTTATGTGAATTGGAAAGAGTATTTCCGCCTTCTTTTTTCACCATCATGATGCATTTACCTATTCATTTGGCACTCGAAGCAAAGATTGCCGGACCTGTGCATTATCGTTGGATGTACCCTATTGAAAGATATTTATTAACTTTAAAAAATATGTTCGAAATATGAGTCGTCCTGAAGGTTCAATTGCAGAAGGTTATTTGGCAGAGGAATGCTTGACATTTTGCTCACGGTATCTCATGGGTGAATCTAAATTGAATCGTCAAGTGAGGAGTATCGACGAAAATAAGATTGGTGGAGGAATATCTCGCCGCTTTAGCACAACAAGTTTGATTCAAGCTCATCGCTATATTCTTTTCAATACCAGAGAAATGGATACATTTCGAAGGTATGATTCTATCATTTTGAATTAAATGATATATTTTTTTATTTATGTACCTAATACATAAATATTTTCAGCAAACACTTGCTACATTTAAAAGCTCGTCGTCCACGTGTATCTGTTATGACTTTAGATAAATGGCACCGTCTTGAGTTTGCAGAATGGATAAAAGAACATGTAAGTCATTGACTTCACATACTTAATAATCTTTCTATTGGTATTATTTAATATTTTATATTTTGACGGAATTTAGGTTCAACACTTGCATTCTGAAAGCAATGTAGAAATATCAGAAGATATAAAGTGGTTATCCTAAGGTCCTTTCATTGAAGTGACATCATATGATGGATATATAAGTAATGGATGTCGATTTCTTTGTAAACATGTAGACGTTAATCGACAAACTCAAAACAGTGGGGTTTATCTATCTGCTGATACTAGTAGTACATCTGTTTCCAAAACTACAACATATTATGGTCAACTTGAAGATGTAGTTGAGGTGCGATATGGTCCTACTATTAGAATAGTGTCATTCGAGTGCAAGTGGTTTGATGAGAAAATCAACGTTGGACTTAAAGTCGATAAATATGGATTTACATCCATTGACTTCGGTCGGAGAAAGCATGAAGATGATCCATTTATTTTAGCAGCTCAAGCACAACAATGCTTTTACGTCAAAGATAACACAAGAAAAGGGGACCATCACATTATTATTAAAGTTCCTCCTAGAGATTTGTATGACATGCCTCTTGATGGTATATATGGTATTGGCACGATGCATCCAAGTGTAGCAAGAGTTGATAAAGAAATAAATACTTGGATGAGATCTGATATACCAGGAGAATGCGTTGTCCATGCTGTAGCTGATGAATTAGGTATAGTTTCTTTTCATGTAATTTACATACACATGTAATTTAGTCATTGTTATAAAATAGGACTACTCAATTCTTTTTATATGTTTCTTTGAAAGATTATTTATATGTTTTTAATGTTACTAATCATATAATTTTATGGTTGTATTCTTTCATAATGCAGAACAATGAATAAAATGAAGAATTTGTCTAGTTCTGAGAAAGGACATTTGTTTTCTACGGGTCATGAAACAACACATGATACACATTTCAACAAACAACAAGAGTTTGATGATGTATGCAATGATGCATTTCATGTCAAGAAAAAAGGACGGGGATTGAATACATTACAGTTCTTTAAACATAAAGGTGAGGACCGTCATCAACTTGAATGGAATAAGTGTGGTCAAGTAATAGGAAAAAATGCATCAAAACTACGTGCCGCATGTGCTTATTATGCTCATTGTTCATGGATATTTCCCATCGATAAGAAGTGAAATGAGATGCCAAAAAATTCTTGGATGGACACATGGGATTTGCTGAAGGTAATATTACATTATTTAATATGCATCCAAACGCTTACTGCTTCCATTGTTTTGACTTAAAGAAATTCTTATAGGATGCTTTTGTTTTGGATGGGCATCCAAATGCCTTGAAGTTTGTCTTCGATCTCATCCATGCTCGTTTTAAGGATTGGAAGAGTAGAGTGAAGGCAATATGGATGGCTAATAAAGATAATTCATAATTTTTAAAAGAGAAGATTGCAGGGAACTCTCGCATCAATGAATCTCAATTTGCCAACGCGATCAGACAATGGAGTACACTGGATTCTAAGGTATCTTAATCTAGTTTCTATCTTGATTGTAATTGTTCCTTTAACTATTGGATTCGAAGGTATCTTGATGTTAAATAGTTTTTATGAGAATAAACTGGACCAGAAAAAAGGGAATTTTTTAGAGCAACCAAATCAGTCATGATAACTGAAATCAAAAACCAATCTAGCAATTTAGCAGATTGGTTTTTTAGAGCAAAAACCAATCTGAACATTTGATATTGAAAATCCAATGTAAGATGGTGATAAATGAAAGATGCTGCTAGAATATGGACAACTTAGCAAATAGTAATAATTAGAGTTTTATGTAAAAAAATAAGCACATTCAAGTTCTGTCATTCATGCTATGCTGTAATCACTTCCAAAAAATCCCTGTTATAATAATGTGTATCGAAAGAAGTTGACATACACAATAAGAGTCCAATAAGAAACCAACTGGCTTCCAATAATAATGTACATTGACATATACAATGGAAACCAACTGGCTTCCAATAAGAAACCAACTGGCTTCCAAAAAATCTGACACTTCCAAAAAGTCCCTATTATAATAATGCCATTATTATTTCGATGCACATTCAGTTGAGATTCATCTAATAAGAGTCCGTTCTATAGATATCATGATTTTTTTAATGAAGAGCTGAGACAAGCAGCTAAAGATATAATGAGCTTACTTTAACGAAATACAATATTTTCATTTGGAAAAGATTTACAAGAACAGTTTCAAAAGAGGTTGTACATATTTAACATCTATTGGATATCCCTGGACGTACATGGCGAAATCCCTGGAGTATTTACCCTGATATCTTTAATACCAACACATGCCCTTGGATACTTAGATTATTAAACGGTTGTTTTCTATTTTCAAAAATCTCATAGTTCCCATTTTATTTTTGAATCAGACAAAGGCTTTGATCAACAAAGAGAATCGTAAAAAAAATGACTTTGGATCATAGATGCGGAAGGCGTTTCTTGGCCACTCGTCGACAGGATTTTGTAAGTCAAGTTTTTTTTATAATATTTTGTAACGAACAAGAAGTAATTTCTTTTTTTTGCTATTAGGAAAATGAAAAAAATAGGGAACCTACTGATATCGACATGATGAAAATCATGTATCCAAATGAGGATATAGTGGTGAGTTGATATTATTACAACCATTATGTTATATTATTTATATAATTAATATTTTTTAAAACATGCATAGGATAAAATTGAAGACCATTTTCAAAGATCTCAAAGGATGCAACCACATTTGTCATCTAAAGAAATCATGACTGAGGCATATTCTCATTTTATTGGTACTGGAAAACGAGATTACATTCATTTTGTAGGTTTGGGCCATGAAAAATCTCATGGACGGTCTGAGAGGGAGATGCTACAAGCATCTTTGCTGAAAATAAGAGACGAACAGGTTGTAAAATGCATAGTAATATATCATCAAAATATGTTGTCATAGTAATGTACCATGCATTTACTAACAAGTGTTTTATTTCAGGAAACTGTGAAAAAATTAAAAGATGTTATTGCTTCACTGAATTCGAAAATTGAACACCAAAATTCGTCGATGACTGAATTGCGTTCTTTTGTGCAACAACTAAGCCAACATGTTGGATTTAATTTTCCTCATCCAAGTCCACAGGTAAGAATGCTTGAATTAATTCTACTAAATCATTTCTTATACTTCTTTGAGGTGTTATATTAAATGTATCTCCTTCAAGTGATGAATGATTTTATCTTTATTTTGGTTGTGATTAAGTTGTTGTCTTTGATGTCTTGAAAGTATGCAGTAAACAATCATATATCATTTTTTTACAGAATGTTCCAGATTTCTCATGTGCAAGTGGGAGTGGTAGTCGAAATATTGCAAGTATTAGGAGTGGCGATGGCAATAATGGAAGAGGTGGTTTTCAAAATATGAGTGTAGGGGGGACGATTCCATCTTCAAGTGCTATATCTCAGCCAAAAGTATATATATATATATATTGCATATGAATGATTTAAATTGGTATATAATTTTATGTTGATGTCATACATAGGGAAACTTCAAAAATCAAACTTCTGGAAGACATACCAATTCGTTATCAAGTAATCTACAGGTAAATTTAAAAGTTCTTCAAAATATTGGTTAGTAGGATCATAATTTATTTATTTATTAAATCATGTTTTATCATTCAGGGAGGCCAATCTTTTATCAACGATCCATTCAAAAATCTGTCGTGAGCAATATCAGATGCAATGGCACATTTATTGCATTTGCAGGTATAATATTTATTTTAATGTCATTTTTATTTATAATAAAATTTTAACTTCTAATTACTTTCCTATGTTGATACAAGACCATGATTGAAGCTGACTTAAACATCAAAATGAAAACCCATTTGACTCTAATATCAGAGACACAATCATATCTTCTTGAGTACAAGTTGGACATAGTGATATACATGTCATGCTTTAGTTTATTTTTGTTTATGAATTTGACTATGATGGATATCAAGTTTATGTGGATTTTCCTTCTTTTTTTCATATTTTTAGTTTCTTTTTGTTTATGCCTGATTCTTGAAGGGTGGCATGTTTGGAGACTTTCTTTCATCTCCATCTCCTCTCATAAAAGCATTTATATTGATTCCTCTACGGTGTTTGGAGATAATCTCTTTCAGTCTGTTCTTATAACATGCTTTTGAGCCAACCATTTATGTATATTAGTTCATGTTCAAATGGGAGGAAATGAGATTCATGCAGGTTGCGATGTGACCTACAAGGTGAAGTCAATGTTGTTGCTTTTAGACTGTGTTGCAATGGCTACGGTTTACATGGGATAAACCATAGGCGAGGCCTGCCAGAAATACGGATGCATTTTCAGGCGTCCTCAGGGACTTTACATCAGTTTGAACGAAAAGTATGATTTTTTTCACATGATCCAGAATTTCTTTTCAAAATCTAAACTTGATGCTGAATGCAGGGGTAAGATCCTGGAAGTGTTGCAGAACTGGCCGGAAAAGGAGATTCAGGTTATAGTCGTGACCGATGGCGAGCGGATTCTGGGACTGGGAGATCTCGGATGCCAGGTTGATTTTCTAGTGGTGTTAATTTCTTGGCTTTCTGTTATCGGTTTGGTAGAATTCTTCTTGACGTATGCGAACTCTCGTAGGGAATGGGAATTCCGGTCGGTAAACTTGCTCTCTATACAGCTCTAGGAGGAATCCGACCTTCCTCGGTACGCATGTTTATCTATATCTATAAGCTCTCGATCTTCTCATTGAACTGAAAATTTATACAGTAATTTTTTTGTAGTGTTTGCCTATAACGATCAATGTTGGGACGAAAAACGAGAGGCTACTGGAGGATGAGTTCTACATAGGACTCAGACAGAAAAGAGCAACAGGGCAGGTGATGTAGGCGATTGCCCATCAATGATTATCTTGCACGGTCGCATCGTAATCGCTCGAACTTAACCTTTTTGTCAATCTTAATTATCTCTAGGAGTATTCCGACCATCTTTGTGAATTCATGACTACTGTGAAGCATCATTTTGGGGAGAGAGTTCTTGTTCAGGTAAGTTCAAGCAGATAGATTCGAACACTCTTATTCGCTCGAGTCCGACTAACCGTTTCCGTAGTTCGAAGACTTTGCGAACCGCAATGCATTTGAACTCTTGTCCAGATACAGCAAGACTCATCTGGTCTTTAATGATGATATTCAGGTGAACATAATTATGGTCGTTCTCGAGCATCTTTACATGAAAATTACAGAATATTATACTGACCGATTGCTCGTGTTCCATCAGGGGACTGCTGTTGTGGTCCTCGCAGGGCTGCTCGCATTGCTGAAGGTTGTGGGTGGCACTCTGGCTGAACATACCTTCTTGTTCTTCGGTGCTGCCTTGTTCTTCTACTGGCATGTCCAAGTTAGTTTACATCATACTGCCTCTTGTAATAAACTGGATCAAACTTCAGTTTTCTTACTTCTATGCTATGGTATAATTGCAGTCATTTTCTGCGGGTATGGGAACTGCAGGGGTTCTTACTTCTGTCTTGAGGATATTAACAAAGGCGGCGTTTGAGACGGCCAAAAATGGTATTCGAAAAGGAGCAAGTATGCATCCATTATATCACTTATTTTTTTAAAAAAATCAATGCGTGCAATATAATCTACTGCGACTAGAAATAGAAACCTTTTGAAGAAACTAATAATACTAACATGCTTACAAACTGTCTAATGCAGTCATGTTCTTCGTTATTGCCGCATTCTTTCAAATGTCGTGCATTATCACTTATGCACGCATCTTCCCCACTCTTCCAATTGTGAAATATTATCGTCTAAAAACCGCCAATGAAGGATCGAAGACTGTTCTGTCCAATCTTGCTATTTCTGGAATTCAAACAGAATAAAATCAAGAGGTGCGCGCCATACTTTCAGTTTTAGTATACCATGTCATTGTAGCTTTACTTGAATCATTGATATATATTCATGAAGATAAGGATTCATGGTTAATCATTACTATATATATTATGGACATTTCTGATCACGATGTTGGGATCCTACAGAGACATGGTCTTAAATCTAACAGGCAGTTGATCTGCGAAAATACAGATTTCATGCTTAATCTGTTTCTCACTTATGTTCTTACGCTGTCGATATTCCCTGGTTTTCTCTCGGAGGATGTCAGTTCGCATACATTAGGCTCTTGGTAATAAATCTTCCCAACTTTATTTGCTTTTATGGTATATTTTCATGATGGTGTTTGATTTAGCTATTTTTGGTTTGCAGGTATCCACTGATTCTAGTAGCAATATTCAATGTCTCTGATTTAAGTGGAAGATTTATACCTACTGCAAAGGGTACTAGTGCGGCATATCGAAGATGTCTCACGATCTTTGTCGTGCTTCGTGTTGCGTTCGTTCCTGCATTTTACTTCAATGCTCAGTTTGGAACATCTGGATGGATGATCGCGTGGACATCATTCTTGGGGCTTACAAATGGATATTTGACTGTGTGTGTTTTCACTGCAGCCCCCAGAGGTTATAAGGTTAGAGAATGTCCCAGAAATTATATATATTCAAGTTCTAAATAATATAAATAATGATGACATTAACATTTTGAATATATTGCAGGGACCTGAACAGAATGCTTTGGGGAATTTATTGGTGTTGTGCCTTGTAACTGGTATAGCAGTATTATCGTGGATCTTCTTGATAATAAGAATTGCTCTTAAGATCTTTCAGCTATCTTGTAGATGGACTTGCCAGTAGAAGAAGCTCACGAGAAGATTTGGCTCGTCGATTCCAAGGTTTAAACGACCTCTTTTGTGTCGATAGTCGATATGTTTGATTCATTCTTAATGAACTTAACCTCTAATGATCTGATATACGATGTTTCCTCTGAAAGGGGTTGATAGTTAGCTCTCGCAAGGATTCGCTCCAGCACTTCAAGAAACCTTGGGCGCACGACCATGAACCCATCAAGGACCTCTTACATGCATTGAAGGTATATATCCCAATGATCGCTCTATCATCCCGATTCGTAATCGCGGTGCTTATATGACATGAGTATTTTTTTGGGTGTGAATTCGTAGGCGATCAAGCCTTCGGTATTGATAGGATCTGCTGGAATTGGAGGGACATTCACAAAGGAGGTAATCGAAGCAATGGCATCTTTCAATGAGGTAATATAACCGATCCATCGTTATTCGAATCATCCTTTCGGTTCTAGCTTCGAATACTCTTGATTCTTTCCATTTTCTTACCAGAAACCAGTAATCTTCGTGCTCTCGAATCCAACGTCCCAATCCGAATGCACTGCTGAGGAAGCATACGGATGGAGCCAAGTAAAAATCCAATTCAGGAATTCAACCACATTATCGAAAACGTTCTTTCTTTCTTACAGTGTCACTCAGTTTCATTTGCTCAAGGACGCGCGATTTTCGCTAGCGGTTTCACAAAATTGATATTAGATGAAAGCAAATCATCTGATCAGGTATCAAAATGGATTCTAAGCTTATGTAATGTTGAATACTTCGAAATCTTTGTATTCATTTTTTACTGGTTTGAATCTTAGCATCTAACTTCTCTCATTCTATGGATGTTTACGTAAGCGATAAGATGGACCCCAAGGAATTCAACCACATTATCGAAAACGTTCTTTCTTTCTTACAGTGTCACTCAGTTTCATTTGCTCAAGGACGCGCGATTTTCACTAGCGGTTTCACAAAATTGATATTAGATGAAAGCAAATCATCTGATCAGATATCAGAATGGATTCTAAGCTTATGTAATGTTGAACACTTCGAAATCTTTGTATTCATTTTTACTGGTTTGAATCTTAGCATCTAACTTCTCTCATTCTATGGATGTTTACGTAAGCGATAAGATGGACCCCAAGGAGGCTGTCAAGCTAATTGAGATCTTGAACCCGCAGAACAAGCCTGGGAGGATCACCATAATTACTAGAATGGGCGCTGAGAACATGAGGGTAAAGCTACCTCATCTCATTAGAGCTGTTAGGGGGGCCGGTCAGGTTGTCACATGGGTCACAGATCCCATGCATGGCAACACTATTAAGGCACCGTGCGGTCTCAAAACTCGTCCCTTTGATTCCATCCTGGTATGTAGCCCATCTGGTCGTTCGTTTCATACTCTTGGAGGAGTTATATTTTTATTATAGCTATTTATGCATTTTGTTATGTGTGATCAGGCTGAAGTAAGGGCCATCTTTGATGTGCATGAGAAAGAAGGTAGCAATGCTGGGGTCTCTTGAGCTTGCTTTCATTGTTGCGGAAAAACTCAGGACGAAGAGAATCGTGTTGCAGAAGCAGTCGAATTATCTGGGTTCCTTGCCCTTTCTGGACTTTGATCTCAAGGTGTTTAGCATTTGCTTAGACAATGTTTTATTGCTATCATGGGAGAAGGTAGACGTTGTCATGTATGATTTAATCAAAGACTAAATGAGAATAAATGGGTTGGGAGTTGAGTGTGTATTCCTTATTGAGACTCTATGTTCTCTCCTTGTTGTAATCTATTTATGTGAAGAATTGTATATAAGGTGGTCTCAAAAAATGTACATTAGGACATGCACTATTAGAAATGGGAACACATCTTTCATATTTCTCATTGGCAACTCCTTATCATGTATGTATATTGGTTTTGATATTTATGATATCTCATTGGTAAAATATGTACCATTCGAATAATTATTCCAGATTTTTAAGGTTGTGGTGACGGACAGTTTTGGTCACTACAGGTCATATGTATTTCCAACTGTGGCGACGGAATATCTGTCAAATAAAAAATAGCATCAGACCGTCGTCGCCACAGTCTCTGGCGACGCGACTTTTGGAGATGGATTAGTGGCAACGGATTGTAGACTCGACAAGCAACTTCCGTCGCTAGAAGTCATCTATCCGTCGCCACAGTTTAGTCGCCAGAAAGCCATTTTGTTGTTGTGAATGTCCGAAGGGACCACCAAATTTTCCAGCATACCACGATCTTTGGAGAATGTGCGCATCTCGTACCGCTGACACCAGACCTCTTCCCTTGTTCGTGCCCTTCTTCATTGATCGATCATATCTACCTGTTTCAACAAAGAAATGAATGTTTTCATATACACGTTCGGAGATGGCCACGTAATCTATGTTTTCATGACCGAACGAAAAGCATGACTGGCATTAACATAACTTTTACATTTTATTATTATATCATTGCTAAACATATTTACTGTATCTTCGTATGCACACTACAAGGAAAATAAGGTTGTGGCCACATAACTATGGCCACGGATATTGTGTTTGTGGCCACAGAATTGGGCTCTGGCCACGCACGTCGTGGCCAGTAGCCGTAGCTAAAAGTCTCGTCGCGAGAGTTCTCTAGCCACGAATATGCCGTGGCCACTACAAGTGGCCACAGAATTTATCGTGACCACAACACTTATATGAAGACTTTGGCCATGGATTGTGGCTACGAGAAACTAGTGGCCACGGAATTATCGTGGTCACAAGTTTCCGTAGCCACATTCCGTGGCCACAACTCATTTTTCTTGTAGTTTTCATTAGTTTTCATTATCGTGCGCATTTCATTAGTTTTCATGCGATATCTATTTGCAGGAAAAATGAGTATATTTATCAATATATTTTATAAATATCAAAATCTAACCAAAAGCTTGTGTTCAATTTAAGAACCAGACTAGATCATCCATAATGTTACAATAACACAATAAACCTTGTTAACATAAGCATTCATACTATATAAAACTTGAATAAATATTTAGCAATGAGTTCGAAAAAATATAAAAAACTATATATAGACATATAATTGACTTCATGACAAGTTTGAGATGGTTGAGTGGTGTGTTTTCAACTCAAATAGTCGAGGTTCATGCCTCCACAAATTAAGATAAAAATCATGAAAATATCCGAATACAACCAACCTCATGACAATTCCTAACAACAACCACCATCATGGCAGTTCCTTGGAGGAACATTTTCAAAGAAATCTATGTTTTTTCTATGTTATTAGATTCGTAACTTTCTGGAAAGCTTCTCATTAGAAGGAGATTAAATACCTGTAACAGTCTTCTGGCATAGCCACCCTCCATTCTTTAAGCAAACGAAGAATGGCATCTTCCTGATCCCTTGAACACTCCAGGAATCGGCGAAGGTACGCTGACGATGGCCCATCGGCACAGCACCTGCTCCCCCCTTGGCGGCTCGCCGACGCGCAACATCTCAGCACTGCTCCTATAAGATAGGGTGATGATGCAAACCAGCCAGCAGAGGCGATCATGCTTCTCTCCAGCAACTCCAATCTGGGCACAGGACATCATCCCTGCCTGGCAGCAGCTTGGCGTCGGCGAGTACCTCGTGACGATCCGCATCGGCACACCAAGAATCGACCAGGTCGTGAACTTCGATAACGACAACCACCTCACATGGATCTAGTGCCTCTCGTGCACCTCTCGGCATCGGAACACCGACACCGGCATCGGCATCAAGAACTGACCAATTCGTCGAACATGAGCACATGCACATTCAACATGACGTACATGGACGAGTCCTTCACTTACGACGGTTCCCAACTTCGCCACATCTCCACACCGGCCTTCGATGGCATTACCGAGTTTCTTGGCCTTTGCAACTCTGCAGATTCTGTGCTTTCTTTACTGGCGAGAGGGAGGCAGAGATAAGACATGGTCTGTGGAAGAGAAGGGGAAGGAAATGGAGGAACAGAGAGTGGGTGGAGACAAAGCGTGTGGAAGATGTAGTGGAGTGGGTAGTTTTAAATTTTTAACGGCTCTCCTCAAGGAGTAGGCGAGAGGCCGTTTATGACTAATTTGAATTTGTAATTATTATTTCATGATTTTGTGATTCTTTTGAATTTATAATTATTACTTTATTATTTTAAATTCGTAATTACTATTTTATTGAGAAAATATAATCATTAAGACGGTGTATGCAACCCTAGGAAAAAAGAATTAAGACGGTATATCGCAATTTTCAGCGACAATTGTTATAAATTATAGTGATAAAGTGATATTTGGCAATGCTTGTTGTGAATTTCATTTATAAGTCTTTTCGCAATCGATAATGTTTGGTCTCTACTGGTTGCATGAACAATATAATGACGTATTATTTGTTAGGAACATCAGTGGAAAATGTGAATTTGCAATATGTAATATTAATTCGTATCACATATTTGAAATCACAACATAACTGACGGTGTCAAAAGTACTCGATGTTGTAGATACAATTTTTTAACAACGGCTTCATTCGAATACAGAGTTGTAGCTCTGAAAACGAAGAAGATAATTATGACAGGAATAAACTACAACACCGATGACATAACTAAAATGAAAGTATAATGCATACTCGACAACATTCTTAACAATCGGCATATCACCCAGAAAAATAAATGCTTCGGGAAGTCGATCTGCTTAGAACCGGCATTCACGACACAACCAACTACATGACATTTGTGTTGCTCATGCACTCTAACTTCAAATCCTGCTTCTACTTTTGTAGATTTAAAGATATCTAATTAAAGATATGGTAATTATGTGACTTTGTATTCAAGCATGGATTTAAGCTCGAGAATTCGTATTGTGCCTCTCTCTTCATACTCTCAAGGCAATTCAACAAAGAGTTGTCCGAGGGACTTGTTTCTAGCTTACATTCTTCTCGTGATCTTTTTTGTGGCTTAAATTCTCGATCATCTATTGCTTTTCCTAATGTTTCGATGGGTTCACATATCAGACTCCGTCCTAAATATTCCATTGCGTACATAGAACATATGATCCTCATCTCCGCCGCCATTCCAAGAACTTGAAGGTGGAATGGAAGGCCTTACTACACAACTCACATTGATATTCGACATTAGCCCATCATTTGCAGGAGGGCCCTCGTCCATCGTGATTTTGCGTTCCCGTCAAGCTGTTTCTTGGAATCTCTGTTGCCTCTTATTGGTGTCGAGTTCCGTGAGGAGGAGGTTCGTGATCGTCTCATCCATCGGAGGGCCTTTCAAGGACCGAGAAAGTAACTAAAGCAGGGGATCTCGCAAGGGAGTTTATATCTGTTGTCGTAACATGATGATCCTCGAAGTGGTCTTTCCCTCGTGTCTGATAAAATGGGTGATCATCTTAGGTGAAGATAGCTCGGATCTTCAACACATACTGATGGGTTTTAAAATACATTCGACGAAAAATGTGGTGATCCCACATGCCTTGATGAGGGTTCCAATGACTGTTAAAAAAGTACTATACCATAATACGCATTCGACCCTATTGGTTACAGATTTAGTCGCACAAATGCTCATCAAGGGGATCTCAGGTGTAGGGTCTAATGAAGGGCCAGTCTCAGAGTCATAGCCGCGGCTGCTACAAGCTCAGGTTTGAAAGGTGGGATATGGAAGCTCTCACTGGTTCGCACAGCTGAGGCAGGCTGGCCAGCGAGAAAGCCCTCGATTTGGGCAGAAAAAGTCTGCTGGAATTCCCGGTTGGTTTTGATGAGGTTTGGTTTGAGATTGATTCGACCTTTGACTAGTTCCCTGACCTCAGGGCGTAGTCATCCCCGGTCATCTAGGTGTATATCAGAATGGACTGGGACAAAACGGGAGTCAGCGACTCCTAAAAGTGAAGTTTAGGGTTAGAGGAAAATGATTTTTTTTATTTGATTTGAGAAATAAAAATTCGGCTAATGGAAGGAGAATACGCGAGGTCAATCAACCTTGGAAACTCAAGAGAATTGACGATGCTCGAACTCGCAAAGGTGGTGCAACTATAGATCGACTTGAATGCGAAGATGGTGTTCAAGGAAACATTGTCGGATCTAGAGCTCGACATTGCGTAGGTTCCGATGCCGCTCCCCCATCCCTGTGGCAACAAAGCTAAGTCGGAGATGGTTCTTCAATGATCGATTATGTTGCAGTAGTGACATGTCAACTGGAGCGATTCAGATCATGATTTTTTTTGCCCGAAATGTAAGCCCTAACTGAGAAACCTACCAGAGGAGAGTTAGCAGGGATAGGTGGGAGAAGCAACGGTCAAGTGGGTGATGTGTCAACTGCACACATCGAAGCAGGCGAAGGCGAAGCTGGTGCGGCGGTGGGCAACGTCGAGTTGGGGAGGGGGCAGAGGGGAGGGTTGTCGGTGGTCACCCTTGGGTGATTTGGATAATTTCTTATTTTCATCGAGGATAGATACAGAATGATCGTTAGAGACAGGAGGTTAAAAACGAAATTTTAGCGTTACAAATTATTGCCTTATGCATTTGCATTTTTATATGTAACTAAATACAGATTCGTGAGCTGCCTGGGAAGGCAAAATTTATGTACATCTAAAATCAACGTAAAGATTCATATAATTGCTCATTGATAAAATTCTGTTAAATTGTGAAGGTCATATAAGATTGGTCGATATTTACTTTATTTTTATTTGCTAATTTTACATTTGACATTTTTAAAACCAACATGGACGATGGATTTAAATATATTTGCAATCATAATTACATGAACAATTAAGAGTCGTCAATTTTAATGTAATAACTCCATAAAAAATCAATCTTATTAAATAAAACATGTTTATTGCCTTGATCTTCATTATTTAATGGAAAGTTTCGGGGGACAAGAGTGCAAATAATCCAGACAAATTCATGTGCTAGACCACGTGCGTTGCACATATGAGAAGCCGTTAGGTAGTGGACTAAGCAGTGCAGATATCCCTATAAATGTCCAAACTTTATGGCAATGTTTTGATTGTTTACCCTCCAAACTCCATCCCTTCTCTCACTTTACATTATATAAAACATTTCTCTTTCATCTATTCAGTAAAAAAATAACATATTATATCATCATATCATTTAAAAAGTATAAATTATTCACCTTCTACTCACTTTTCCAAACTTTAATACAATCACATCACAATAACAAGTCACTTTTCCAAACTCCAATACAATCACATCACAACAAACCACTCAACACAAAACCGTCTATCCAAACGCCAAACAAAAAAAAACAGGCTTCCCTCTCCCAATTTACCTCGGAGTAACCCTGCAACCAAACACAACCTATGTGTTTGTCATGTGATGTGTAATTGGGGACTTTTTACGGATATGCTAATATGCGGAGGATTGAGTGTGTAATATCATCAATAGTTGACGTGCAGTCCTAACGGGCGGTGGAAAACGATCGAAGAGCATCGAGGCTCCTAATGTGGTGCCACATGGTGCGTTGGATTCGACAATGATCGAACGACTATCCTACAGCTTGATTTTGTCTATAGTGAGATGATCGGATGGCCATGGTTCAATCGGACGTCCTTTAAGATATAGTAATAGAAATGACATGTTTATTTTTTATGCGTTCAAATCCATTATTTATTTCATTCATAAATTTATGTCATGCATTCAAATCCATTATTCATATCATCTTTATTTATGTTAGAGAAAAATATGATTGCTCCATCTTATTTTTCTACTATTTTTTTTATTTTTAAAAATTCCGTCATATATTTTCATCACTATATCTCTCTAATATGTTATTCCAATTTTATCAGAAATAAAGATCCATATGCCCTTCACCCAGAACATGCAATTTTAACGATCTTAGAATTGTTGTAATCGATCAGTTATGTATGAAGGACATATGATATGAGTCTTTGTTTCTGATGAAATTGGAATGACATATCAGAAGGGTGTAATGATGAAAATATGTGACGGGATTTTAAAAAAAAATAGGAGAAAAATACGACGGGAACAATCCCATTTTTCTCATAACATAAACTCTAATTTCGAAATCTGTGTATTCTCCGGCATTGATTTTGAATTTTTTAAATAATTAGTTATTGATTTATCTGTTTTTCCAAATATAATGCATGTGTAACTTCATTACTTCAGGTGAATATACTTATTAAAAAATTCTGTTGGTGCCTATTTAGCTTAGTTGATCATTAGTCTATGTAGTTTTTCTTGGTCTATGCAAATTTTTCTTCTTTTGCACTGGACCGAATAATACATGATAATGTGCATGAAATATTTATTTATATATAAATAGGACACCAGGATATTAATGTAAAAAGCGCAAATTAAAATGGAATTTGCAAATATAGATTATTGCATGTTCATCTTCCAATTTGAAATAAAACAAATAATGGATACAATTATACTCATTAAAACTGGTTTTTTTATCAAGGGTGGCCTTTCTAGCTTCAACAATATCAGTATGTCCCCTTCCTTTTTACATTATCAAATGTGTCCCTACTTTCTTACAAAATTTACAATTCTGCCTTTTTTTAAGGTAAAGTAGTAGCGTGACTGATATTACAATGGGGGTGAACTGTGAATATTGTAGGAATATAAGGACACAATTGATATTACAAAAAAGAGAAGGGTGTTATGGATATTGTAGATGCTAAGAAGGGCACACACGATAAAAACCCTTAAAAAATCCTTCGCTCTCTTCTTTGTTGTCTCCAGTGTTGCACTTCATTCATTATATGTATGTATGTGTAATGCATTGTAGATTTTAGCCAAAGCATTTACAACACGACCCAAATAAATATCACCCACCTGTACATGAGTCTTGTTGCTTTTACAGAACTTCCCTCCTGTATCATCAAACCATCACTCATTAATACAACATCGACATTATTTGATTCCAAATTCAGAGTAATACCCAACGTACCTCTTTAAATTCTACTAGTCCACCCGTCATTACTTCATCAAGACCATGAATACGAGCAATGTCATCACTCACTTGAAGTACGGTACCGGTATCACGACCTTTACTTTTCTATTATATTTATGATGGCTTCAGAATATTACGCTTATTGGGATCAAAGGATGTTAAAAATTTAAATTATTTGAAAACTCAATCCTCGTTAAATTCCTACTTACGGAAAATGTATGAACATTAGATATAAGCTCTTCCACCTCCTCCAAGACAAATTTTTTTGGGAAAATATCTACTACTAGAGGAGATTCTAGAATGTAAAGTGGTGTATGAGTATATGGATATTTTTCCTAATATCAATAAAAATCTGGTTGTAAAAAGTTTTTAAAGTTGTCTATCAAAGAATATCTCCTTCCAAATAAAGGTCCTTAATTACCTAGAATGTCTTATATGGACAACACCAACAAGAATTTGCATGTCCAAAAAAATCTTAAGTTTTGGATTTCATAAATAAAATTATGAAAATTTTATTAATATATAGTTTTTTTGCATGTCCAAAAAATCTTAAGTTTTGGATTTCATAAATAAAATTATGAAAATTTTATTAATATATAGTTTTTTGTCGATGTGTGCTCTTAAATTATGCAATATCAGTTATGCTTCTCATTTTTTACAATATCAGTTACTTTCTTGAACAATTAACAACTGTGTCTCGTCGAGTTATTTTCTGTCAATCCCCTTCCCAAACGGACATTTATCTCAAGGTACAAATGCGATTGGAAAGAAAAAAGATGAGGTGAAAGTGTAATTTTCCACAAATTGCAAGGGAGCAACTATAAGAATTTTTTTACTAAACCATAGAGTTTGATCTCATGTTTCAACTTGATTCCACTCTCTGAGAAAGCCTGAAACCATATATACTAAATTACACATAGAACACACACACATGATCGCTATAACTCAAGCAGATGGGATTGTTTAGTTCTCCACGCTTTAGCTTGGGTTCTGACATGGATGATGGGCAAAAAAAATCTATTTCTTCTATTCGAATTAGAATCTCAAATAGTGTCAAATTATGGAGTAGATCTTATTAAGCTCATCTAGGTTGTGGGAAGGCATTTGCCTGATGTTGTTTGGCCAACCCTCGACTATCTTATTAAAGCCGCCATAGTTCGTTCATTTGATCAAATGAATCAATAGAAATGGTGGTATTGCTTGGAGTAGGAATTGCTTTGACCTTGGTCTTCTAAACAAGGGGGTCCGCAAGTCGACTATCCCTTCCCTAAAAGCACGCATTGTGGGCAAGGCTTCCATTCCAAGGTCGAAAGTTTAGTTTATCTCACTAGTAGCAAAAACTAACAAAAGGGCACACACGATAATATTGTAAGAAAATAGGGACGCAACTGATATTACAAAAAAAGGAGGGACATAACTAATATCGCAAAATCTAAGAGGGGTACAATGGTAAAAAACCCCGCAATATTTTCCGATTCAATTTCATTTACTTTACTTATAAGTTACTCCAATTACTCTTAGTCAATATTTTGTGGGCACTCTCTTACCTTGTTGGGGAACAAGTTATGAGAGTGCCTACAAAAAGGATGCGAAAATGTGGAACGAAGACCATGAGCGAAATAACAAAGATGAAGAACCTCCTCGAACAAGTGAGCAAGCAAATCACAAACAACAATCAACCACAACGCACATAAAATTTTTTATCATGGAAACCCCAAAAATAGCTTGGGAGAAAACTGCGAGCCCACATGACCCAAACCACTACACTATAACTATAATACAGTTGTTCTTCACAAAGATTACACAAGCCAATACCTTCTTATTGGTTTATCAACCAAATAAACACCACCAACATGATAAAAGATGGAGATAAAGATTTTCACCAAGGAAGGATAATCAAATCCATAACTCTTCTCCAAAAAGAAGCGTGTCGTTACACCATGTAGCTTCTCCTATGTTTTAACACACGCCAAGAACTATCGAAGCAAGATGGAAGGGCCAAAGAGCATTTTTGCAGCCTCTACAATATTGCGAAGTGAAGTTAGGGCACAAGATATGAAGACCTAGCTCTCCTTTGCAGTATTATCTCGAAAGGTAATGTGTTCTTGCTCTCTGTAGATCAGAGAAATGGGTTGGAGGAAATCCCAAGACAAGTGTGGGGCCCTCTTACCTATTGTAGCAATTGTTTGGTTGGAGAATAGGTCCTAGAATAAGGGGCCAATTCTCCTCCCGACACAGTTCCCAGTGGTACGACTATTCCCCATTATTCCATCTTATTTCACTCTTATTCCTATCTTTATCCCACCTTATCTACCTTTATTTCACCTTATTCTCCTTATTCCTATCCTTCAGCCGAACAAAGAATAGACCCTTATTCTCCTTATTTCCCATCCTTATTCCTGCTTATTCCTGAACCGAACGCACCCTAAGTGAATATCAGCTCACTTTATTAAGCGCTAGAAATTAAGTCCAGCACGATCTGTCCACGATATGCTATGGATGTGAGCGTCATAGCAGGTCAGCTGTCGTGCCTATTGTGTGCCTTCTACTGTCAACCCCACCCGCTACAACGCATACTACTATCATCCCCGCTTGCTACTGCTAGAGTGTCATAGTAGGTCACCTATATTGTGCATCACCTGTTGCCACTAGTGACATATGCTGCATCACATACTGCCATCAGCTCACGCTCTCGTAAGCACCGTCAACATGCCGTAAGGGTTCGTTCGGTTCGGGAATAAGCAGGAATAAGGATGGGGAATAAGGAGAATAAGGGTCTATTCTTTGTTCGGCTGGAGGATATGAATAAGGAGAATAAGGTGAAATAAAGGTAGGTAAGGTGGGATGAAGATAGGAATAAGAGTGAAATAAGATAGAATAATGTGGAATAGTCGTACCACTGAGAACATATCGGGAGGAGAATTGACCCCTTATTTCTGGGTTTATTCTCCAACCAAACAGAGCCTAAGGAGATGATTCCCTCCATCCTTCATGCTACAATTGTTTTTGCTTATGGATCATGCCATTATATTTTTTTGTCTTTCTTTTTAGAAATAGAGACATTTTCTTTCCCTTGGGGTTGGACCAGTTGTAATAAATACTTAACCCACTTTCTACACTTGTTTATTTTTGTTATGCAGGCTCGTGTTGGATCCTTTAAACTTTCTATGTTACTAGTAGACTACGAGCTCTTTTTGTTGAAATGAACTTCGGATTTAAAAAAAACAAACCCTAATAAATTACATGATGGCCATTGCAATCTCAGTTACTCCTACGCTACGATAGTTGAAAATCGGCATATGTATTAAATAGAGTATGATCGTAGGGTTCATGATGTAATTACAAACAAAATACGCCAAAGGATTCGGACAATTTTGGAAGAAGCCAAAGAATTAATCGTTGCTATCCATCTCTCAATGAATTATTACTCATTGCCATTTTCGTTGCTATAAAAGACGTTGTTACAAATTTAACAATGGGAATTCTCCATTGGGAAATGAGATATAGCAAGAAATTATTATGCGTTGGCAAATGAGAAATAACAACGGATAATTTCCGTTGATGAATGAGAAGTAGCAACGTATAATTATCCATTAAGAAGGAAGGAGAAATATCAACCGATAGATTCATTGGCAAATGAAGATAGCAATGGATAATTTGCTCTCGGAATGAGAATGCATAATGATAAATTAAAAACTATCCGAAGCAATTTCTGAAAATAAAAGTAAAAAGACCAAATGTATAGGAATAAATTAATAAGTAAACAATTAGACCAGATTCGTTTGGAGAATAAATACTAGAATAAGCGGTCAATTCAATACCTGACATGAATCCTAAGAGTACGACTATTCCCATCCACGTCACATTATTTCACCTTATTCCACTCTTATTCATATCCAGGAATAAGGGGTCGATTCTCCTCCCGACACGATTTCCACGTGTACGACTATTCCTAATTATTCTATCTTATTTCACCATTATTCATATCTTTATCCCACTACCTACTCTTATTTCATCTTATTGTCCTTATTTTTCAATCGAAGGAGAATAGACTCTTATTCTCTTTATTCCACATCTTTTTCATACTTATTCCTGAACCAAATAGTCAATATCTTTCCAACCGAACACAAAATCTATACATATCTTAAAGCCCGTCAAGGGCATTACAAATATAATTTCAATTGCAGTCAATGGACAAAAATGTCATTTCAATTAACTTTAATGGTCGTGGCAACGTTGGAACTATCCACCTGTAGAGTTATCTTCTGCCCACTTTCCTCATCGTCCGAGAACGCCCATCACCCTTTGCCCTCTGCCACCTCACTGATATCCATGACAACACTTGCGTCCAACTCCACGCTAAGCACCGACGCATCTGCCTTGGATGAGGATGAGGACCGAATCATAGGACGAGGAAGCCTGGCAATTGGAAGGCCAGCAGGAGGACGAGGAGGAGGATGAGTCCGAATATGAGACGGACTTGGATGATGACCGGCTCAGTGGCATTGCGATCATGAAGTCCACGTTCGTTCCAAAGACGAATCGGGACATGAAAGGCAGAAATGGCATGTGCTAAGTTAAATGCCGTCACTTCCGCCTACTCTCATCTTTTCTCCTCTGGATGCCCTAGTTGTTGTTCTACTGCCATCTCCCCGACAGCCCAGTACACCGAAATGAAGCCTCGCAATGCTTATGCGTAGTGACATCCCTTATTGATCTCTGTCCACTCAAAACATTCCTGGGGAATCTTGTTTTATAGGGCTTCATTTGGTTGTGAGATGTATGGTAAAGATTCAAGAAACATGAGATAAATGCAAATTACCTCATGGATTTTCATATCAGAGATCATGACGGGAGTATGTATTTGTTACATACCATTTGTGACTATGCATTGTGATTTTGATTCAGGTTTTATCCTATGGATATGGTTTTGCACAAAACCTTTCAATATAAAGACTAGTTTATTCATCACAAGCGGGCACACGCACACACCATGATCCAATGTTAAAATCCATACTATCACTAATGCACTCACACGTGCGCCGGCACACGCACTGTAATTGGATCTATAATTCTGCATCATCTGGGTTCTGCTCCTACATAACCAGGTCAAGAAGGATCTGTATAAAATGTCTTCGATCATGATTTGGTGCGGGAGGTTATGTCATAATCAACACATGGAGGAAATAGGATCAATAAGATTCGAGAATCCATTAAAAATGTTAGATAAAATATCTAACGTTATCTTCATAGAGTTTCTGCTGCCAATTTTTATTCCGGAAAACGTACAAAGGCATCTCTTAATTATTACAGTAGACATCGAGAAACATGTTCCCAACATCTATATTCAATATCTTAAATATCGAATATCTTTTTATGAAGTTTGTCCTCCATATTCTTACAGAATCAGCGGGAGATATCTCCTCACACATATAGGGTTCTTTGATGAGTACAAAGGTGATTCCCTCTCTTTTTTTCACCTTTCCTTGATTACTGTTGGGATTTGTAGAAATTGCTATATTCTTGAGATTGATGAGTTATGCTCAGTAAATCCAGTTAAATGGTTTGAGGGATTTTGGTGCATCTGGTGATTTTTTTCTCTTCTACAGTTAAAATCCATTCAAAAGATGAGATGGAAGATGTTGTTTTTCTTTTAAAATCGACGAGCTGTTACCTTGAATGTTGGTAACTTGGGAACAGGGCGGATACTGTGAACTTGAACCTATCAATTGTAAATATAACAATTTTAGTTCTAGTTGTTATCTAGATTGTATCTATATGGATTTCACCATCACCTTTTGTTATATTCATTAGTGGAGTTTCCATTGACATGACCATTGCCTTGGTAAAGTAGGCCACATTAATATCGAGTTGAGAAGACGACAATTTTTAGAATATTTTCTCAATACATGCATGTTTTTGGATTCTTGGATATAAAAAGCCAAAAAATTTGCGATCTTAAATAAATCACGCTTATACTATTGATCTAGAAAACCTCTCTTGATCAATTTTTCGTTGTTAAAATTATTCTAACAAAGGTATGTGAGGATTGGAGATGGGTGATGCTCTCTAATGGTCAAGATACAAAACATTGTGTACATGTAAAAGACACGGATGCCTGGAAAGAAAAAAATATAGAAGTCAACAAGTAATCAATTTTGTTTCTAGAAGCAAGGAAGAGGACCAAGTTTCCCCTGATTGTTGCGATCCATGATGTTGTCAACATCCTTTTCCGCTTGCTTGAAGCCCATGCTATTGCGATTTTTGAACTTAGATGAAGTTGCTATGGAGAGGGTAAATGACAGCTCATCATTCTCGGAGGGGGAACGGATCGTCTGTTGCAGTCGGGAGGGCAATAGAGTCTGTTGTAAGAGTGTGCGCCGCTTGATCTTGATCGAACGATTCACATGATTTAGCATTTTTTGTGGCTCGTACCGTGCAAAATTGTTCGAACCAGTCGATCGTGATCGAGTTGCTCACGCGACCGCAACAGGCACAACACCACAATAGAGGATCCTCTCTTTCTCAGAGGTTCTTGATTCTTGGGAATCCATACTGGTATTTTTGTAAGCCTCCTTAAACTCTTTCCTGATTGTATTATAACGAAAAAGTACATGTTTACTTATCATAATTTGCAGATAAAAAGGATATGAACAATTTTGTTTTTTAAAACTATCTTTTCCATGAGCCTAATGCTTAAGATTTAATGGAGAAGTGTTGTATATATTAAAGATCCTGACCATCTTACTTTTTAAATATAAAAATCTTAATTTGATATAGATGTATATATTAAAAAAGGCAAAACCTTCCAGAAGGATTGTTTTTAAATGAAGTTTACAGCTATACAAAATTATCACCAAAAAGAAATTTATAAATAGTCTGCAGCGGCAAGAAATCCCATTCAAAAAACACTTCGAATATACAAAGAGAAAGATAAACCGGGTAACCCGATTGCCAAACGAGCTCTTGGAATACACCCAAGTGTTTCCACTAGACAGTGTGAGAGTGAACACATGAGATTCTATACTAAACTTATGGATCGCCACTCACTTATCCAACTACTCGGTCCTTCACTTTCCTCACAACATTGATGTCTTTCCAATTTGAGGTAAATGCTAAATTTGATCCCATAGTGTGTTGCAAAGGGATTTGGGATTTACTTTGTGGTTCAATTTTCGAACTCCTTTTTTGTTGTAAAATTGGATCTTATATGATCCAAAATTCCATTTTCATTTTATAATAAATGTAGCGGCTCCTGCAACTCTCATCATTCTTGTTTCTAACTACTCCAATCTTATCAAAGGAATGTATACATGTTTTAATGTCAAGACACAACCCGAAGAATGAAGTGGGAATGGTACACTACTGTTGCAAAATAGTATTAAAAATCTTGTCATTCATGTGACTGTATATATTAGATATCTAATGTGATATAATCCCATATCTTTGTATTTTTCCTTTTCTGCAATATCACAAATTAGTTGTAAATTCACAATGATGCACCGACTTGGTCAAATTTTGTCTTTCATGAGGACATGGTCAGAAAAAACATAGTCATAATAATACTCTCAAAGGACTAGTCACAAAGAGGTCAAATGTCCGTGTCCTTCACAATGATAAGCAAACTTTTTCTAATATGCTTAATGTTAGATTTAAAGTCAATTTCTTCTTTTCATGTGAAAGGGTTTTTATCAGTTGTGCCCCTCTGAGATGTTGCAATTTCAGTTACGCCCCTCCCTTTTTGGGAATATTAGTTGTGCCCCCAACTTCTTGTTGGTCTATACTTGTGCCCCTCGGGTTAGTGGTCGTCCATATCCAACACGAATGGACGTTAAATTTGAGGATATAATAGCAATTTAAATAAAAAAGGCGGAAAAGGTCATTTTCTGACCCTCTTCTTCCTTCTTCCCCATCCTCTTCCTCCCCTTCTCTTCCTCCTACCCATCATCCTGCTCCTCCACCGCCTCCTCCCCCCAGCCCTGAGTCCTTCCTCCACCCCGAGCTCCTCCCCCCGCCCTCGCGCCGCCTCCTTCGCCCCGAGCTTCCCCTCTGCCACTTGCCTTCCCCGCGCCTCCACTTGCCCCTTCCTCCCTGCTCCCAGGTCCTCCCCTCCAACCCCCAGCCCCAGTCCTGAGCTTCCCCCACCTTGCACCCCCTCCCCACGCGCCTCCCCCTTCCCTCACGCCTCCCCCTGCCCCTGCCCTCAGGTCCTCCTAGTAGCTGCCCCCCTTCCTCCCCCTTCCCCCATGCCCTCCCTCCGCCTCAAGGTCCTCCCACATGGGGCTCCGTATGGAAGGTGTGGTCGCCATGAGCGTTACCGTCTGCCCCCTAGAGCTGCTTGATAACGATGATTGTGCCATCCTCGAGCACCTTGCGGAAGACAGTGGAGTGGAGCCACAACCGTCAACAGAGAGGAAACCGTCAATGGCGCAAGCAATCACTTCGAGCTTGAAGCGTACAGGGACTCCGACAACCTTGCGTAGGAAGCTGTAGTCACTTGATGGTGCCTTGCACCGTCGAGCGTTGCCCGACGCTTCATGGAGAGATAGTGGCGCTGGCCGAACGAGTAGAACTAGAGGAGAAGGAAGACGAAGACAACGAAAGTGGCGGTGATGCAGAAAGTGGTCGAGGCAAGGAACGTGCGAGAGGTGGGCCTCAGGCAGTAGCCGAGCACGACCATGGTGTTAATGAGGGAGAGCACCAGTGATGTCGATATGATCTTTGCCTTGTTTGGATTCATGCAGGCTTTTTTCGGATATACCCCTCTTAATTTTATCATAGTTTGATTAAACTATGGTTAAGTTCAACTCAGTTACAGTTAAAGTAACGGAGGGGCAACACAAGTGATAGAACGATAAAATATCAGGGGCACAGCTGTTATTCCCAAAAAGGAAGGAGCATAACTAAAATTGTAATATCTTAGAGGGACACAACTGATAAAAACCCTATATGAAATATACAAATCTATGTACATATATAACAATATATGTGTAAAAGATGATTTATATGTTTAAAATAATTAAAAAAATAAAAATTGGCTAGTGATTGACTAAATCCGATTAGTCGCCTAGATGTTGATAAATCCTTAGTCAATAACCTTGTCAATCGGGTACTGACTACCGCTTTCTGCAATCTTAGCCTCACTACCTTAGGACCACCTTGACCTTCTGAGGCACATGCCTTGTCAAAACTAGTTGGGACGTTACGCCTCGACCTCCTTGATCGCCTCAAGCCTAAAAAACCATGCCTCGACCTCCTCGAGGCTAAAAAGCCATGCCTTGACTTCGTCTATTGCCTTAAGGCTACTCTTTCCATATCATGTGTAGACATCTCCAACATGCCTCCAATAGCTCCACACAATGCACCAATAACACAAGGTCAAGAATGATAAGTGCTTTTGGGAGACGAAGAAGGATAGGAGGGGGGGGGTAATGAAAGGGACTGTACTCATAGTTAGATTGTTGTGAAGTTAGATATATGGTAAGATTATTTTCAAGGTTAGGTTCTTTTGGGGTTACATTGTCGAGGATGACATATGTATAAGATGAAGTATGTTTATGAGGATTATGATGTAAATACGAAGTATGTAGAGGCTATGGTGTAATCATGATAGCTTATCTCATATTGATATTAAAAACAGGGGGCATCCCCTCTTCAAAATGAAATATAGTAAATATTGTCACTATTATTATATTCTAATTAGAAGGTGGGGTTGCAAATTGGATGGTGGCATTTTGGCCCATAGGTTCATTTGTCTCCCTCATTTCCCAATAGCTGAGTTAACTCATCATCGTTGTTCAGCTTAGTTGAACTTAAACCTTTGTAAAACATATACAATAATGTTGAGAGATATCTATGACAACCCCTTTTGAGGTATACTTGTCTTTCGTCCTTGAGTTTGACTCTGGCAAGATCTCAAATTTCACCAAATTTTGGCCGAATTTCTCTGGAATTTCTACTTCTCTAGGTCAGTAGAATCGAAAAGTTACCTTATTCCTTTTTCTAGGAATTTGATGAAATGTCTGCGAGATTGCATGTTGTTTTGATGAAGAGATAAAATTAAGGGAATCTACTCTTTACTTTCATCAAAAACTGCCTATATCAATGAATTTTCTTCGATTTCTCCTATGATGTTTTGAGTTCTTAGATAGGTTTATATTGTTTGAAAATGATCCTTAGTACATTTAGTTTGTTCCAAAATTGTAAATCTAAATTGAAACGAAGCTAATTAGAAATAAGTTTGAACAGTTGAATTCAAATTTTATTTGAAGAGTTTTATATTTTTTGTTCTTTCTTTATTATAATATATACATTGTTTAGTAGTTATTGCATGTGTCACCTCAATTCTGGGTGAAGAGGTGATTATCATGCCTTTTGTTTCTAATTCAGAATCTAGTTTTGACTTTAAGTTGCACATTGGTACTACATATCAATAATTCTGGTGATTATGATTATTGCTTTTAAAAATGTGTCTCGAGGCGTTGAGCCATACGCCTCGAGGCATTTTTCAAGGAATAACGCCTCGAGGCTATAGCCTCATGTAGCCTTAGTGAGATGTGCGCCTCGAGGCTTATGAGACGTTGCCTCATGTATGAGCTGATCTTTTTTTTTCTACAATATTATTTCCTTTTCTTTTTGATTGTGAGGTTTTCATCTTTCGTAGACAAGTATTTTCAAGTCCTTAGCTCACGATTTACTAAAATACATTTTTTTAATTTATTAACATATTAAGCTTATTTTTACTTCGTTGCGTATGTTCTTTATAAATCAACATGAACAAAAAATGAGTCCTGAATACTTAAATCTAATGCCTCTAATCTTTAGTATAAATCAAGTATAAATACTTTCTTTATTAAAATGTTTGGATGCAAGTTCCTTACTTTGACGTAAATTTAGAAAAGTATATTTTTGTAAACATGTCACATCTTTTTCTATTCTGTCGGGACTAAATTAACACACATCAAAGCATGTGTGAACAAAGATGGTCATAACAAGAAATATTCAAGTATTTTACCCCCTAATCTTATGATAAAGTAAAAAGTGATCATTGATTCACTGCTTACTCTCTTATCCTTATCAATTGAATGACACACTTATCTCACCTAATTTGAAAAATGGTGTGTTACATCTAGTCCCTTTAGTCAAATTTTATTTAAAAATTTAAAACGGAGAGTTACCCATTATTGGGCTTGCATATCCATATTTACTTGACTCCTTACAGATCTAGAGTCCAAAAAAAGAGTTACATAACAACTTGGATGTTTGAACCATAGTGTTAGCCTTGAAATATCTTGGATTTATTATTTAATCATCACTATTTAATTTCTAGAACTTGAAAATTGTAATTATGATCGATTAATATGTTATATGAAAATTTTCTTTTATGAGTGAGGCTTTTGTCTCGATATGCGCAATACCGAAAAAACACCTCGATACACCTCACACTTTTTAAAACCTCGATTATGATGATAATATTACTTCAAAATTTACATTTACACCTCTATTTTACAAACACATGTGTATTATGTATTCAATTTTATAATTTAGTCATTTCCACGATCTCCAGTCGATCTCAGCAAAATTTACGGAGATTTCTCTTTCCAGACTTTCGCAAAATGAAATCAAAATCTGAAATTTAAAACTTTGTTCTCCAGTGTAACCTTACCCTATAGCTGTATAGGGAGGATTGGAGTACCTATTCTCTTTTTTTTAGAATAATGTGATGGACCTCTGATAAAGGCCCATCCAAAGAATTAATTAATCAATGTAAACACAATTTACAAGACCTAGTTTGCTAACAAACATCAAATAATTCTTCTCTTTTAAATGGTATCAGAGTAACCAAACTCCTAGGTCCCCATTTCTCCTCTCTCGACACCATTACTCTCTCCTTGCCCAACCATCTAAACGCCCTTTTGCTCCTCGTGATTAGGGTGGAGCATTGGGTCGGGCCGATTCGAACCCAACCCTGATCCGACCCGTAAAAACCCGGACCCGACCCAAACTCGATGTATATTTGGGCCAGGATCGAGCCCTCATTTATCTTAAATAAGACATTCCGGCCAGGCCCTGCGGAAACCCGAGTTGGCCCGACCCGACCCGCGCCCCACACCTTAGTATAATAATAATAGGATCTTTACATATTGCAATTCACATAGACTTGTATAACACACGCCCTCTCTCCCAATTCCTAAACTTGCACACACGAGAATGCCCTCCCTACAATGCCATCCATTTTACAGCAATTCATCATGTGTCCAGGTGACTTGAATAAGGTCAGAATTTTCATATCTTAGTAAATGGACATGGGGGACAGATAAAACAATCAAGAATAACAAGTTGCCGATAGGGTCTAATATTATTAATGCTCTTAAGAATATAAATAAGATAACAAATATAACACGTTTGGAGAAAGAATGATATCTTATGCTTATGCTTGAAGAAGATAAAATGACGTGAAGAAAAAAAATAACAAAGAGGCCGAAGGAATTGTTTCCATATTTGAAAAAGAATAAGCTTCGGATTCAGATGAGATTGTCGTGTTGCAGGTTACCCTATCAAAATGGAAGAATTTTAATTCAAACAAATAAAGTGAACTATATTGGGGACGGGTCAAGCTCGGCCCGAGCCCGGCCCTGAACCTACAGGCCTTGAGCTGGGCCCGGACGTTCGATTTTCAAAAATATGCGGGCCTCAAACCGGCCCACAGCCCGAAAAAATTGATAGGCCCGGATTGGGCTGGGTAGAGCCAAATGCTCCACCCTACTCGTGATGTTGCCCAATTGCAGCAACATCACCTAATTCTCCTTGGCGACAGCAACGTCACATCATCAGCTGCTATCGCTATCTCTTTTTGGCGCATCAATAACAACCCACAATCAAACTGTGCAACTGTGCCTCAAGGACGTTTGCTGCTTCCTTAGGGCATGTTTGGTTGTTGGGTTGGACTGAGTTGGATTGGGTTGGGATATTCTTGTGAATAGTAAATTGTACCCCTGTGAATAGTAAATTGTGAGGAGGATTGAGAGGGTTGGAAGGAGGGGTACACCGGTGTACCCCAATCCAACCCAGTCCAACCCAGCAACCAAACATGCCCTTAGGCCGTTGTCAATGGATATCTAGAGGTCTGATCGTCATAACTTGGTGATCCCGCAGCTGTGGATCAATGAACTTTATTGAGTTATCTGTTTCTTTTTCAACTCTGTAATTTAATGAAAACAATCGCCACCGCTCAAGGACATATCATAGTTACGAGTGACCCTTGTAAAATTCATATACACGTGGTTTGCTTCTTTGTCTTTGTGCTTGTTTGCTCCTTTTATTTGCAACAAGGGTGGTAGTGGGAGACAATTAAGGTAGAAAGCATCAGAATTTATTGATAGAAGGATGATTAAGACAGCCTACCAATGGTCCGATGATAGTGCAGTGTGCCTACTATTTAAAAGATCATGGTTCAAATCCCTCTTTGTAATGGTTGTGTTAGCTGACAATCAACATACAAATAGTCGGATCTTTCAACATTGATTTGATCAATAATCCATGTAATCGACCCTACTTTTAAAGTGAGGAAAGACTTCACAATTTAAAATTGTTTAAGACATTTGCGACATATGAAAACAACATGAGAATATTAGATAGCGACAGAATCAACCGGTCTTGAGTTACCGTCTTCACCATCATAATAACCTGAACAAAAAAACATCCAAAATGGTTTGACGGCATATAGTCTTAATTTGACATTAAGTAGAACTGTGGGACATGTTCTTAGTCCAACATGTCAAATCCTAAAGGCTGGAAGCTCTTGCCCTTGCCTCCTTCACCTTAAGGCTTCGTTTGGTTGCAAGGTTGGGTTGAGGTACATCGGTGTACCCTTCCCTTCAACCCTCTCAACCCTCCTCACATTTTACTATTCACAGGGGTACCTCAACCCAACCCAACTCAGCAACCAAACATAGAGTAATTGTTGTTCGTCTCTTCTCTTAGGGCCTGTTTGGTTGCTGGGTTGGACTGTGTTGGGTTGGGGTACCCCTGTGAATAGTAAACTGTACCCCTATGAATAGTAAACTGTGAGGAGGATTGAGAGGGTTGGAAGGAGGGGTACACCGGTGTACCCCAATCCATCCCAGTCTAACCCAACAACCAAACAGGCCCTTAGCATTCACGTTTTACGTATATTTTAGCATTCATGTTTTACGTATATTTTAGGTAATTGATATTTGTTGCAATTACAACAACTTCTAGTGCATTCATTAGGTTAGTGTTGTACTCGTGATTTTGTTTTATATTTGATTAATGATTGCATTTCTTTATGTATTTAACTTAAATTACAACATATTAATTTGAATTCGTCCAATTTTATGCTCCATTAGTTTTATAATGTTGAATCTATTTATTTACATATTTTATAGTGCCTTTGTATGCTTGAAATTAGAAATGCCGACGAAAAATAAAGCCACAAAAGATTTGTCTTACAACATTGCTTGTCTTAATATTAAAATTACATTTTTCAATTAAATTGTTTTTTTATGAATGTTTACAGGATGCGCTTGTATGATTTTCAAATTACATTTTCGCTCCTTCTGCATCGCTTAAAATCACACCTCTGCATAGTAGTGCTGTTTAATGTTATGTGCCTCCATGTTAAGCATTTGTTAGTCAAATCATTAGGTATCCCTGTTGGACGAGATAAAGAATGCTGGTTCAACTATTTAGGTATCCCTGTGCCTCCATGTTGGTTCTTTATCTCGTCTACATGGATTCTTGCTTCAATCCTTGTTGAAAGGTTCAACTATTTTTTGCATTGTCTACCTACTACCTAATACAACCCCATAAGAGGGGATTTGAAGCATGGTCTTCTGGGTGGTAGACACACTGTACTAACGCCGGACCATTTAAGTGGGTTGGATGAGATAGTAGTGAAAATATTTATGGTACAAGAAAGAAATATGTGAATTGATTCGAAGTCTCTTTTCCACTTGACCATTCTCTCTTTGAACATCCACAACCACCATTGCGAGCTGCTAGCGTGTTCTAGGTGAACCTGTAGTCTGTCCAAATGCCTCATGCCTTGCAGATTGACCCATGCGCATCCTTGAGCTTAGGTGCAACATCCACATCCAAGCTCGGTTGTCGAGAACAAGTGGTTTCTTGGAGACAATTATGCGGTCATTATCTTGGTAATGGTAGGTCATGTAATGCAAGGTGTTCTTAGGGTTCATTTGGTTGCATGTTAGGCAGGGTTGGGTTGGGGTACTGATGAATCCATGATTCATCATCTTTATTCTTTTATTTTAGCTAAAATCCTTAGTAAAATACATGTACATATTCATTAATTCTCATTATATATCATTCACCATTTATTTGTTAATAGTGTATATTTATCATTCTTTTTAACCAAAATAAAAGAATAAAGCAGAAAAGAAAAAGAAATAAAGAAGGATGTATTTATGGAATAAATGCAGACTGACCCGAACCCCGAAATAAGGTCAAGAATTGACCTGATCGACCATGAATAAAGTAGGGGGAGATAGGGTCCATAACTTATAAAAATCACGAAAACCAAATCTCACCTGTACATATTCATTATTTTCCACCTTGTACATATTTTCACCTATTTTATTTATCAATAAAACAACTTCAAATAAAAATATTTACTTCTTGAAAGCTGTGTGTAATAATGTATACTAATTTATAAAAATATCAGAAAAATTATTTAACCAATAAATAAATAAATAAATACAATGAACCTAAAAAGCCTAAAAGTCCAACTTCCCAGGTTCATAACTATTTATAGAAAACTCCAAATTGACCAAACTCACTTTTAAACTTCATTTTATAATTAATAATATTTATTAAAAATATAAAAAAATCATGGAATAAAATGTGTGAGTTTTGGCGTTTGGACCCCTTTGTATATATGTACATTATGTGTATAAAACTTCTTTATTTTCTATCTATTTATTTATAACTCCAAATAACTTAATTATTTTTCTGAAATGTTCATAAAAATACATAAAAGAATACAAAAATATAATTTAAAAATAATTATGAATAAATACCAATAAATCTCAAAATCTAAAAGCCGTAAAGCCTAACTTCCGAACCTCATAACTAAGCCATATGAACTCTGATTTGAATGTACTCACTTTTGAAGTTCATTTTGTAAAAAATATCTATCAAATAAAAGTGGTTTTACTGAAATCAGAGTTGACATGCAAAAAGTAGGTTTTAGGACCTTATGGGTATACTTGTATATATGTATACATTGTATTTATTTTTATTTATTTATTTTCTTATTTATTTGTGCACATATTGTATTTTTAAATGTTTTGTATGTATTTATTTTAATTATATAAAATAAAAATAAAAATTATAAAATCTGAAAATAATCAAAAATAAAATAAAGTGTGTATCACATAGGTATTTTATACCTATTAATAAAGGTTCTTATTTATTTTACCTTATTTAATTAATTAATTTTATTTATTAAAAATCATCATAAAATTATTTATTAAATTATTAACATTATTTATTTTCATTATTCTTAAATTGAAAACCATTTATTTATCTATTTATTTTATTTATCTCTTATTTAATCTGTTGTTTCGTCCTTTTCCTATTTCGTCCTTTTCTTCCTTCAGCCCAAAATAAATTGCTCGTCGAGGCATTTTCTCCAAATTTTCTAGAGCGCGTCTTTAATCGAATCGAGTTGATTTCTTCACCAAAACAAATAGCGCACAACTCTCATTTTCGCCCAAATAAAATTTCGAATTTCCCGCCTCGTTTTGCGCGCTGAATTTTCATCCAAAAATTGATGTTTCTCATCTTATAAATAAAGCCCCATCTTCTTCCTCCTCCCATCTTTGGCCATTTTCTCCATCTCCAAGGAGCTCCGATCTTCATGAGTGACAGCCGACCTTCGTTGCAGTGAGGAGAGGACGTGAGGGCCTCTGATCCGGTGTTCCATCGCCGTGCTCCGTCTCCGGCGAGCTCGAGCCTCCGGCACCGCCGAGCCGTCGAGGCAACGACCCGAAGCTTCTCGGAGCTTCAGCCCAGGCAATCCACTCTATTTAGGTAATCTTAGACTTGTTTAGTTCTGATTTTGCTCAATTCTCGATCGATTTCATTTGTCGTAGATCCAGATCTGTTCTCCGATTACTGTGATTGGATGACTATCATCTCTGTTTGATACACAACCGCCGCACGATCCGCCTTCATCTCCGATTTCCTGCATATTCTTCTTCTATCTTCCATACCTTCCAGATCCGATCACGGATATCCCATGTTCCAAATCCCCCACCATCGACGGAGCCCCGCTCACCCTTTCTAATCTGTTCTGGACCGAGCCATGTGCTCGAGTCGTTGAGATATTACAGGTTTTGACGCATTGCTGGGAGCAATCTCATAGTCATCGCAGAGGTATGAACATCAACGCCTTCATCTGAGATCGAGTTCGAGAACCTACTGAGAAGTCACCTAAAGATTCGGACCCGGCAAATCGAATATCATGCCATTTCTCTCGGAAATAATACAGTTAATTTGCATACATGAGTCAAAATAACATTTAGATTGCAATAAATTATGTGAGTTGCGTTGATTTTTTTGGCTGAAGTTAATCTAAGGTACGAATCTGATTTGAAATGGAGATTATACAGAAGGGTTTTTGAGATTATCATTTGGTGATTACGGATTCTGCATCCATATTTGAATGATAGATTTACACAGTGCACACCCGTCTTTATTATTGATGCTATTCCTATAAACTTTGACATTATCACATTCGGACGTATTCTCTGCCATTAATTCGGAAATCTAGATTTAACATTAAACAGAGAATTGCGGAGCATGTAACCCCTGTTTGATTTGATTCAAATCGAAAAGAAGTATTTTCATTTGCAGCAGAGGAGTCAAGGAGAGCAGCCGATCTGCCCCTCGTTCAATCGCCCGAGCATTCGAGCAGCATGAAGTGTGTCATCTAATCTGAGTGGAAGAACATCCGAGGACCTCAGCTGCAACATCAAACCCACACGCAAATCGACGCCTGAACTTTCTCTGCCTCCGATCGCGATTATTCGACACGAAACGACAACGTCGACACCTGATTCAAAAGGGGGAAGAACTTTGTTTCTTCCAGTTCTATTGTGAGCCATCCGATCAGTCCCACATCCAGCGACCTTCATCGCGTCGGGTTAGCAGGTCAAGCAGCTGGTCCCGCCGCTTAGACTGGTCACGTGCGCCTCATGCGTACGCAATTTGTTTTGGGTAATTTGCTGCTAACTGTCTGGAAATCTTTGTAATTGCAAATAACATCTTATTCACTTGATTTCACGTGAACTGCAGGTGTCTGTTTTGTGAATTTTATACCATTACCCCTGACTGAGTTCTATATTATACTTGATCATAACTTTGTGGAAATTATAGTCCAGTCCTTGTTGAGTTGCATTTTATTTGGTCTATTACATGAAATAATCATCATTTGTCTCCATAATTCTAAAAAATTAGTATAAGTTCATACAATGTTGCTTTAATTCTCACAAAGTTGGTTTTGCAAATTATTTTCATTTGCTATTTTTAACTATTCAAAAACTCATAAAAACATTGCCTTCCATAAAATAAAAATAAAAACATAAAAACTCACAAAAAATCAAGAATAGCTTGCTTAGATTCCCTCTTTTATTTCATTGCTTGTCTTTGATTAAATTACCCTTGCTTAAATAATTGTTGCCTCCTTGAGTTCGACCCTGGGAGCTACACTAGGTTAATAATTAAATAGCGAAAATCCATCATTTTCTTTTATTGATTTGATGGGGTTTAATAATAATTTTTGAGTCGGTCGGTTTTTCTTTGGGTACAACGACATTCTCCATTAATAAACTAAAACCCAAGTGAGATTTCCAGCTAATCAAAATGGCGCCGTTGTCGGGGAGGTACGGCGAGGGTAGTTAGGTCCTCTTTGCCTTCTGCTCTTGATTTGTGTATATACTTGTTTTTCTTTATTTGTTTGATTTTCCTGCTTCATTTATTTGATATATTTTGCATAATGGTAATCTGACATATCTTTTGTTTCTCTTTTTCTTGCGAGGGCCCGACGAGCGAGGGCGGCATTCCTAGGAGTGCCGGTGCACCCGAGCAAAGCGGAGGCGGCTTGTTTCTCCATCGAGCCGCAGGAGAGCGTAGGAGAAGAGGAGCAGAAGATTTGGAAGATCCTTTGAGGACTTTCAGCATTTTATTCCATTATCATTCTTGTCATAAGTTGTAATAATTTCTAGGACTTTGGACACTTGACAGATTTCGGGGTCTGTTTCGTCAAGTGCCGGTGCACTTGAGGGACCTCACCGTGTTTTGTTTTTATCGCTTTATTTTCTTTTTGTTTCACGTGGATTTTTTTGCTTGAGCCCTAGATTTAGGTTTCCATTTGATTGAGCTAGGTAGCATTAGGTCCAAAGCCCCTAATAAAATATTTGTTCCTATAGAACTCGCTTGGACTTAGATAAATAAATCTGTGCTTCATGATAATAGAAGTTCATGTTTAGGACGGTTCTTGCATTGCATTCATATAGATTAGTTTAAATTTATGCGCGGATCATATTGCATGTAGACTGCTGGAGAAAGGTACGCCTTCTATCTCGTGCATGCATTCATAGATTTCAACACGCATCGGCTTTTCTGTATTCCTCCCTCCGTTTTCTGGACTTAGGAATAAAAAGGAAATTGGAAAATTCGTTAGACGTTTCATTAAAAATATCCAAAAAAATAAAAAAATCAGAAATTTAAAAATTGGGACTGCTAATTGAACTTGACCATAAAATTAAACGTAACTGATTCACTTCATTGTTTTGGGAGAGCAATCCCCTCATTGTATTTGCATTTATTTGTTCACGTACACACAAAGGTTAGTGCCCCAAATCCATAAGCCAACCTAAGTGTTTGTACAACTATTGTTTGATCACCTAACTCTTAAAATTGACAAGATAAAAAAACCGCACATTTGTGGTCCTCACTTCGCGTTGAGTAGGTAAATTGGGGGTTTGCATTGTGTTTGTATGTGATTGGTGTGAGTTGGTTAAAATCATCATCTATAGATCATTAGCAGTCACTTTCTGTATCTCTTCTCATCTTCACTCTATTTTCTTCTCTTTTATTCCTCCCTCCCACCCTTATTTGTCTTCTCCCCTCGTCATTTCTTCTCAAGTCGTGATGATGGATCTATGTTCTCTTCAGCCGGATCTTGAGGCTCTATTTTTTCATCCACATCATTCTCGTTCAACTTCGTATGAGGTCGGAACTCCGATCGACCTCTCTTCTCTTTCTCCTTCTTCCTCCACTCTATTCCCTTATTCTACTGGGCATGCTGAGCTTGTAGTTGACGCCCGCGGAGATCACATTGAGCAGTTGCGAGCTTCAGATGACTTCTATGACGGGATGACAGATGAGCAGCCAGATTATGGAGCACAGTCAGCTTCTACATTGAGTCCCTTCATTCTAGACTTAGAGTTCATTCAGAGACTACCGAAGTTTTCAGGGGAAGTACACGAGGAGCCATATCTTCATCTTTCTGAGTTTGGGGAGTTTTGTGGATCACGATTATATTCAGATATCACTTCTGAGGAGTTTCAGCTTATGACCTTCCCTTTCACACTTCAGGGTAGAGCCAAGAGTTGGCACAGACGGTTGGGGAGGAAGTTTGCTACGTGGGGTGATTTACGGTCATTATTCTTGCAAAGATTCTACCCCCAACGTAGAGCAGATATGATGCGGTCTTTCATCACGGATTTTTCAGTAGACCCCCAGGAGCCATTGCATGATTCGTGGCTGAGGTTTCTTGACCTCTTGAGGAGATTCCCAGATCATGGACTTTTGATGACAGACCTTGTTGAGATATCCACGAGGGGGATGCCCGCTAAGCATATTACACAGGTAGTGACCTGGTGTGGTGGTTCACACTATAGTCCCGACATGGATACACTTCAGACCATCTCGAGAGTACTTTCAGACATCCACCATCACGAGATGCCATAGTCGGGACAACACATGAGGATGTTGCAGTACCAGTAGGGTGTGTCCACTACATGAGGATACAAATTCTACACACCAGCCCGAGGATTTGGATTCTGCAGCACCACAGAGTACAGAGGACATGACCGCTACAATGGAGGTTCTGACCCATAGTCTACTCGAGTTCCCGTTGGTTTTCCAGCTAGAGTTCGAGTCACCCCCAGAGTTTTCAGTCGATGAGTCTTGGATATCAGATCTTCTGATATTCCAGGAGATGGAGGAGCCCCCGTTACTACAGCCATCGATCCAGCCATTTCAGAGCCCAGTCCCGGATGACTCAGCTTTTCTTCTGCAGAGATACTTCTCGAATTCAGATAGATACCAGGACTCAGCCCAGCAGCTACAGCTTGATACATGACTACACTTTAGGATGACTGATATAGAGAGTCCCGTATTCGAGCCTTTTGTCCTCCACTTTGATGTGACAGATACATTTTCTGAGGACCAGATGATAGACAGCATTGCCGCAGAGTGAGGACCAGTTGCAGCCACATTGCCAACCTTCGCGGTGTTGACCAGTACCTTCTCCCACTTCCAGATTGACCAGACACAGACTTCAGATGATGATGCATCCTGGTGCACAGAGTGGGTGCTTGACAACAGCGCAAATGCCCTGATAGATCCTGATCCTCTATTTCTCACCGATAATCTCGCATTCCTCCCCGAGGGTTATCTGCGGGAGAATGCCATACACGATGTGTACTCGGTTTCATTTTCTGAGAGTGTATCTGATCTGTCGGACCACGAAACCGAGTCTTCTGATCCTTCTACTTCTGAGTTGTCTCACCTCGACGATCCTCGCGAGGATGAGCCCATCCTGGAGACATTCGATGATCTGCCTGATCTGCTTCTATTCCATGCATCGGATATCAGTCTTCTTACAGAGTCTCCTGATCTTGACTATCCACACCTTTTTGAAACATTGATTAACGTGGAGGATTCTATAACTGATCCATCCTTCTCCACGTTTGACTTCTTCGGCTCCATACTTCCACTCCACTCTGACCCAGAGCCGACGATTTCGTTTATGCTACCGGATCCCGATCACATACTTCCATATCACTGGCCGGTAGCAGACACCCGCTTGATTGCATACCTGGGTGTCTTACTTTACACTTTGCATTTCGTTGTTGTTCTCATACAGAGACTGCAACGACAGTACGGCATTCGCCTTACCGATGCCGTCCTGAACCTGGATACAGCATTATCCTAGCCTTTGCGCCCAGCTAGGGGCGTAAAAACTAGCGCTTGTTGAGAGGTACCTCAACATTGTACTCTTTTGTATATACGTGTTTTGTCTTAGTTTGATCTTTCTATCTTCCGTTCTTGTTTTCACCCCATGTCTCGCTTAGGATTATCTTTGCTATACTTAGGATATTCTTCATCCTAAGTATAGTGGGGTGGAAACACCGGGTTGTTCGTCTGTTCTGTTCCATCACTTTTGTTGTGTTGCCTATACTTAAGGTTCTTCACCTTAAGTATAGGGGGAGTGATGCCCTCCACATTGTATATATTTGTTGATCTTCTTCATGTCTTTCTACCCCTGTTTTGCTGCCTATACTTAGGAATATTTTACCCTAAGTATAGGGGGGGTAGACCCTGTACATTCTTCACTCGGTTTTCCCTTTGTGTATATACTACTATACTTAGGATTATTTGATCCTAAGTATAGGGGGAAAAGCCGAGGTCCCTTTGATTTTCTATTCTTTCATTTGTCTTTGTATATAGCCTTCCTTTTCACTTCCCTATACTAAGCACGAGTTATGTCTTCTTCATCGCTCTTGACTCTGAGGACATCGTTCGAGCTAAGTATAGGGGGTGTGTGTATATTTCATATATACTTTAGCCATAACTCGTACTTTGTGTGAGTGTGTGAATAAATAAAAATGGCTAAAAACCCATAAAAATTAAAAAAATCCTTGTATATAAAATTCATTTTGCACATACCTATTTATTTATACAAACTATTTTTGTACAAATGATTGTAAAATGATTTGTGTAAAGAATTTGTAAATATTTTCATAACAAAATCTATATAGTACAAAATTTTTGTAAAATGTTTTGAAAACAAAAAGTTTGCAAAAACCTTGTGTAAATGTTTGTAAATATTTTGCGAAACTTCACATTCATGCATACATCCATGTTTTCAAACATTTTTCAAAAATTTTGCATGATTGTAAATATTTGTAAAGTGCACATTTGTAAATAGCATCTTTGTAAATATTTGTATAGTTTTTTCTGGATTATAGTTGACATTTAAACTAGCCTGGAATTAAATTGGGAAATGGAGCTTGATTAAGATCTTAATCCACCTAATTTTAAGAGGAACCTTATAGGGCTTAGGGTTAAGGCTTTTCAGGTCCATAGTGACTTAATTCTTTAAGTCCACTAGGCTATGAGCATATGTCATCTTGATGAGCCTAAGTAGAGCACTTAACAACACACGCATGACTCTCAGAGACAATGGCTTGACTTGCACCGGCACTTCACACATAGCTCTCCACGGATGAGGTGGTGAGGAGGCAGTTTCCTTTGGCTTGGGGTAGCATATGAGGGTAGTACTTCTAGGCGGAACCTCTCTTCTTCTTCTAGTGAAGGAAGTGCGTCTCAACTCGGTCTGGTGGTGATGAAGTCTAAAGACAGAAGTTGTGGGTTGCAATAAATCTTCAAAAGAGGGATAATCTACTGGCTCAAGAGGAAAAACTCCTTATGTATATGCTGCACCATGTAGATATGTTGTAAATATGCACATCAAAAAAAAAGAAGAAGAAAGAAAGAAAAAGAAAAAAATGTGCAAAGAAATAAAAATCCAAAAAAGTGGTGGGTCGGATTGAAAATTTAATAATCCCACCGGAGTGTATATAGTCAATAAAGCAAAGCTTATGTATCGCATGTTCTCATCTCATGAAGCTTGCAGCGGGAGACTTAGCTACACTGGTTGGGCTCCCAGGGATACGTGGCTACACTGGTCACGGTCCATTCTCTTCTTTCCACCTCTTCTTGAGCCGGTTGAACTTGAACTTAGAAGGGAATACCCCGCTCCTCGAGGAAAGAGTTGCTAGACTGAAGAATTAGAGTTACCTTGTTCAGGGAGGTTGTTTCTTTGTCATTTCTGAGGTAGGGAGCTACATATCACTTACACAGTACAAGGAAAGATACATGGTCATTAGAGTTTGCGTATGTAGACTTGTTCTGATCTGGATTATTGAGGAGTCTTGACCATAGAATGGTGGAACTTAGAGGCTGTTGAGTCTTAAACCTAGATCCCAATAAGGTTCCAACAAACTAATAATCCAAAGGTCTGACTGAGCTCCATACTTCAATTTTATGAAGATAAGTTTAATAATCAATATTTTTCCTAAGTTCTTTCCTTTTTCTTTTCTTATTTTCCTTTTTCACTTCTTCTTTGAATAAGTGTTTGCTAAGGGACTAGCAAAGGTAAAGTATAGGGGAATGATGAATCCACGATCCATCATCTTTATTCTTTTATTTTAGCTAAAATCCTTAGTAAAACACATGTACATATTCATTAATTCTCATTATTTACCATTCACCATTTATTTGTTAATAGTGTATATTTATCATTCTTTTTAACCAAAATAAAAGAATAAAGCAGAAAAGAAAAAGAAAAGAAATAAAGAAGGATGTATTTATGGAATAAATGCAGACTGACCCGAACCTCGAGAGAAGGTCAAAAATTGACCAGATCGATCAGGAATAAAGTAGGGGGAGATAGGGTCCATAACTTATAAAAATCACGAAAACCAAATCTCACTTGTACATATTCATTATTTTCCACCTTGTACATATTTTCACCTATTTTATTTATCAATAAAACAACTTCAAATAAAAATATTTACTTCTTGAAAGTTACGTATAATAATGTATACTAATTTATAAAAATATCAGAAAAATTATTTAACCAATAAATAAATAAATACAATGAACCTAAAAAGCCTAAAAGTCCAACTTCCCAGGTTCATAACTATTTATAGAAAATTCCAAATTGACCAAACTCACTTTTAAACTTTATTTTATAATTAATAATATTTATTAAAAATATCAAAAAAATCGTGGAATAAAATGTGTGAGTTTTGGCGTTTGGACCCCTTTGTATATATGTACATTATGTGTATAAAACTTCTTTATTTTCTATCTATTTATTTGTAACTCCAAATAACTTAGTTATTTTTCTGAAATGTTCATAAAAATACATAAAAATATACAAAAATATAATTTAAAAATAATTATAAATAAATACCAATAAATCTCAAAATCTAAAAGTCGTAAAGCCTAACTTCCGAACCTTATAACTAAGCCATATGAACTCCGATTTGAGTGTACTCACTTTTGAAGTTCATTTTGTAAAAAATATCTATCAAATAAAAGTGGTTTTACTAAAATCACAGTTAACATGCAAAAAGTATGTTTTGGAACCTTATGGGTATACTTGTATATATGTATACATTGTATTTATTTTTATTTATTTATTTATTATATATTTGTGCACATATTATATTTTTAAATGTTTTGTATGTATTTATTTTAATTATATAAAATAAAAATAAAAATTATAAAATCTGAAAATAATCAAAAATAAAATAAAGTATGTATCACATAGGTATTTTATACCTTTAATAAAGGTACTTATTTATTTTACCTTATTTAATTAATTATTTTATTTATTAAAAATCATCATAATATTATTTATTAAATTATTAACATTATTTATTTTCATTATTTTGTAATTTAAAACCATTTATTTATCTATTTATTTTATTTATCTCTTATTTAATCTGTTATTTCATCATTTTCCCTATTTCGTCCTTTTCTTCCTTCAGCCCAAATAAACTGCTCGTCGAGACGTTTTCTCCAAATTTTCTAGAGCGCATCTTTAATCGAATCGAGTTGACTTCTTCACCAAAATAAAGAGCGCACAACTCTCATTTTTGCCCAAATAAAATTTCAATTTCCCACCTCGTTTTGCGCGCCGAATTTTCATCCAAAAGTTGACGTTTCTCATCTTATAAATAAAGCCCCATCTTCTTCCTCCTTCCATCTTTGGCCATTTTCTCCATCTCCAAGGAGCTCCGATCTTCGTGAGTGACAGCCGACCTTCGTTGCAGTGAGGAGAGGACGTGAGGGCCTCTGATCCGGCATTCCGTCGCCGTGCTCCGCCTCCGGCGAGCTCGAGCCTCCGGCACCGCCGAACCGTCGAGGCAATGACCCGAAGCTTCTCAGAGCTTCAGCCCAGGCAATCCACTCCATTTAGGTAATCTTAGATTTGTTTAGTTCTGATTTTGATCAAGATCGATTTCAGTAGCCGTAGATCCAGATCTATTCTCCGATTGCTGTGATTGGATGACTATCGTCTCTGTTTGATACACAAACTGCCGCATGATCCGCCTTCATCTCCGATTCCCTGCATATTCTTCTTCTATCTTCCATACCTTCCAGATCCGATCACGGATATCCCATGCTCCAAATCCCCCACCATCGACGGAGCCCCGCTCACCCTTTCTAATCTGTTCTGGACCGAGCCATGTGCTCGAGTCGTTGAGATATTACAGGTTTTGACGCATTGCTGGGAGCAATCTCACAGTCATCGCAGAGGTGTGAACATCAACGCCTTCATCTGAGATCGAGTTCGAGAACCTACTGAGAAGTCACCTAAAGATTCGGACCCGGCAAATCGAATATCATGCCATTTCTCTCGGAAATAATACAGTTAATTTGCATACGTGAGTCAAAATAATATTTAGATTGCAATAAATTATGTGAGTTGCGTTGATTTTTTTGGCTGAAATTAATCTAAGGTACGAATCTGACTTGAAATGGAGATTATACAGAAGGGTTTTTGAGATTATCATTTGGTGATTACGGATTCTGCATCCATATTTGAATGATAGATTTACACAGTACACACCCGTCCTTTTTATTGATGCTATTCCTGTAAACTTTGACATTATCACATTCAGACGTATTCTCTGCCATTAATTCGGAAATCTAGATTTAACATTAAACAGAGAATTGCGGAGCATGTAACCCCTGTTTGATTTGATTCAAATCGAGAAGAAGTATTTTCATTTGCAGCAGAGGAGTCGAGGAGAGCAGCCGATCTGCCCCTCGTTCAATCGCCCGAGCATCCGAGCAGCATGAAGTGTGTCATCTAATCTGAGTGGAAGAACATCCGAGGACCTCAGCTGCAACATCAAACCCACACGTAAATCGACGCATGAGCTTTCTCTGCCTCCGATCGCGATTATTCGACACGAAACGACAACGCCGGCACCTGATTCAAAAGGGGGAAGAACTTTGTTTCTTCCGGTTCTATTGTGAGCCATCCGATCAGTCCCACATTCGGCGACCTTCATCGCGCCGCGTTAGCAGGTCAAGCAGCTGGTCCCGCTGCTTAGACTAGTCACGTGCGCCTCATGCGTACGCGATTTGTTTTGGTTAATTTGCTGCTAACTGTCTGGAAATCTTTGTAATTGCAAATAACATCTTATTCACTTGATTTCACGTGAACTGCAGGTGACTGTTTTGTGAATTTTATACCATTGCCCCTGACTGATTTCTATATTATACTTGATCGTAACTTTGTGGAAATTATAGTCCAGTCCCTGTTGAGTTGCATTTTATTTGGTCTATTGCATGAAATAATCATCATTTGTCTCCATAATTTCTACAAAAACTAGTATAAGTTCATACAATGTTGCTTTAATTCTCACAAATTTGGTTTTGCAAATTATTTTCATTTGCTATTTTTAACTATTCGAAAACTCATAAAAAACATTGCCTTCCATAAAATAAAAATAAAAACATAAAAACTCACAAAAAATCAAGAATAGCTGGCTTAGATTCCCTCTTTTATTTCATTGCTTATCTTTAATTAAATAACCCTTGCTTAAATAACTGTTGCCTCCTTGAGTTCGACCCTGGGAGCTATACCAGGTTAATAATTAAATAGCGAAAATCCATCATTTTCTTTTATTGCTTTGATTGGATTTAATAATAATTTTTTGATTCAGTCGGTTTTTCTTTGGGTACAACGACATTCTCCATTAATAAACTAAAACCCAAGTGAGATTTCCGGCTAATCAAGTACCCCGATGTACACCTCCTTCAAACCCTCAATCCTCATCACAGTTTACTATTCACAGACGTACTCCAACTCAACCCAAACCCTGCAACCAAACGAACCTTAGAGCTTTTGAGACCCTCGTTAGTCCACTGACTATAAGGAGATTTGTGCTTCACACTTGTGTTGATATTCGAAGGCAATAACTTAGTTGATCCTAAGAAGTGGGTCACTATTGTGACTGAAGGGATCAATATATTAGGTCAATGTCACGTTGGTGTTGTCAAAGAACATCAACAAGGGCTTGATCCATGTCACTTGAACTATCTGTCCTTTTTGTGCATGATGGCAGAGGTGGGGTTGGCGGTTTGATGGTCGTGGTTGAGGTGATGTTGAAGAATTTTTTTGTGCATGAAAAATTGATTTTTCTTAAAGGTCTTGAATCTGTCCAATGGTATACACAAGAAGCTTTGCATTGCTTTTCAATGAGTCCGAAATTGGATGACTTTGGGTTATAGGGTGAGATTTATGTAGGGATGCAACCGTATCCGATCCGTCATCGTATCCGTTTTATACAGATTTTGACATATGTATCCGTATCCGTTTTAAAATGGGTACGGATATGGATATCGTTTTGATATCCGCAAACATCTGTATCTGTATCCGTATATCCGTTTTTATATATAAATATTGTCGTAGATTTATTTTTAACTATATATAACATAATTCTCTACCTCCTTTTACCATATATATATATTTATTTATTTATTTATTTATTTATTTATATATAATTGTTATTAAGAAACACACTTAGTAAATTAGTATCATGTGTTTTCCATCCAATTCTTATATATTTAAGTCAATTCTACAGAGCATTTCTAACATTACTCATGTACGATCAGTATCTGTTTTATATCCGTATCCGTGTTTTAAGGATATCGTAAGACAGTTTTAATATCCGCCAATATCCGTATCCGCATCCGTATTCGTATTAGAAAACGGATAAGGATATGGTAATACCTATATCCGTATCTGTATCCGATCGTTTGCATCCCTAGATTTATGTGTGTTTAATGAAATGGGTGGGGAGGGGGGTTATAGGGTGAGATTCATGTGGTACGATACCTACTTTCGAGTCTAATGATGAACCTCAGAACCACAAGTCTCCACCGAATGCTAACACATGAAGACAAAGCTATCAACAACAGGCATATCAGCAATATCAATTTCGTCAGCAGCAACAAAGAAAATGAATTGGTTAACAAGTAGTTAGATTCAAAAGTTAGTAGCTACAACATAATAAAAATTAAAGTCAAAATCAAGAAATTTATACATAAAATGTAGAGGTTAGTGCCACATACGTTTATATAAGGGATAATTACACCCATAACCCTGAGTAATTCCTCAATCTCAAACATAACCCTGAGTAATCGCGATTTACTCCACGAACCCTGAGTAATTGTTAACTCTTACACGGGATGACCCCGTGTTACTTGCAGCGAGTTTTGAGATAACGGCCGTTTGTTTGGACTAAAATGCCCCCATCTTTGGTGCCTTCCTCAACGGAAAGAATTATGACCGTTGGTGATGTCTCCTTGCATGGATTCCTATATAATAAGATTGGGAGGAGCACCATTTTTGTGAGCACCATTGCTGTGTTTTTTAAGAAAGCTTGTTGATTTCTTTCACCCCAGATAATGCGTTCAAGTCAATCATCATCCAGTTCGCATTGCCATTGCGGTACAGAGCCGACGATGAAGATCTTAGGGAAGCCATGGAGCAAAGGAGCGAGGTTCTTCACATGTCGCTTCAAAACGTGCGATTTCTTTCAGTGGATGGATCAACCGTCAGGTCGACGTGCACCGGAAAGAAGGGAAATCGAATGTCGTGAGGATAATACAGGCACAATCCATTTGCATAAGAATTATGCAGATGCAAAGGAGAATTTTAGTGATGTATTATGTAACGTGAGAGAAATTTTGTTATGGCTCAAAACAATTTTCCTTTGTTTGATTGTAATTGTCACGCTACTAATTCACATAAGTTGAAATGAAGAGGAAAGTTATCTTAAACCACAGTGTTGGCAGCATGATGGATACCCATGCAGGAACGTAAAGCATCAAGAAAATAGAGCTTCGACAAATGCACACTCACCATTATAATCCAATGTCGCCATTACATCTGACAGGTCATGAACAGATTAAAACCAGCATGAACGTATTGATCAAACTAGTGCACACAAAAAACCACATCACCATTACATCTGACCTCCCGCGAGATCACAACAGTTCATATACATATAAAAAGTAGCAAGCATTTTGAAACCTGTGTTAATGTTTTTACAGGCGAAAACAAAAAAGCTACTTTGCCAAACTGATTCATCTTGGAAGATCACAAAAAATTTGACAGCAAAGTCACTGAACACAATTCTCCTTTTTCCTTTGCTCCAAGTGCATCTATCAACGCGTTCCCTACAAGAACAAAACATTCAAAAACTGCATTGTTCAATATACTTGTGTAGAAGAGTATGCATTGTACCTTTGTGTTATTCATCGAGCAAGAAAGTCCATCTGGGAAGGCTTCAGCTCCTCGTGCTCTCTTGCGTCCACGTCCCCGTCCTGTGGAGCTCCCTACTGCTCTCCCCCTCATAGAAGATGTCGCTGACCTTAGTCCAATGCCACTTTAAAAAAAAGAGTTTCAGTTGCATGTAATACCAGGTAATTAATAAAACTAATTTACAGTTCATCATTATTAGATACCTTCGATAGGCCATTGCATCTTGCACACTAGAAGATGCTTGTGTTGAGGGGCATACCAACCTTCCTCTTGGTGTTCCTCTTGGAGCATTGAGTGGCTCCTTGCAAGTACGGGCTTGGTAGCCAAATTTGCCACACCTACTGCATCTGTGCTTGCTTTTGCTTTCATTCTCATCCCTCGGCTTAATGCGGTTCTTTCGCGGTCTTCCTGGAGGTCGTGTTGTACGAGGCGGTTTCACCTTGAAGGGCAAGTTGACTTGTATCCACTTGCTCTTGTCGGGCATTGGGGAAATGTAACCACTGCAATAGGCTTTTCGATAACGAACAACCTTGTAGAAATCATCGACGTAATTCTCCCACCGCACTCCTCTTATGCTCGATAGTGCTGCTGCGGCATGCGTGCAAGGAAGGCCGCAAATTTGCCATCTCCTGCAGGAGCATTCACGAACCCTAAGATCCAAAACATATCTCCCTAAAGGAGATTCCACCTCGACATGGCTATCGTCAGCCCTTCTAACAATGTAGCCTTTAAGGTCTCTGGTGAGACCTCTAATGTATGACAACGCCGATGGTACCACATTGTCATTCCAAGCCTTCGATCTCCGATGTCGTTCCTCCATTGTGGTCATGAATTTCTGCCTGATCCAGTCAATAAGTTCACAGATGGGCAGGTTTCTGGCTGGTGATATCCACGCATTGAATGACTCACTAAGATTATTCGTCAGATAGTGGCACTTCGCCTGGTCTTTGAACTGATGGCGGCTCCATTTTTCCTTCACATTTGCTAGGTAATCATATGTAGCCTTACTAACCTTCTGAATTTCACCCATCCAATGATTAAAGTGCTTAACTTCAAAGGCTCTTGCTGCTGACCAGACCATTACTTCCGGTTCTTCTCCAGGAAACTTCCTCTTGAAGTTCTTATAGAGATGATGCATACAAGTTCTGTGCTCAGCTTGTGGGAATATTGTCTTCACGGCCAATTCTAACCCCTTCTGTGCATCGGATATGAAGGTCAAACCAACACCATTGTCAGACTCAATTGCATTATTCAAATGTGACATAAACCAATTCCATGTCACATTCGTTTCACTTTCCACAACAGCATATGCGATTGGGAACAAAGAATTGCAACCATCCAACGCTGTGGCAGATAGCAGCGTCCCCAAGTACTTTCCTTTCAGGTGGCAGCCATCAAGCCCGATGAAAGGCCTGCATCCTTCAATGAATCCCTGTCTCTGCGCTTTTAACGATACAAAGACCCGCAAGAATGAGTCATCACTCTCGGTTTCATAATGGATTACACTTCCCGGGTTCCGACTCTTCAATTCGTATATGAGAGATGGAAGCCTCTCATACGAATCCTCCACCTTGCCATAGACCCTGTCTAGAGCCATTCTTCGTCCCCGATAAATCCTCATGTAAGGAAGGCTGATCTGGAATTGCTCGCGTAAACGCTGCGAGATCGCATTGACAGTCATATCAGGATTTTCCTTAATCCAACCTTCGATGTGCTTTGAAATCCAATGTTGTGAGGCTAAGGAGTTACCAACCCTGCTTACGGAGGAGCAGTTGTGCTCCGCTTGCAGAGTTCTAACTCTAAAACGCAAACTATCTTGTACTCGTGATGCATGGATTCTCCATTTACAGTCCTCTCTTCTGCATACCGCTATTACTCTGACTGCCTCACTTTTGATATATCTCACATCGAAGTCATGCTTTAGACAATATGTACACAATGCAAACTTGAATTCGTCATGACCATCAAACTCGGCTCCAACAAATAACTCGGCGATGTCAACATCGCCGCTGTGCCTCGGGCCTTCAAAGTCATCCACATCCTCCAACTCAGAATCCAAAAGAAAGTGATAGCTGTTCTTAGACTCTAGGCCACTCAGTTCATCATCATCACTTTCACTTGTGTTGTCACAAACATACTCACTGTCATCGGAATCGCTCACGTCGACGACGCGGGGATTGGGACCGCAATACCCTCCGTGATCTCCCTACACGCGACTGCCGAGAAGAGATGATAGGTGGCTCCATTTCGAATGGAGTCATGTAACCAATGGATTCCTCAGCCAAGGGATCAGCATACAACGGATCAGCATCCATGTTCACATCGACATTTTGCATGTCAATCTCCTTCTGCACAACCTCATCCTCAATATCAATCGGCTGATTTGCTCCTGTTTGACCATCTTCGGGTGCAACGCCCATATCTTCTTCGCTAACAGGAAAATTGGGGAAAGCGGTAGGATGAAGTGACTCACCACTGATATGGGTCACCACATTGTCGAGCATGGCTGAAGTAGATGTTGGGTTTTCACCCACATCTACAGTCGCTGGATCTTGGTCCACGGCTGCATTCTCTTCCACCGCCGCAAGTGCTTCTATACAAATCTTCGTCAAACTCAGCGACAAGCTCAATCTGCGTCCCATCTTGATGCAGGTGGAACATGTGCATCATCTCCTTCTCATTCGACAACTTCGCATAACTGCCAAATCAATAAACGGACTATAATCGATTTGTAATTCGGGCGTAGCAACCATAAAACTTGGCTCTTCGTACCTGGTGGGATGAGAATTTGGAACCTTGTAGCTCATGCGCAGTGACTCCTTAGCTTACCACGGGACGACTTCGGCAATATCCTCGATGATGTCGAACCAGCATGTGACGTCTGGGTCCGTCCCTATCAAGGACTGCTTTCCCATCAAATACTTTTCTCCACCGCGTGCTCTAGCCTTCTTGAAGTAGCCCCCATATCGCATGCATATGCTCAGGATTCCTTGACGGCCTTCGAACCACCCCATTCTAAAAGATGAACCGCGTCAACGTCCCGTATGAGACACTTACAACCACCAATATCGCACGCAAATGCTCAGGTATAGCGGAGGTCTACAAGGAGCAAAAGAACTTGATTGACTCGTACCTTCGCCTTTCTCTCCTCTGAGATGCCTATCAGTGGTTGGGGACGAACGCAGCAAGGTGGCGGCAACGCTTCTTCTTCGTCGGCGGGAAGCTTCTACGTCGCCTGGGAGGTTCTTCGTTGCCTGGGAGAAGGCGATGGCGGGAGGGGTATCGGGTGACGCAATCGAGGGCGGGAGGGGGTAAACCTTGGAGGCCGACTTCCCCTCTGCCCGATTTGACTTCCTTCTTCATCCTCGCCGCCCACGTGTCATCAGAAAAGTATATTTCATCCTAGCCGCCCGATCTACCTTGGTAGGCCCGTCTTAACTGGGGCGGGGTAGGTGGTAACCCAACCCCGGTTAGGCAATGACGTCCCACGTAACGGAGGGTTACATCCGTAACAGACACCCATTACTCAGGGTTCGTGGAGTAAATCGCGATTACTCAGGGTTATGTTTGAGATTGAGGAATTACTCAGGGTTATGGATGTAATTATCCCTGTATATAACATACAACAATATCTTAAAATCAAACTTTTCAAGAACAACCTTGAAATACCTTGAAAGTAGTATCAAAAGATAGGAAATATACATTACTTTGAAGGTGATTAGAGGTTCATAAGTGAAATATACATAGGTGGATTTTAATATTGCTATACGTAGAACGATAGTGTGAATTTATTTCCCATATATACAGTATTTAGTAAGAATTTTCATCAATTAGGCTTATTATCTACGGAATAAAATAAGTTTCACATCATTTGGTGTTGACATGTATTACAATATAAGATTATTTACATGTGAATATGTACACGTGAGTGACTATTTTTATTCCTTTTTGGATATTCTTTCTTTACTTTGCTGAGAATAATAATAGCTTTGAGAATAATAAATACTATATTATCGTAATCATTCTTATTTTATTCGTCAGCATATATACATGTATTGTAGTCTTCGTGAACCTCTTTTTTTTTGCTTATTTTGATTTAGCTCCTTTAGTTTAATTTTAACAATAACAAGAGATTTTCATGTATGTTTAAAGGAGCTTAGAAGTGAAGAATGATGCTCTATTAATTTTTGCACACAAGTTAACTAACCAAATAATAAGTTATCGTTATATTTTTGCCTTTTTTTTCTTATCTCCCAATATAGGCATCAACAACATATATTAATTTGGGAAAGCTTGATTTTGAGGAGTTTCTTATTATTCCTTTTGATCGGTTGGAAAATAAAGTGTTTTTTTGGAACGTTGAGTGGTTGTAATCATAGCCACAAATCAACATCATACGACCTAAATTGCTGGTTGAGTAAGGCAAGATGTGGGTGCGCACGCGTGCGCGCACACACACACAATATTCCATATTTATTTTTACAACTCTGTAGTTATCTTTTACGATTAATGAACTACCCTCTCCTCCGCGATACCATTGAGCAGCTCTTGGAGTCCCACCATGTGCCATCTCAAAGATCTCCATAGTTCCCTCACCACCCTCGATCCCTCGCCCATTCCTTCGAGGCTCAAGGAGAGGGATTTTGTGCATGGGAGGATGTGATGAAAAAGATCACGTTGTTTGGGACACAAAGATAGATGATCGAGTACATGAGGGAGGAGGTGACGGAGATGAAAGCGAAATTATTCTAATTTGAGGAAAGAAAGAGAAATCATTGATTGACTTCTAATTGAGGATTTAAAAAAAGGTAAATAATGGATTGGTGGATAAAAAACATTCAAGATATTGAAAGCATATTTATCTCTATTGTTTGATGAAAATTTGATGGATTGGATTGCATGTTTATCCTTTTTCTAATGAGCCACGTGCTCATTGAAAATTCCTATATTTCCAGTGTATATGAGGGCGGAAAGCCTGCTGATCAGCAAGCACTAGAAAATTTCGTTGCTTATCACCTCACAACCACTCACTTGTCTCGAAGTTCCAAATCACACATGCTCTTGAGGCGTTAGATTAGATGACTATGGCAAATTCGTTCATCTCAAGACGAATCAAATGCTAAGGGCATGGGTGGAGGGAGAGGGGGCGAGTAGGGGCCATGGCCCCCCTCCCAAAATATAAAATAGTATGCATGTGGTTCTCCGATTATTGCTTTAAATTTTACTGAAATTCGATCAATTGATTTCGATAGGTCAACAAAATTCGATCGAAATGATCTAAATTTCAGGAATATGGGTTCATAGTACAAATTCTGATCAAAATTTCATTTCGACCAGTCATCGAAATGGTGACCGAAATCGACGTTTTGGACCATGCTCCCAATCTCGTATCCGAATCCCATTTTAGTTGTAATTATGACCCCCAATCATGTTGCCAAATTTTTTGTATTGTTTCTCATATTAATATTAACAATAGTAAAGGTCACTTGTCTCTTTATGTTATCCGTTTTTTAAATTCCATCTTAAATCCTTAATGATTCAACTTTCACCCTCACTGCATCAAATTTTGACGTAAGCGAATGAATACTTTTTATTTATTGGTTTATCATCTATAGTTAAATATATAATAACAGATATTATCCATTATATCATTCTCTAATATTACAATGAATATCCAATTCTTTACTATATTCCTTATAATGAATCATATTAAAATATCATTCATTGAATTTTTCTTCTAATTATTATTAAATTTGGCATCAATTTATAAGAATTTCAACGAATAGGTAAATGGATAAATCATTATTATATGAACCTTTAGCAATGAATAAGACATGGGATAATTACACCCATAACCCTGAGTAATTCCTCAATCTCAATCATAACCCTGCATAATCGCGAATTACATGAGAAATCCTGAGTAATACTTAACTCTTACATGACATAACCCTGTGTCAAGATCCGTTTGAGTTGCCCGTTATGTTTGACGGTTTCCGTTAAAAAATTACAAAATTACCCCTAATATCTATTCTAATTTGCAAAACATGCCAACACCTGCAGCTCCAACTACATCCCCTCTCCCCTGACTACAGCCACTGCCAACACCCTCCCAGCGCGGCGCCAACCCGACCTCCATTGCCCCCCACCCGTAGCCCCAACCGGCAGTGCCAACCTCTGCGACGCGAACCCGACCTCCCCCCCTTCCCCCGCGGTGCACCTCTGCTGCTGCAACTCCCCCTCTTCCCCTCGCGCCGCACCTCTGCAGCCCCCTTTACCTTACATACGTAAGGTATGTAAAAACACCCGATCATTTCAGCAAAAATCGATTCAAAATACGAAAATGCAATCGTTATTTAGGTATGCTGTATGTCTTTATCTGTGTATATTATGTATATGTATTTGTGTTTGGCCAGATGAAGGCGGTGGGAAAGTTCTTCCAAAGTCTCTTCTCAACCTTTTGGATCTTCTCCCCCGTTCTTTTATATGGTCTCTCACCTATATTATAAAGAGAACAGAGCCGACTCTTCCACATAAAACACACACACAACCACCGGAGATCTAATTCGTTCGTCGCATATGATTGCACCAAGATATCGTAGACCACAAATGACGTGCAATGAACCCCCCAACATGCTCATCTACGACGCAATCACGGCAGCTCAACAGCCACCGCTCCTCGACGATGGCGGCAGCGTCCCCCTCCCCCCGTGCCGAGCTCCCCTGCAGCCCGCGCCCAAACCCCCTCCCCTCGTGCCGAGCTCCCCTGCAGCCCGCGGCCAAACCCCCTCCCCCGTGCCGAGCTCCCCTGCCCCGCACCCCCCCCCCCAATTTGAGTTTCTCTCCTGCACGAAGCCCCTGCTGCTGGTGCCCCAGTCACAACCCCCTCACCCCGTGACGAACTCCCCTGCTGTCCGTCCTCGAGGCCTCCCCCAGGGCCACCCCCAACTCCTCATCGAGCCCCAGCACTGCTCCGAGCCCACCGCTCTACCCCCAGCTCCTCATCGAGCTCCAGCGTCCAGCGACGAGATTTGCCTCCCCCACCGGTCCGAGTTTTTTTCCTTCCTTTTTTCTCACAGCCCGCCTCCTGATTAGTATTTTCTTTGTTTATTTCTAACCATTGGATTGAGGATGAGTTAGATTAACTCATTTGTATGGTTGAGTTAAGATATTAAATTAACGGAAGGTTATGAATGTAAGACGGAGAGACTATTCAAGGTTTCACATGTAATTCGTGATTATGCAGGGTTATGATTGAGATTGAGGAATTACTCAGGGTTATGGGTGTAATTATCCCATAAGACATTCATTGCTAATTGAAGAAGAAAATGTAATTCTATAATAAATAATACTCATTGATATATATATATATATTTAAGATCGGAAGGTATGATAACAAATATTCAAATTATATGTTACCTTAGATCAATTTGTTGTAGTGTTGCGTAAATCTTTAGAATTTGAAATAATATACGAACATTAGATCAACATCACATTTACAAATATAAAAATGTAAAACCCCAAAAAAGTCACACACCGTTGAAACATGAGATTTCCAGGTGGGATAAAAAAGTGAGGAGGTTACTACCGAACAACTCGGCTTGAGCATTTTGGGGGTGGTTAATCGAGCCCGTATGGGCCCGATCCCAAGAGGTTGTTAGGACCAGTAATGCTCCGCTAACGGACCGGGGACTTAAGCCCGGGACGTTACAAATGGTATCAGAGCCGAACACCCTCTGATAGTGGAAAGGGCTACCCGAGATGTGGAGCCGCCCCTACAAAGAGGTGGAGCCGCCCCTACAAAGAGGTAGGAGGGAAAAGGCTACCCGGAGCGTGCAGCCGTCACTATCACTGGGAAGAAGTGATGGGCCATATCGCAACGAGGACGTTGCGAATATAAGGGGGGAGGTTGTAAAACCCCAAAAAAGTCCCACACCGTTGAAACATGAGATTTCCTGGTGGGATAAAAAAAGTGAGGAGGTTACTACCGAACAACTCGGCTTGAGCATTTTGGGGGTGGTTAATCGGACCCGTATGGGCCCGATCCCAAGAGGTTGTTAGGGTCAGTAATGCTCCGCTAACGGACCGGGGACTTAAGCCCGGGACGTTACAAAAAAATATTAATAATTCGATAAGATAGAGATTCCCTAAACTGAAACGAGACCTCCGTCGAAACACCTCCACGAATCAAGTTGTCTAGATCACGTAGTTCCTTCTCCTTTTACTTCATTCATGTAAGAAGCATACAAGGGTGTAGTGTCAATTGATGCATCTTTGAGTTGTTCATGATTTTATTATAATTTGCACTTAAACAAAGCATACAATATGACATGAAATTAGTAGGCTATCGCAGCATTCATATAATTTTTAGTTGACATCCTCAAAAATTCAATATCATTTATAAATCCTTCTTCATTTTGAGTAAGTTAAGTATTTATATAATTGTGAGTAAGTTTAGTATTTATCTTAAAATATTAGGAGGTATTTTATTATTTTACAAATTACTCTCATTTTAATTTCATGAGAAAACCATTAAATATTAGGACTAGAAGTGAATAAGATAAAATTCATAAAAACTATTTATTGCTTTCTCTATTCTCAACCTTTATTCCACATCGTACAACATGTTTTACGAATGTCATAATTTTGAACAAAAATTTGCAAGAAAAAAGAATGGTATCATAAATTTGCTAATTATGTACAGTTTGGGAAGGGTTTTTATTGATAAAAAAGAAGAATCCACTTCAACCAATATGCCCTTAGGCACCGCCATACATAACATAGAAATCACACATAGAAAGGGTGGCCAATTAGCTAGAGCAGCGGGTGCTGCAGTGAAACTGATTGCAAAAGAGGGTAAATCAGCCACAGTCGTATAAGTGGGTAATGTTAAGGTCAAACAAAAAAGTTCGGGTAAAATCGGATCTAAGTGGTAAACGTTCGTAATCATAAAAGCAACGTCTTACCCTCTATCCCCATAGAATAAAATTTATTAACTATATAGAGTAATTGGAAGACACTTAGAATTTACTAAAACATTACATCATAATTATTGAACATAAAATATATTATAAAGTTTTATTTGAATGATTTTTATGAATTGGAGGTATCATGTATCTGAAATAAAGAAAAGTCATCTCATCAAAATGCAAATGTCGGCCTCCCCCTTGGAGGCCATCGCCCCTCCCTCCCCCTGGAGGCTACCGCGGGCCTTTCGCCCCCCCCCCCTCCCCTCGAGGCCACCGCGGGCATCCCCGTCCCCTCCTTCCGAGGCCACCTGGAGACCACCGCGTGCCTCTCGCCCCCCCCCCCCCCTCGAGGAGCCGCCGCCGGCCTTGCGTCCCCCCCACCCCACCCCGGAGGCCGCCGCGGGCCTCCCCCTCCCCCGGAGACCACCGCGAGCCTCCCGTCCCCCCTGGAGGCCACCCCCCCCCCCCCGGAGGCCATCGTCATCGCCTCCCTCCCCCCCGGAGACCACCCCCCCCCTCGAGGCCACCACCGGCTTCCCATCCCCACCCCCCTGGAGGCCACCGTCGGCCTCCCGTCCCCACCCCCCACCTCCCAGAGAGTACCCCCCCCCCTCTGGAGGCCACCGCGAGCCTACCCACCCCCGGAGGCCACCGCCGGCCTCCCGTCCCCCCCTGGAGGCTACCGCCGACTTCCCTCCCCTCTGGAGGCCACCGCGGGCCTACCCCCCTTCCCCCTCGGAGGCCACCACCGGCCCTCAATTTCGTCATACATTGTGACGAAATTGTTGTTGGGCGAGGTTGTTGGGCGTGGGAGTGCACCGTCGTCATCCTCCTCCCCTTCTACAAGCAGAAGCTCTTTGGGTGAGGGTAGAATTGGTTAGGGGTAATTTCGTCAAGTAAAACCGTGTCTTGAGTCATCCATTGACGACGTTGGGAACTGAAACGTTAAGTTAAACTTTAGTCTCCTATTTGTTACAAACTAAAGATCGGTCCCTAACTTGGGAATCAATGTAAAGATCAATCCTTTTTTTATAATTTACCCTAATAATTATGTATAATCAATATTTAATAATATAATCAGGATTGAAACGAAAGGTAACCATTATTTTCAAAAAAAATAGCAAATCACGTCAAGTTTAATAGTAGTTTCCATGGAGAATGGTGGTTTTGCCAAAGATCGTGGATCAAGATCAGATGATTGAAATGAGTTGTTGCATCGTAAATACGGAAATGTGATCTTCAGCGGCATTCCTCCTCCACTCGCACCCTCCTTTGTCTTTCTCCTCCATGATCCACCTCCTCCACCTGCACACTCCTCTGCCAACACCGCTCCTTCTCCTGCACACTTCTCCTCCATCCATACTCTCCTTCAACATTTTCCTCCATGATCCACCTCCTCCACGTGCAGCAACAGCCTCTACGCAACGCCGCCATCATTGCCTGCAAGAAAACAAGATCGGAGAATCCATCTTTTTTTCTCTAGATCTGGACGACAAAGAAACACCATACTGCCGCGAGAAGCAACCATCGTAGGTCCATAGAGCAGCATGTCATCATTAGCCACCATAGAGAAGCACGTCGCACCCACCGCCCAATGTTCTCCCACTTCCTTTGCTGCACGCTATTACCGACATGCAACAGTCTCCTCCTCTCGTGCTGCCATCGAGAGAGAGAGAGGAGAGATTGTCGGGGAGATATTTGTTGCATTCTAAATATAGAATATGCTAAAATGATCATAATGGATTTTCAAATTTAAAAAAAGTAGATAACATGACATTGATAATAACCATGGGATTGATTACAGATGGATAAGATGGTTGGCTTTCCATGCATCCAGGAAAGAGTCGCCCTTATCTGAAGTTTTCCCTATATATATATATATATATATATATATGGGTTTAATGGGGTTGTCCCTACCTCATATTTCGACAAATTTTTTTGGAAAATACCGTAATGCATTTTTATCACTATATCTCTCTAATATGGCATTCCAATTTAATCACAAACAAAGACTCTCATATCCTCTATCCAAAACAGGTCGATTACATCAATTTAAAGACCGTTAAAATTACATATTCTACATGGATGGCATAAGAGCTTCTATTTCTGACGAAAGTGGGACGACATATTAGAGAGGTATAATGATGAAAATACATAACTATATTTTCCAAAAAAATTAAAAAAAATTACTGAAATATGGAATGGTGACAACCAACGGGGCATCCCTATTACATCCTATAGTGATCTATGAAATGAGGTAGAAACGAGATGATGAAAGGATGATTCACAACCATTGATCACCAACAAGAAGGGAAGTGATTTGTGTTTTTATTTCTCATCCCACAACAATAAATGAAAGGTAATAAATGATTAACAACTTCTCATGCCATGAAATCTTCCCTTTCCCCTCTCTCCTCTCTTGGTGAACTCCACGAAGGGATGCATGCTTAAGCAATAGCTGACGATCCCATTTAACGCCATGACAGGTGGACTCCAAATTTTCATTGGGATTCGTTTGGTTATCGGGTTATCTCAGGGTAATCCGGTTTATCTCCTGCATTTCTGGGTCAATCCCAGGATGGAATTCCATCATAAATCAATGTGACATCACATCACGTTCTTTATTCCAATCCCCTTCTAATCCTCGTAACCATCCAAACAGCTACTGTTCACATGAAATTACTCCAATCAATCGTGACCCTCCTCATTAGTCATTAGCTCCCCACCGTTATAAGGAAACGATTGTGGTTGTATGAACAGATGAAATGCCATCAATAATGATGGCATAAAAAGAACTCGAGCTGCCAATTTTGATATGTTTACGAGGTAATCATATCGTCCGCCTCTTTCATTGACTTTGGACGAACTTTGTTGGCAACAATTTTATAAAGTTTAAAAGGAACTAATCGTATATAATTTAAAAAGGAGACCGTCACTAATTTTCTTTCCTGCACAATAAATTAATAAATAACACCTCTTTTCTCTCTCCTCTCACCGACACCAAATCAAAGCTAATTGCTGAAACCCCTCGTTTCTCTATTCAACCATGACATAATTGTTTAATTCGACACGAAAAATAAAATACAACAAATGCAAAATTCCAATCAAAGCACACGCAATTACAATTTACAACTTGCAGTCCCTTTTTTAATAAACACAAAAATAAAAAACCGAAGCAAATTGCACGTAATTAAATATTTCTGATTCTCCCAAAAAAGTGCAAAAGAGTAAGCATTTTACATGTAGGCCATCCAAATTCACACAAATGTCGTTCACACCCTCCCTAGAGGTACCACTTCCAGATCTTGATCCGGAGCTTCACATTGCACTTGGCGTCCGGCGACGATGCCGTCGCCGGCGGCGACTTCCCCTTCGGCACGTTCACCGTGAAGCCGGTGCACGTGACGCGCACCTTCACCTTGCTCGACTTCGCACTGCTGACCTTAACGACCACCCTGCCTTCCACCGCGACGTCGAGAGCAAGCTTGTTCTTCCCCCCTGAGCTTCTTCGCCGCGGCGGCGTGGAGCGGGGACCCTCGATACACAATTTTGGTCCTCAGCACGGTTCTGTTCTTCGTGTCCAGCACGAACGCGGGGAACGCGCCATCGCCGATGCCGATCTCATCCGTGGAGACGTAGACCGAGGCGGGGTCGTAGAGGTAGACGAGCTTCTTGTTCGGGTTGCTGGCGGTGAGGGAGACGTTGAGGCTGGAGGTGAGTTTGTTGGTATCGGAGATGTTGAAGGTGGAGAGGCGGAGGGAGGAAACGGAGAACCTGGGAGGGCGGGGGCGGTAGACGAAGTAGAAGACGGCGGAGGCGGCGGCGAGGATGAGGAGGAGGAGGACGAGGGTGAGGATGGAGTAGAGGAAGCAGGTGCAGCAGCAGCTGCAGCGGCGGTGCTTGTGGGGTGGCTGGGGGCGGTAGAGGGGGCGGGCGAAGGTCTGGGACTTGGTGGGGGGGAAGGGGAGGGGTCTGGTGGAGGCGGGCGGCGGGGGTTTGGAGGAAGGGTGGACTCTCTCCGCCATTGCTGCGGTATGATAGGGAGGGAGGGCTGTTAATACGATGGGAGGGAAAGGAACCGCTCACCTTCTTTAGGTGGACGGATTGCTGTGGCCGTGAAAACCGCTCGATCTTGATCGAACGGTTCGTACGATAGCAGCCACATCACTACAGCAGAGGATCCTTTCTGTTCCTTGATACCTAATGATGGGGAGAGCAATCTTAGGTTCTCATGTTCATCGTGATGGTAATTGTGGGTGTGTTGCCACTTGGATTTGCTTTCATATGTGGTTTGTTTTGTGTTTGTATTGTGAAGAGTGGTTTGTCTCATGTTACAATAGTGTTGATCGCATCTATAAAGCAATCACTTGAGGCTTGCTAGCTAGCCTCCAAGATGGTTGTTTAGGGTCATACATCACTTTCCTTGTTTCCTTTGCATTATGAATTAGGTGTAAGTGGACCGATACGAATAAGATATAGTTTGCTTGATAATTGTCTTTTAGAGCATGTACTTCATGAGGAGATGGTGCATTGTTATTCCTGAGGCCTTGATCTTTTATATGGATCTATTGAAACCATTTGTAAGAATCAATGCTTGTCCATAAATGTAAAGAGAGTATGCCTGAGGTTGGAAAGGTCTGTTGATTACAAAAATGACTACATGTCAACCTATTTTCTCATGTCTCAACCTTGATGATTGAACCTTGCATGGAAGGTAATTTGATTAGTACCTTTTCCCTTATTAAAAAAATAGTTCTCAATTTTCTTTTACTTATGGGGGAAAAATCAAGATGCGGATTGTCTTTGAAGAAATAACAAGTAGGCGCATTTAAACTATGAAAAAGATATACCTTTGAAGAAGAAGAAATGAAGGGAACGACTTGAGGTCAGAGTGCTAGACACCTCGCATGATCTCCTATCGCAGAAGAGGATGCTCAAGGGATCTATATAGACCATGGTTAGTTGATATTAGTCTCTCTTTCTCCATGTCATCTCGCTGCATCTCTGGGTCATGACCTCGGCCTCATGTTATACAAAAAGAAACATGTCGAAGCTCGATAGGGATGAGCATCGAGTCGGGACGGGCCGGGTCCACCCTAGCCCAGCCCGAATCCGACTCTAATTTTCCATTAATTTTCGGGCCTACGGGCCGGGCGGGCTTCAGGCTCGGACCCATCGTTGCTCGAAATTTGATATGGGCCAAAAATTATGCCCAAGCCTGCCCGATTTTTACTCGGCCTGGGCTTGGGTCGGGCTTTAGCGGGCCAGGCATCGGGCTGGGCCGGGCCGGCCCTACCCAATGCTCATCCCTAGGTATAGCTGGAGCCTTTTTTATAATTTATCCTTTACTTTACTTATATACAAAGTATAAAAATGTACATATTTATTTGCATGTATAATTATATTACGTACGATAAGTATATTTTTATTTCTTTTAGTTTTGGCCATTTTTTACAAGTTTTTATTTTTAGATAAAAATAAGATATCAAGAGGTGATGCAAAAATAAAACAAAGGGAAAGGGAGTCAATATGCCATGGGGTGTAGGCAACTGCCTACACTCCTTTTTTTTGGTACTTTTGAAATGGAATCTTAGTAAAATTTACTTCATATTTTGAGTGGATGTGTATTTTAAATTCATATATAAAAAACATTCTTAACATGTACATATGAAAAGGGATCAATTTCAGCAATTCTAAGACTGTTAAAATTTGTTGCACGTTAATTCAACACCAGTAGAACTTGGCAGACAATTAACTACGTGGTAAATTTAAAAAGTCTAATTATGCATATATTTTCAACTAGGAGCCTTATTTTTTTCCAAATGCAACAAAATCCTTATTATTTTATCTCAAATACATGTCTCTATAAGCTTCCACGATCTTTTATTTTCGATGTTAAAGCTTAAAGTTGAAAATTCAAGCTCCTACCCTTAGTTTAATTAAATGGAATGGCGAACCTCGAAACCCATTGAAAAACGAAGATTCCATGTGTCTCTAAGTAACATGGAATTTATATATTTATTTGTGGTAAAATATCATGCAAGTCAACTACTTCTTTAAACATGAGGTTGCAAAATTCGGACCAGACAAGATTAGGTGTTTGTTAGCAATATAGATGACCAAGACCGTGTTTATTTTATGATATCATGTAGAGTTTTTGTCGGACATGCGGTTTCGATATAGAGATAGATTATTAATTTGCAAACATCTGAGACATGGAAAGCAACAAATTGAGCGCAACGAGTGCTTTCCAATAATCATTGATTGTTACTATGTAATGAAAGCAATGCTAATTTAATGAACCGGAGTAAGCCATAATTGAGGGGCCACGGAGAGAGAGAGAGTGCATGTGCAAATCTAGATCTAGAGGCATTATTATTCTCTATTTTTATCATTGCAAATCTTCGTTAATTCCGCATCTATAGCAATACTCCTGCACCATGTAATTAACCCTAATCATTGTATATTTAGCATTGACATTCTATTTATTTTCTCTTTTACTAAAAATCCATGAAAATTAGATTAGATTTTGTATATATTTATTTTCATTTTAAAAAGAAATAAAAATACAAAAAATCACAAAGCAGGTAAAATCAGTATTTTTACTTGTTGAAAATACTACCAAAAAAATATTTCTTTGTTCAAATGAGCTCTTTTGACTTTTTGGTCAATATGAAACTTGCAAATCTGACTTTCATGTTTTGACTTTTTTGTTAAATTGACCCCCTTCTAATTCCTTTTTCTTTTATTTTTTTTATTTTTTAATAATTTCATTGGGCCACGTGGCCCCTTCTCCCTGGTCGCTAACCAGCCTCCTCCACATCCCTTGGATCTTCACCTCCCAACCTTCATCCCTGTCGTTCATCTCTGTGTTGTTCACAGCCATTAGATCTCCCTCCAGATGAGGTCCCCACCGCTCTTGTCCACCTTCACCTAAGTCGTTGGATGGATGTGCCGTCCAATAGCTCTACAACCTCCACATCTCCTCTTCTGCTCTCAGCCCTTAGATCTCGCTCCATCTCCATCCCAACCGTTCACCCACGCCTCATTCTCCACCACTCGATCAGATCGCAAGATCTGATCTAAGCCACCCATCAGCAACCTCATCTGATGTTGGATTGCAAGATTCAACGGCTCCCGCTCATCTTCCTCCTCCAATAACGCATGATGCCCCGCTCCGCCCTCCTCCTCCTTCCATTTTTATCTTCACCACCTCTCCGATCCCTAATGCCACTTCCACATAGCCCTCTCAACCGACATCTTTGCCATACCTTCAATACCCCCACAACCTAAATCATGGACGACACACAACCGTTACAAACCCTTACCTCCACCTCTTGTAATGCCGGAGAACTCCCCTATAAATCCACCTCCTCTTCCCTTCATCAACCCCCGTCCACCATTCAATGCTCTGACCCTAGCCTTCCTCCCCCTCCTGTGACCAACGAGGCGGAGAGGAGGCACGATAATGGGCCCCTGTGAGTAGGTGTCGCCTACGGCTACCTCAATCGTGTAACGGTGCCTCTGCCATCCTAGAGCTTCTCGGATCAGCCAACCGAGTATGAGCGAAGACCTTGAGATTCATAAGAAGCTCATCCCAAGCCAATTCATCCGTTGTTCTTCTTCTCAAATTCCTCCAGGTATACAACCTCTATTTTCCCTTGTTTTCTCCTATTTAATTCACCTCACACACACTCCTTCACCTTCGAATCATCGCATGATCATCACTACCGGACACCAACAGTTCAGGCGCCACTCCCCGCTCACCTTCTTCTTTCCCCAGAACCCCTCACCACCTCGCCACCTTTTCTCTGTCATCATGGCGGAGAACCCATTGGGCCTTCGCCTTTTTCTCCCCTTACAAGCCTTTGTTCACTCTCCTCACACGCACACATGCTTTGGCTACAAGTCTAACCTCTGCAGGTATCACAAATCATTCAATGGCTGGCCTTGCATCACGTCTCCGTTCTCGAGCATCTACTCCGGCAAGCTCACGTCATTACCAACATCTTGGAAGCCCACCACCTCCTCCTCCATCTGATCTTCATCTCTAAGACTCTAGGATGTTGCCTGGACCTTCAGGATGGATGAAGAAGTACGATGAAGATCGAGTGCCCTTGCGGGAGCACAACCATCTTCGTCGCGAAGAGGTGGAGCAGCAGGAGCAGAAGACCCCACAGGCATCGTCTGATCATCTGGATTGGACGGTTCAGTTGGTCTCCAAGACATTCCCACAAACCTCTAGGCTCGGGACCACCGAGCCATTCCCCGAGGCTCTAGAACCCTCCATGTGGCCTCCCAAAGCTGCATCCCCACCGAACCTATCCCCGTGCACCCTGTACGTGAGGGGGTTGGGTTATTTGCATATCAACCCTGGACGTCTCCAAAATTGCATTCAGGTCCTCAGGCACGTGCCTCACGTACTCGCCTGGGGTATTTTACATGGAGGCCTTGTCGACTTCCAAATATTGCATGAAGGCCCCCGTGCACAAGGAAAAATTATAGGGAGGTCCTCCAGGTTTTGATAATTACAAATCTGCCCCTCCATGTGTATATTGTGATTAATTATCCATTTAATTTCATGTTTTTCTTATATTTTTACCCCTAGACTCTTTTTTTTAATATCTAGAGCACCTGGAATCTACTTCAATTGATTTCAATTTTATTTTAACGCTTGTTTTATTTTCTATCTCATGGTATAGCAAATTTCTTCTTTTGACTCTTAATTAAATGTGTTAATTTTTAAAGATATATAGTATCTTTTGCTCTCTAATTATTTTCCATTAATAGATGCTTGATTTAAATTTTAATACTCAAATTATCTCAAAAATTAACTTATCTTGTATGCTTATTTGTAAAACCCCGTATTTTCGTTTTCCAAAAATCTGGGGTATTTTTGACATCCAAAAATTTTCAATAATCATGCCTTTTCGTAGATTTCATCGAGATCTTTCCATCGAGCCCAAGAACATCAAATTTTGACATTCCTGGCCCAAGATATCAATGCTTTATGTTGGATGATCGAGATCCATATATGGATCCGAACCGGATCCGAAACATGATCCATTTACACCCCTTTTTCTATAAATATGCTATGATAGATTTCCCTCTCCAAAGCCCTAGCCACCACCATCCTCCCCTCTCATTGGAGCACCGCCATCTTAGTCAGTGTAGTCATCGGAGGGTCGTCGTTGACGTCGGAGAAGGAACTCCGATCGAAGATCCGCGACCACCATCACGTAGGAAAGCTCAAGGTCACCGTGGTGCACGCCTCCGTAATAAGATCGAGCGACGGAAATACCATTCCGTGTGAGAGAAGATCCCGAGGGAACATCCTCGGAGGTAACGATAATACCCCCTCTTGTGGTTGGTTTCACACGATTATTTCCCATATAATTTGAGAATCTTGTTAGAGCCTTAGGTATCATGCCTTCTTTTTCTCGAGTCGATGGATTGATGATTATTAGTGATCTCATTCTTTTGTATATCTGTGGTTCTTGTTCTTTGAGATACATAAATATTATCCTCCAAAAGAATGTGATTTAAGTGATTATCTTCATACAGACATCGCATTTTTTTCCAGAGAATTCATCTACATCTGTACCACTATATCATATTTTTGTTAAAGATGTATCCCTCTCACTTGTGGAAGATCGAATTCCATATGTGATAGAACTATTCATCATTAATGATCAATAGTGGTGTACTTTCTCTCATTAATTTTGATTATGTTGAATATACATAGTGAGGATTTCAATCTATACGTTATTGGATCATACGTAGGACAATAATCATCCATTAGTTTATTAGTTTTAATTATTAATAACGGCATTTTTTTCCTTGGATGATAACGTAGATCAAGTGCTAGTTAGCATTATGCTTTATAATATATTCAGGCATGGATAACGCATACATGATATTACATTATGTACCTATTAGTTATTAGTATATGATATAGGTAATATAATCATAGTTTTCCCTTGGTACATGCTCTTATATGTCATGGAATAAGATTATTTGAGTTTAAAGTTTCGTTAGTGAAATTTTCCATAAAATAGGCTCTTTGACGTACGTTACTTTAAAGGGATTATATGTCATAGAAATCAAGAAACTTATTAAAGGAAAATTAATATGAATTAGTTGATTGAGGTTTAATTTTATTAAACTCATTAAAATATGAGATGAATGCTGCACTTATCATAAGATGCTGGAGCCGTTTCTGACGTTTCATTTGACATTTGTTTTCTTAAAGAAGAGGAACCTCTGTTCTGGATATCCTAAATGCTCAGTGTACGAATTAACCAAATCATGATGCCGACCAATGACCTAATTATACTCATGTATTTAGGACTTTTGCACGACGTAATATCACAAGCCTTGATAACCCAACTATAATTTGATATGCCTCCAACCACTTCAAGTTGTTGATACTAAATGTCGTCACCAAATTTGTGTCATAATTTCCTTTTAGGATATGTTCTTAAGATATTGGAATACTGAAATAATCTAAATTCAGGGTTGCCTTTATTTTGGTGTATGGTGCACTGGATCATCTTACCAGATTTTTTTATATAAATCTCACTTTTGGTAAGAAATGGACAAGGTATGAATGGGTCACCCAATATATTGTTTTTTTAACTGGTTGTGGATCCAAATTTATTTGACAACATCTCTTTTAATAAAGTACCCACAACATGAATGCATGGGTATAGGGATACCATCATATCATATTAGTACGAGTAATAGTGTGGTAGAGTTACGATTGAATCGTGATTAATAATCGACAATCACCATCTCAAACAGTTCAAACTCCAAATCGATTACTAATAATGAGCCTATGCACAGATTTCTCATTTTATGGGTGAAAGTATATGGTGGTCGGGTAGAGGAAGTTAGGTGCTTCAAGGGATTGTGCATGCACCCTTGAGCATCGGATAGATGCCATGAAGGTCGCGATCCCAACGGACGAGTTGGGTGACGCGTTGCACCTAGCATCCCGGTAGCATCCGGAGTCGCTCGACAGAGTTGGCAGGTGACGCGGTTGGTGTTCTTGGTTTCTCACTTATACACAATATTAAGATTCAGATTAAAATTTGATGTGGCCGCATCGAATTTTACCTCGAATATTATTATTGTGAGAGGTGTTCCGGGATATGGTTTGAAGTTGGAGAATTTGAGGATGAAATACTTGGAGGTTCATCCAAGGTGACAAACAAGTTCCCGCGTAGCGGAGGCCTGCGAGTCGCGTACTTGCGTGTGCTAAAATAATACGAGAAAGGATAAATAATTTATGATCGGATGCCAGATTTCGTATATCATTGTGGGCTCTAACCAACTTCTCAAAATATCAATGATCATCTTAGTAGAACTTAAACGATTATTATTTTTTATAAAATCAATGTGATCGAATGTGATTTTAAATGACTTGGCGTTCTTTCTGAATTGTTTCAATACATGCATATCCCATTAAATAAAATTGGGAATACATTCTTTCCTTACCCCTACTTTAGTCGTTATAATATTTGTCTCGTTACTGGATAATTGCTTATAACGTTACCCTCGTGTGAACCCAACAAGTGTACCTGAGCAACAACCGCCACAGTAGCGCTCTTTTGAGGAGATCAGACTTCTCTTCGTCATATTCGCATCAGGCAGGGTGCGTCCTGCTTAGAGTAATTTATTTACTTCCGCTTTATTTTATGCTATTCTGAGAAACTTTGTAGTGAGATATGTGGAGAGTTTTTCTACAAAGTTTGAGATTTTCTTATGTATCTCATATCATGGACGTGGACTTGATGAGTATTGATCAGAATGGATGTTACATTTTTATTTCCATTTCATATTATTCTCATGTTGTTATTTGTATTTCAAATGTTAATCTAATGTGCATAAGATGGTTTGCTGAGTATCATAGATCATGGGCGTAATTGGACCGTAGGTCCGACGCTCCCGTCTCGTTGGTTTCGATAGCCGGAGGGACGGGGCGTCACATTATTGAATTGAATATTTTTAGGGTATATTTGTACATGGTTTCATGCATGTTTATCTATTGCATATCATACACATTGCATCTCATTTTAATTAAATAAAACCAAATATAAAGTACATACATAATTTTTTTGTGCATTCTGTTTTCATTTTGTAGCATTTAGTCTATGTTGCTCATTTCATCTACATCATCATTTTGTGTGCACAGGGTATCTGCATATCATTTTCTGTTATGCATTGTATTTGAATTTAAGGCCTATATCTAGAATTTAATCACTCAATTTTTAATCATAGTTTTCGATTAATAAACGAGGAGGCTCCTATCCCTGTGTACTACCTTGGTATCTTGCCAAGTAAAATAACTACCACATATTTGACGATGTGGTATCAAAAATTGGTCTCCAGTACTACAATGCTAGATTATTAAAGAGGCATTTTTCGAGATCATCACCCACATCGAGAGGCATCCATCCTAAAAGAAAAATCAAAGAGAGAAAGTAGAGATGAAATCATTAGCATGTTTTGGCACATGGGCAGAGATCAAAGCTTATCTATGCTTCTATATTCATTGACTTTTACAATTTCAATGTGTCATTTTGTTGGTCAACATGGTAATAAGTTTGCATTGAACTATCTCAATTTTTAATGATTTATGCCATTGCCATATGTCAACTTTGTTAATGACATATTTTGCCAAGGACTTTACTATATGTTTCTAATGTTGTTTGATTGACTTTCATGTATGTATGTGCATAATCCAAAGATAAATACATTCAAAGCAAAGAAGCATGACTTTTAAATATACAACTCAAAGCATCAAGATGTAAAAAGCTCAAAACTCAAATCAAGAAGCTCAAATTTATTTATAAAGAAGGTTTGAAATCTCTAGAGGTCAAGGGCAAGAATAGAAGACATAGGGAACCTTTGCAAGATTTACTGTCGAACAATTTGCATAGTTTTTATTTTTGTCAAAAAAACTACATTAAAGATTTTGCATATTCTTACTCAGCAAGCAAAAAATAGGCCAAAAACACCTAAATTGACGAACCATATTTTCGGTGCGATCAAAATACTGATCATGATCGATGAACTTTAACTTCTATTTTTGGCATGATCGATCAACTTGACATCCCGATCAGTCAACCTTTGAACGGTCAATCTTTTATCGATCATGATGTACATATCATAAAGATATAAGTAGATAAAATAAAACCACAATGTACAATGATTTGTGCGTAGAAACTTACGCAGGTGAAAATCATGACCAGCAATCCCATTTTATAATTTTCATTTTGCTCTCTCTATGAAATTTACTTCCACTATCCCCACATTATCTTAAACTGAGGGTAGAACAACCTCTTTTAAAATTTACACTCTTCCTTGGACAACTCCTAAAGGAAGATTTTTACCTCTCAAAAAGATAGGGATCCACACGATATGCAGAAAAGAAATAGGTTAGGAACATTTTAAATTCACTTGCTTAGAGAACGTTAAGCGCATGGAGTGCTCGAGAATGAAGATGATCGTTTTTTGAGCACATGGAGCACATAGATCTTGAGATCATAGATGGATCAAGAACATGAATATAACACACAAAGCACTCTTTCTTCACTTTTACGAGTAGGGAATATTTTTCTTGGTTGTTTCTCTCAATAAAAATATCCAAGTTCCTATTTATAGTGTTAGGTAATCAAAATCATTTGGACTAAAAGTAGTTGTTGGGTATCAAAATAGGAAATTTCAACATTAAAAAAATTAAAAATCAAAGTTGATCGATCACGTATAAAATGTTGATCGATAAGCACAGTAGAAATGATGGATCATATTCAAATGAGCCTCAATCATCTAACATTCAAAGCAAATCGAAAAATATGGTTTATGTAAACTCATGGGTTACATTTTTAATTATAGTGCTTCTTTTCTGTTGTGATTGAACTAGTGATTTTTTATCCTCGCATCGGGAATTTTTCTTGTTTTGAATTCTCCGTTTATTTGTAGTTGATTTTTTCATAGTTAGTTTTTTTATCAATGGTTGTAATTCTCTTTTTTTCATACTATGTGTAACAATTTTATAAAGTTTCTGTTTTTCATAATTTGATATATATATATATATAATGAATATGCTCCTAAAGACAAGGATCGAGGAAGAAGGTGGTAGAGTCGAGGAGGAAGAGACGGCCGGGGAGGGGGAATTATTTGTGAAGAGAAGAGGTGGGGATGATAGGGGTCGAGGGAGGTGGCGAGAATATTGGAGGTTGTAAAATTGCGAACATTTAACGAATCCTATTGATGTTAACAAAATGAAGATAACACTATGTAAGTCATGTAATGTTTAGTAACTCTCCTGGGGTCCAGATGTAGATACAATCTACATAGGGTTCAAAATGTAACTAAGAAGTATACATAGTCATGCATGTTTCATTTACCTAATACTCGAAAAAAAATATTCTAAGTTTGACATTCGTTAGCATTCTGACCATTGCCTTAAGGGCACCATTTGCATGAGTCCTTTTGTGCAGCAAGTTCAAGGGACAAGGGAAAAAAATATATCATAGAATAAAAAAGAATTACTCATGTGATCATAGTGTCAACAACAACAAAATAGCTATATAGTGTCAACAACAGCAACACATAATTATAAATTGATAATTGTTAGAGTATTTGGTGATGCGTCCATGGAGTTGTAGCAGGGTAAATGGATCCTGAAGAAGATCCATTTACCTCATCCAATGTTTAGTCTAACACCGCTTAGTGGTGGGACTTGGAGGCTCTGGAGAGGCTATATAAGGAGCCCCAGACCTCCTGTATCAGATGAGAAAAAGTAATGCATAGCACGCCCCTTTGAGGGCTTCTCCCGTAATTTTATCCCGCTCCTCACGGAGTAGGGTTCCACGTTAAATCATGTGTTCTTCGTGTTCTTTATCATTTTTCCATTTATGCTTCCGCATGTTTATTTCATAACATGGTATCAGAACGGGTTTGATTCTCGAGGTTTTGTTCTTAATTATTTTTTTCCGAGATTCGATTATCAAAAACATTCGGTGGGGGAGTAAGATGGAGATGAGTTGTTGGAGATGAGGGATGGCCATGCTACATTAGTAAGTAGGGATGCCATAGGCAAAATGATAGACGAGATAGGAGTGTAGGGGTTCGTTATAAGAAAAAACAACCAAAGGTCATTGCAGGTGAAGCCAGTCGAGGGTATATGTGAAACAGAATTTAGATAAAGGAGGGAGCGACAATAATCATACGCAGAGGGTGTTTGATAACAAAGCAAATTATGGAGATGGAAGCGAAAAGAGTGAAAAAAGTTGGAGGCACGATCGATGACAACAGACCTAGTGTGCAAGATTATGATGACAGCAGAACTAATGTGAAGATGTGATTCCCACATGGGCGTGAGGGGGATGTGATATTGCAAATTGCACAACCAGCAAAAAAAGAAATCAGACATGTAAAACAGTTATCTACTTTAAAATAACATAATTTTATGGAGTAATTACGTCGTAGAGTTAATTTAAAAAGTTTATAAGGTCTATCGAGTAAAAATCCCTAAAATCAATCAAAACAAAACAAAGCCCATGGGACAGTCACGAGCAAAGTTTACGACTATAACCATCAGTACATAAACCCATCTAGGTGACAAAAGGCCACTTCTTTCCCATCCACGTGACTACCCATTATCTTCCCCCTGCCCCGCTACTGAAGTGATCCAATAGGTAACGTTCCAGGCTTATGTCTCTGGTCCGTTATCGAAGAAAACTGGCCCGAACAACTTATTAGATTCGGAACCAAATGAATCCATTGACAATCACCTAAAATGCTTAGGCCCAAGTTGTCAAGTAGTAGTCCCCATTACTTATAACCCACTCTCACACTTTGTCAGTTTTAGATGTGGGACTATGTTTGAGAGTATGGGTGTTACAACATCCCCCACTTACATTCGTAATGTCCTCTTTGTGACATGACACATCACTTATTCCCAGTGACAGTGACGGTTGCACGCTCCCGGCTTAGGTCCCTTCGAGTAGTTCTTTCCACTATCAGAGGAAAACCGCTCTGATACCATTTGTAGCGTCCTAGGCTTATGGCACCGGTCTGTTATTGAGGAAAACGGACCCGGACAACTTGTGGGTTTGGATCCAAATGGATCCGTTGACAACCACCTAAAATGAGGAGGGGGGCACAGCGAGCTGGGTTAGCCGTTACGATTTTGTTGCCCGAGCCCGGCCCAATTTAGGAAATGGGCTAAAATTGAGGCCCAGGCCCGCTCGTATCAATGATAGGCTTGAGCTTGGGTCGGGTTTGACGGGCTAAGTAGCTGGTTGGGTCGGGCCGTCCCTAGCCCATGCTCCACCTAGCTGCCCCCGCCTCATTTATCCGTATTTTTTATTTTTTTGAAAAAATATCACCATGTATATTTATCAATATATCCCTCCTATATGTCATTCAAATTTCGTTAGAAACAGAGACTCTTATATCGAGAAATATTAATAAGTTTTGATTTTCAACAAAACTAACAGTACACCAAAATTGACCTACAATAGTGAATAACTCAATGTTACGTAATCCATTTAAAATCAGAATTGTCATTGTCAATTATTAGAAAATGCATTTTGACATAAATTTTGTGCATTTAAAATTTGACGGTCTCTTTAATGGATGTTGTGGATTGAAGATTATAAATTTATCTATTGACATTTGTGTATAAAAATTCTAAATTATGGGTTGTTATATTTGGGTCTATCAAAGTGCATGATATATAAAATATAGTTTTGATGCGAACAAAATTATACTTGATTAATTAAAATTTATTAAAAATATAAATTTATCCATTGATATTTGCATTGCACATTTCATATTAATTAACTTTTTCTTTGCACATTTCATAAAAATGTTGGACACGTGTAGACGAGTTTAAATATTTTTAATGATTGTTGCTTTTAACGAGTTTAAAAGCAACAATATCGACTAAAAGCAACAATATCGTTATAATTTGTAGGTATCGGCACAACATCGAATTTTAAAAAAATAAAATATACCTTCTATTATTTTAATATTTTCAAATGCAACGGCTCTCTCAACGGTCGGATTGCCTCAGGTGGGTTACTCCTATTAACGTCATAAACATATCGGTGGTCTGAAGCCCCTCATCTTCTCCTCTCCTCTCTCCTCTTCTCTCCAACCTCCCATCTTTACTTCAACGCTAACGTCATCTTCTTCTCTGCAATTGCATAGATCTCTCTCCACCGTCTCTCTCCAATTCAAGAAAGACCCGATTTCCAACACAAGAGGAGATATGATGGCGGTGCATGATCTGTGGTTTTTCGTGTGTATAAGCTCGTGGACAAGAAACCCAACAAGGGCAATATTGCTGTTCTGGGTTGCGATCAATGCCAACGATCGGGTAGACAGTGCTATGAAAGACCTGGTCATCGTGATGAAGCAGCAGGATCGAGCCGACGAGGTGACAGATGCGATCATCAAGTCATTGAGAAACCGATGCTCAGATCTGGCACAGGAGTCTCGTGATGAAGCAGCGAAATCGGAATGAGGAGGCGATAGAGGCGATCAAGTCGTTGAGGAGCCGGTGCTCAGATCAGGCACAAGGTTATAAATATCTTCCTCCAAATGCTTCGGCCTCCCACTGTTTTTTTCTTGCTTTCGACAGAGATTTTTGCAGACCAAATTGCTCTACCGATTCTTGCAATATTAGGTAGATGTGGGGTTTCAAAGTATGACTTTATTACTTTCTTAAAAAAAACAGCAACAGCAGATTCGACATTTTCAAAGTATGACTTTATTATTACTCTTGTAAACAAGAAATGTGTTTTCCCCCCTCTCTGCATCCATTCGCAAATGTGAATAATTACTTGGAAGTTTCATGTTACTTTTTTCACATGATAATTATA